>JALJCO010005469.1:0-81590 GCA_023101725.1 Atherinomorus stipes | reverse complement strand
TATGAGGCCAGATCAGTCTCAAAAATAATAACATCATGTAGTGTTTTCCACAAATGCACATGCTCTGGTTCACAGTAATATTTCAAATTCAGAAATGCACATGTTCTGTTTTACAAATGCACACACTCTGTTTCACAAATATAATTTTTATGCAAACTTGTAATATTAATTCAGAAATGCACACGAACTGTTTCACAAATGCACACACTCTGTTTCACAAATATAATTTTTATGCAAACTTGTAATATTAATTCAGAAATGCACACGAACTGTTTCACAAATGCACACATTCTGGTTCACAAATATGACTTTTATGCACACTTGTAATCTAAACTCACAGAACATACGAATAGCTGAATGTGCATTTACAATCAGTTTCTCATTTGTGAACCTCTGTGTATTTGTGAGAGAAATCGATACGGTCATTTTTGAGACTCCCCTGACGGCGCAGGTCAACAAACGTCACCATTGGATGATGAATCTGTCAATCAAATTTACGATTTTGACTGACAGAGTCATCAGTTAACCGGGTGTGTTCGCTTTCAGCCAATCCCATAGCGCATTACATTTTCCACACAATCGCAGAGCTACCGTTACGTGCGCATGCGCAACGCAGCTGAAACGAGACAGGCGGCGAACATGGACGAGTCTCAACCAGTAAGTAACACGTCTATTTTATTATCTTATAATGTTATTGAACCATGAGTTTGTGTCTTGCCTCACTCCTGAGTCCATGACAAGCAGATAGACTCATTCTTTTGACGATGCGTGCAGTAAGATGGGGGAGACAGGCGGAGTTCGCCTATCGTTAATTAGCTTAGCTCCATTGCTTGGAGTCAACGGGATATTAGCATTAGCCTGCCTCGCCTACAGTCAAGGTGCGGTTTATGGTGGGTGTGTGTGTGTGGGTGGGGTTGAATGATCAGGGTGGTTTTCTCGCCTCTTTTGATTCATCTTGGGTGGCGAGGACCAAAAAAAGCAGCGACAATAACCCTTTCTGACCACAGATTCTTTTTTTTTTCTTTTTAAATCCAACTCGGAGGCTTAGCCAATGTCCAAAAAAAGCGAACACAGTGTTTGTGTACGGCTCAGGCTCGCCCCTATTAAGCAGAGTCTTATTCCTCCCTCTAGTTTAGCTTTGTCTGATGGGAGTTAGATTTTGTCCGGATTTTTCTGTCCACATCTGGAGCCCCGAGGCTTTATAAAATGAGAGAAGACTGTCCGGAACGGAGCTCTTACCCCCTCAAACGACTTAACGGTGCTTTATCAGTCGGGACGTTTCAGAACAGTGTTCACGATTATATGTCATCACATATACAATTCCTATATTGGCTACCTCAGCTGCGTGGTTTTTGCGCTGTGCTAAGCTAAACGGTGGCTATAATTGTTTGCTATAATTAGTTGTATAATTGTTAGAATATAAAACGGCTTCTATTTTATCAAAAACCTATTGAAAACAACTAAATAGGAGCACTTTTCCTGACGTGTTTTTCCAGCCCAGGAAAACAACACGAAACGACCGCATGAATCTCTTTATTAAGTAGCCTGTAAAATTACATGTTTCTCCTGTGGGACGGGAGAGGACACAAAACCAATGCATCTCTATCATTGTGGGGGAATAAATTTTGAGTTTTTTGGAGTGGGCTGGAGTGTAACACAAGTTGCAGTTGCGGGCTGTAACTGTCAAAAGTTCAGGTTAAGCCGGTAGGAGTGGGATGAAGAAAACAGTCCAGTGCGGGGCTCTACTATGAAGTATGCATCTATCCCGTCTGTGAGATTTGAATTAGAACTGTATTCCACACTGGCAATACATTTTATCAGCTCTTAACTGATTTCATAACTTATCATGTCATCGTGTTACTGTTGTATCTGTTATTTGGGAATTGTTTTTGCCCCTATAAAATGTGTCATTTGACACAATCTGTGCTTGTATTGCATAGATATTGTACCCGAAGGTAGCAGACAACAACCGAGCAGACACCTACTGGGCCTTCTCCAATGAAGCTGTGAGCGAGCATGGCTTTCCTCTGAGGTACTCATGTTATTCCTTTCATAAAATACTATTGTATT
The DNA here is from genome assembly GCA_023101725.1 of Atherinomorus stipes. Lineage (NCBI taxonomy): Eukaryota > Metazoa > Chordata > Actinopteri > Atheriniformes > Atherinidae > Atherinomorus > Atherinomorus stipes. The sequence goes on along the minus strand of JALJCO010005469.1, from coordinate 79,520 downwards.
ACTTAACCCTCTGGTGCCTATTCAAAGTTCTTTTTTGCTTACAGTGTATTATTTACCTTAGTTTAGCATTCTTGCCAAAAATAATTCCGTTTGAGGTTACACAGTGGAAAGTTCTGGCCAAACAAAGTGAAAATTTCCCTCTTTAGACAAAAGTCCCCAGGGTTAATTATTCAACATTGTTTACAACTCATTGGCAGTTGACATAATGGAATTAACCAAAAACTGTCAATTTATGTAGATCGTTTTGAATGTGTTTTTGTAATGATGTTTGAAGCATGCTATTCATGTTATATTTTCATGTTATTTTTAGGGTGAGAGGAGATCAAGGTGGAGAAAATGTGGCCGTAGCAGAATTAATGTTCTCAGTTCATGGTACTGACGCAAACGGCTTCATTGCAGGATCAGGGGTGAGTTAAACCTCATTTAAGAAGGTCCAATTTGTACAGTTAATATCGAAATGTATATTTACATAATTTATTCTCTGGTTTTTCCCCCTCCACATACAGAATCGAACGCCTCTGGCGTGATGTCTTCATGAGTGTTACTCATGGAATCCTGTTTCCAATCCAGAGGTAAATGTATGCTCTTAAAATGTCTGTTCATGGCTATTGTCGATCTGAATCTAAAAACCAAATGTTCAAAACTTTAGGCGGAATTCTGATAATCGCCTGCTGTTCTTTGCTTCTTGGATGCAAGTGAGAATAGTGTTCCCCCGCCCCCTTTTCAATCTCTCATTTTCAGTATTTGTCTGCACTTGTACTGAAGTAGATTATCAAGAATAGTGTCATTATTTAGACATTGCAGTGACAATTTCTGAGCAGTTACTTTTGTATTTATAATGAATTTCACAACTTCTACATATTGCTGTTAGGTGGAAATTATAAAATAGAGTATAAGGGTGAATCCCATTTCACCCCTTGGCCCTACCCCTTAGCCCTTCCCCTCCGTTTTGCGCGTTCATGTGTAGGGGTAGGGGGTGTCCCAATACCTGTAGGATGGAGGGGAAGGGCTAAGGGGTAGGGCTATATACCCCTTCAAACGAAGATTTTTCGAGAGCACACTTCAAACGAAGGGGTATGAAAATCACTGGGACGATGGCTGCTACTGAGTCCAAAAACATCCACAAATGTAAATATTTCTCCATAAATAAAGTTTACAAAGTGTGAAAACCATTATATAGTCTAGTTTAATGCTGTTTAAATGTTTTAACGGTAATTTTTTTTGCAAAATGCACATGAAAAAAAATCGCGAGTACTACATTGACGCTTCAGTTATATATACGCTACCAGGCTGAAAACCAGCGGTGCTCTGCAGCCCTGATAATCTAGATGATCAATACGGAATTCGGCAGCATCGCTGCTGGTCTTCATGGGATAAAACACAGGCAGGGATGTCATGCAAAAATCGAATTTGCTTGTTAACGTTAATCCACAGCTGTAGACGGCTTGATTTCTCCAGATTTGCGCCAACAGCTCAGCGCACATCTGCTTACACACAAGCCGGCGGAATCACTGATGACGTATGTGATTCTTGAAGGGGTGTCCCAATTTGAAGGGGTTGACTTTCACCCCTACCCCTTGTAGCTTCGTTTTAAGTGCAAGGGCCAAGGGGAAGGGGTAAGGGGTAGGGGTAAAAAAGAGAATTGGGATTGGGCTTTAAGCTCAAAAACTAATTGTGATGCAAGGCATTATGAGCTTGCAAATGGGCTATCAATACTTTCGTGCGATGTAGCTCTTTAATTTACAAAACAAGAATTCTAGTGATACTAGGTCCTGACAGTGGTGTTATGCAATTAGTAGAACGTCATATTGCTTCTTTCAAATGTGTTTACTTGATAATACATAATGTTCATTCACATTGTCTTTGTCAGGGTATACTGGTTCCTGAGATCGAATGGGAGGAGAGTGGATACATGAATGAACATCGTCCAGGGATCAATGTCCCTGTACTGGACAGTCCTCTCTCAGATCCTCAAATGTTGGAACTTCAGGACAAAATCAATCCATTGCAACATTCAGACTGTTTTGGGAGTGGACATATCTCCAGACTGTCCAGTGTGTTGAAAACTTACTTGAGGAAACATAAATGCATGCTGGAAGGAAAAGAGAAGGGAAGGAGGAAGTAAGGGGGGAAAAAAAAGTGGGGAGGAAAGGTTGTAAGGAAAAGAGAGAGTAGGGAGGGAGGGAAGGAAAAGAGAAAGTAGGTACAGGGGAATGAGAAAGGGAGGAAGGAACAAGAAGGGGGTTGGGGTAGTCAATAGATGCTCAATTTGAAGGTTGATTAAAGTTTTTCAAGTAACTTCATTGTGAATGTGTACTGGTCCTAAATACTTTAAAACACTTGCCAAGGTTTTTTGTTCATTTTTTACCTCCCAATGCGCTATATGCACAACTCCACTACTTCCTGAACTAAGCCAGCACCTTTGCTTCTGTCTTCCATGACTGGACAAACTGATTACTCCAGGTGTGTCTGACCTCACTAACTGGTCAGACACACCTGGAGTAATCAGTTTGTCCAGTCATGGAAGACAGGAAGTAAAGGTGCTGGCTGAAGTTCAGGAAGTAGTGGAGTTGTGCATATAGCCCATGATTTTAGACTAAGGATACATTGAATAGGCTGCTGTCCATTTAGTTTCTGGGAAACTTCTACAAAATGTGAACACTATTTATCATTGCTAGTTTGTTCAGTCAAATGTCTTCCTGGGTCTCTAGTAAAAATGAAAAATAATTTCCAGGTGAACCACCTAATATCAGTAGAGACTCCACATCTGCTTAAATTTTAGAATTTGAATTTTCTCCATTTGTTTTCACTTACTATTCAACAGTACAGGGGTACTGTGTGCACCCCATTACCCTGTAAGAATCTCATTATGTCTTAAAATCAGTACTGTACCTGTTTTGTTGAGAGAAAAAAATGAATTTGGAATATCTGTTGCTTTTGTTGTTGAAGGGATCATCAAGTCAGTAATATACAATAGGACAAGGTTTAAAACTTTATTGCAATGCTGAAGGTCAGTTATATACAATAAACTTTATAAAACAAGCATCTCCAATTACAATAGGGGTGGGGAACCTTGGCCCTCATCCTGCCGGACTTCCACTTGTCCTTGCTCCTACACACCTGATTCAAACCAATGAGTCTCTGTGCAGAAGGTGATTGGCTGTTAGATCCATTTGATTTGAATCGGGTGTGTTGGAGTGGGGAGAAATGGAAAGCCTGAAGGGACACCGGCCCTTGAGGACCAGGGTTCCCCACCATTTAATTACATGAACAAAGTCTGTTACAAGCAAAACGGCCTTTTAAAAGTGACTGCTCCAGAATAAAACTGGGTTTGACTATTGTAAAAAATATACAACAGCATTTCTCATTTGAACACCTGAACAATTGTTGTTTAAAAAAACAAACTACATTTTAGAAGTGCCAGCTTAAGAACATGGATATTGGCATCTGCATGCAATACATACAAAAGTACCTGAACAATGGCAGACAATAGGGAAAAAAAACTCCCAAAGTTGAGCTTCAATGTTTAAAAAGAAAAACCCACTATACAGCAGCTGATTAATATGTATTCATAATTAATGCTGCATCTTAATGAGACTTACCTATGTAAATAAAAGTTTAAATAAAAATTCAAAAGCATATTTTAAAGTAACAAGGTAAACAAGGAATTATGTCACTGACAGCAGTAAGGAACAGGGCCCTAGACTAATCTTTGGATCTTGTGTTGACAAATGCATTAGAACTGCATCACCTTTTCAAGGCCTGCCTCACTGTAGGAGCACTGGGTACAGTAGCATGGCCACTGCCCGTTGTCATGACTGGCATGCTCTGGCTGGTGCCTTGTCAGGCAGTCGGGCCGATGACAACTTGCTGCCCAATAATTCATATAAAGCTTGAGCTGTATGCATGACCAGAGGTGATGGTTCCTGTAAAAATAAATGAACAATGAATAAAAAGCTTTTAAAAGACACTGACACTCGTCACAAGATCATGAAATGATAAAGCAATGCTTATTTAGAAATTTATTTGCCAGAGCTCATTAGCCTGATTTTGAAGATATGCTTTTTCATATATTTCTTTTGCCATCAAGAAAGTGCAACACAAGATTAAACTTAAATGGATGGGCGCTCTCTTTGTATTCTGAAAAGTTCAACACGAGAGTTTCCATATCACAGAATTATCTGGGAGTGAGCTTCACAGGCAAGCCTTGGATGAGATGAGCAGCGTTTAGCTTAGCACAACACAAACACCACACAGCTGTCATACATCATTTAACTTTAATTTACAGACCTGCAAAATCAGACGGTGCTTTATCAGTTGGGACGTTTCAGAACACAGTGTTCACGATTATATGTCATTACAAATACAATTCCCGTATTGGCTACCGCACAGAAGTTAACTTCTGGATTAACAGGCTGCTGCATGTGTTAGGGATAGTTGTTAGTCCCGTAGAACTAATTTTCGTCCTCTCATATAGTCAGACATAATCCGTTGTAGCGATCAAATTCTTTGAGTGAGGCAAGACACTGAAACAAAACAAAAGTTGGCTGTCACTTTTTAAATTAAATCATTGTGTTTGTTGACAAATGTTAGAAATATTGTATTTACAAACAAATTATAAATTGATCAAGATGGTTTTGAATGATTGTGTTGGCACAGCTTTCCTTTAATTATATACAACAGTGTTTATTTGCCTCCTTTTAAAGGGTGGGGTAGCAGACATTTCAGGTCTCCGTTTTGGATGCGACAGCGGGTGATCCACTAATTTGTAAATTCCGTTAACTGATTAATGGCTCCGAATAATAATGCAAACTACATTTAAGTCGTTTGAGGGGGGTAAGAGCTCCGTTCCGGACAGTCTTCTCTCATTTTATAAAGCCTCGGGGCTCCAGATGTGGACAGAAAAATCCGGACAAAATCTAACTCCCATCAGACAAAGCTAAACTAGAGGGAGGAATAAGACTCTGCTTACAGTTTTTCTCAATTGCTAAAACACAATTTTTGAAATGTCCCCTCAGTTTTTCACAACTTTAAACACTAAACCCCAAACTCAAACTACTTTCCCAAAACCTCTTTTTCTTGCTGCAAAAGGAAGTTTTTGACTCAAAACAGCATCACCTGGCCTCAAAAAGAGACACTATTGTCAAATCATGCCCCAAGTGCAGCAAAATGTAGAACACTACAGAGCAATCAGGAAACACTACAAGAAAAAAGGAAAAAAAGGAAAACATAGTTCTCAGAACATCATGCTGTCAAAATGTATGTTTTTTTTTATTTACATCAGGCCAAATGCATCATGTCACAACACAGAGAACTCATAACATAAAGTACTAGAGCGCAGACCTCTGCCAAGCAGAACTCGCAATGATAAAGAATCCTTCAAAAAATTCTGATCCAGAAGATGATCTGAATCACCACCAAAATGTAATGGGTTCGTTCTTGGGCTGAGGCTCATGACTGGTGAAAATTTCAGGTCAATCCGTCCAGAACTTTTTCCGTAAAGTTGCTGACAGACAGATAAACAAACCAACGCATCAAAAACATAACCTCCTTGGTGGAGGTAATACTGTAACATGGCAGAGCACAGTTGCACGGATTTCACCTGAAATGAAGGCTCTGCGTCGGACCGATTTTGTGCCCTTCCTTGACCACCTCTTATGCGTACTCTTCCTCTCTGATTTCCTCTATCCGTTGCAAAATCTTGACCTCCCACAGCTTCCTCAACTGGTTTATATTGGTTCCCTCATCAGCCAAAAGTGAAATCAATTTTGAGTCACTGTGTTTACCTGCTGACACCTGTGTCTTAGTTGTGATCAAAGTGTGCAGCATGTGTTTACCATTTTGCACAGCAAGTGCATCACAATGCAAATGTGTTTGCAAGCAGTGTCTAATGATGTGAAAGGTGCTTTCGGTTTTGATCACAAGAGGACCGATTTGATACCTTGGTTTAGGCTTCTGAAAAATTGGCTTTGAGAATGGGATTTAGTGTTTTAGCAACTGAGAAAAACTGTAATAGGGGCGAGCCTGAGCCGTACACAAACACTGTGTTCGCTTTTTTTGGACATTGGCTAAGCCTCCGAGTTGGATTTAAAAAAGAAAAAAAAAAGAATCTGTGGTCAGAAAGGGTTATTGTCGCTGCTTTTTTGGTCCTCGCCACCCAAGATGAATCAAAAGAGGCGAGAAACCACCCTGATCATTCAACCCCACCCCACACACACACCCACCATAAACCGCACCTTGACTGTAGGCGAGGCAGACTAATGCTAATATCCCGTTGACTCCAAGCAATGGAGCTAAGCTAATTAACGATAGGCGAACTCCGCCTGTCTCCCCCATCTTACTGCACGCATCGTCAAAAGAATGAGTCTATCTGCTTGTCGTGGACTCAGGAGTGAGGCAAGACACAAACTCATGGTTCAATAACATTATAAGATAATAAAATAGACGTGTTACTTACTGGTTGAGACTCGTCCATGTTCGCCGCCTGTCTCGTTTCAGCTGCGCTGCGCATGCGCACGTAACGGTAGCTCTGCGATTGTGTGGAAAATGTAATGCGCTATGGGATTGGCTGAAAGCGAACACACCCGGTTAACTGATGACTCTGTCAGTCAAAATCGTAAATTTGATTGACAGATTCATCATCCAATGGTGACGTTTGTTGACCTGCGCCGTCAGGGGAGTCTCAAAATGACCGCATCGATTTCTCTCACAAATACACAGAGGTTCACAAATGAGAAACTGATTGTAAATGCACATTCAGCTATTCGTATGTTCTGTGAGTTTAGATTACAAGTGTGCATAAAAGTCATATTTGTGAACCAGAATGTGTGCATTTGTGAAACAGTTCGTGTGCATTTCTGAATTAATATTACAAGTTTGCATAAAAATTATATTTGTGAAACAGAGTGTGTGCATTTGTGAAACAGTTCGTGTGCATTTCTGAATTAATATTACAAGTTTGCATAAAAATTATATTTGTGAAACAGAGTGTGTGCATTTGTAAAACAGAACATGTGCATTTCTGAATTTGAAATATTACTGTGAACCAGAGCATGTGCATTTGTGGAAAACACTACATGATGTTATTATTTTTGAGACTGATCTGGCCTCATAGCTAACACCGTTTGGTTGCTCGAGCTGGGGATTTGTCATTTATAATCAGTTTTCAGCTTTTGTTTCTCCTTTTTAACACGGCTTCTCTCCTGCCCCAAAGGCCCTCGCTGCATTCCTCTGTTCCATCAGTCCACTCGCTCACTCCCTCGCCCAAACCCACGTTCTCAGTCTGCTTCCTCCTCAGGCCGTGCTCCATCTCCCCCTCTACATGCACGGCAGAGTCCCATCAAGTGTGCCCCAGCTGTGCAAGCAGTGGGAACTGTTTACCAAAGTACATTATCAGGGAGCCCCAAGAGCAACACCCCACGTTTCCAGAGCTCTAACAAATGATTATGTGCTAAACACTCGAGCAACATCAACACGAGACCCTCTAAACAAGTTAATGACCTAGCATACACTAAAGCAACCTTTGCTTAGAAGGAAACACCCACAGCACAGGATGACAATATCAACTTCATACTCCTGTCAACTACACAGCAAAAACAAAACTGCAAAACTCAAATGAAACACACTTTAAATCTGTCAGCTTGCGGTATGCCAAATACTTCAGTCCCTCATGCAGCATGCACTCACTCTTTTGGCACCAGAGCCCTAACCATCGACATCCTGTGTCTCCCTGTTTAGAGCTGAAATAGAAAAGCAAAGCAGAACAACAGCGAGCTGTTTCTCTCCCTCTCTCCATCTTTACCACCAGTGCTTCCTGTTCTCCAACTGGAAGCTGCTGCCAAACCTCACAGGACCCCCGAGGACCCCTGAATCCTCTGAGAAGAGGGCTGACATCATCCACCCATGTCTCCTGTCAAATATGACCTCTGGAGAAACAAGGGGAGGGAAGGGAAGAGAGGGAAAGGCGAGGCCATAGATGGAAGCCCTGCTCTGTGGATGTAAGAATTGAATACTCTCAGAATTGCACAATTTCCTAGAACTTGATCCAATACAGTCAGACACAGATACTCAGGACAGAGGAGGGGATTTATTTACATAGTTGTGAAGCAAAAACTCTAGTATTGTGGATGGGAGTCTCCATAAAGTATGTGTGGTGAAACACTGTTGCGTAAGGCCTGTCATTAAGCATGCTCATGGATAATACCTTAAATTCTGGTTCAAGGGCAGGTTAAACTAGTCTCTGGGACATGTTTGGTTCATCTTACTCAACAGCACACAAACAAGACGTGCAATCAAAACAGAAAGCCTCAAATGATTCCACAGTGCAATGTCAACACCCGAGATGACGGATCGCATACATTTTTGGGCTTTTTTATGACAAGTCTCAGTGTTTAATCAAGTCATATTGCTTGATTCCTACTCTTCGTGTCTCTGACTCTACATATTTTTACAGTACAGACACAGCAGGTGGCAGAAATAACAGAGGTTTCAACATCCCTTTAATAATGTTTTTGCTGCTTCTCAGGCAGACAATTCACAGAAAGCTCATTAGCCATGTACTTGAAGAATCTCTGTTATCTCAGTGTTTCAGAACGATTCATTCCAAGATTATGTAAAAGTTTTGGAAAATATAATTTCAAGTCAAATGACCTGTCTGGAATGATGCTTGACTGTTAAAAACATCTAAAAAGCTCTTGGAGTGCATTGTACAGCAGGATCACATTAGAAATGTGCTTGTTTTTGGTTGCAAAGGCTTTTTACTGCTGCATTCTCACGTGTATTTGGTGTGTATTGTGCAGAATTAAAGCTCAACATGGACAAATGAGGCTTGTTAATTAATTAAGAAGTTTAAAACTGTGAAGTGGGTGTAGAAATGAGCCTGAGTTGCGTCGGAAAGTGAAGCAAATTCCTACTGTAGGTTGCGCCGTGTTGGCTTGTCTAATTGGCCTTACAGAAGAGCTTTGTTTTTTTTTTCAATCTGGACCTATTTTCCAGCAGGAAATGTGTTCATTTACTCACCCAGACAGTTTTGGTGCAACTGAAATTCCTTCGGGAGATATTTAGATCCACTCGAGATCACCGTATGCCCAATATAACCGCGTGTAGACTCTAAATAAGGCATTATCTGCCACAAACTCCTTCATTTCACCAATGTTTTGTTACCAAACATTAGTCGGACACCCCTGTGAGCTTGAAGCGGCTTTTTTTGTGGTGCTTATTTACAGACTTTTTTTCTGTGGCGGCTGTGATGACGTCACTATTATGTGACACCATAATAGGGCTGTCAACGAATATTCTAAATTCGAATATATGTTCGAATATTAATAAAAATCCAAGATTCGAACGTGAAAATTAATATTCGAACTTTAAATAAACAGTGGGACAGTGGGAAAAATAGCCTATTTTAGGCCTATTATTATTATTAGGCCTACATTTGCTACACTGGTTTGATTACAGGCCGACTGTTTCAAGTCGCTCCATGTTTATTGCAGCTGCTCGAGCATTCATTGTTCGTTAATTTCATTTCAATTTGTCGGGATCTTTAATCGCTCGCACAAGTTAAGGAGATGCGGGGGGTGGGGGAACTGCAGCGAGTTCATTTTCTAATTTCCAGGGCATTGTTAAAGATGTTAATAATGAAATAAACACTAAAAAAAAAAAAAAAAAAAAAAAACCATAGACGAAACCGGCTAAACGCCACAACTAGACCGTCCACTATTGCCTGGGCAGTGTTTCTGTACATAATTAGAACAGATGAGAATGGGACTTTTTTCTTAACATGGAGGAAATCTGGAAGGACTGTCACATTCCTGGTTGTTGGAACAGCATTGGAAAACTTTAATTATGGTAATAAGCGAATAAGAAGATCGCGGACATTTATTTCACGAAGATTTCTTCTGTCTGTGACAAAAGTGGACATTTCTGCTGCTCGCGCTCAGTGCACTGATGTCAGTGTGTTCGTATCAGGAAGGAATATCGGACACACAGAACAGAGGAGGAATAACTTGCTGCCACGTTGGAGAAAACACTGGATTTAATCACTAACAACAAAAACATGGTAAATTATGATGAACACTCATTAACCTGACACTTTAATTTACGTATCTATGCTCCCGAAAATGAGGCACTGCATAACGTTTTTATGCTAGCTAATGCTAAACGAGACAGCTGAGTGTTGCTGTAAGTTAATGAATTATCAGGGAGATATTGTGAAATATCAGGTTATTGTCTCTGATCAGGGCAACGTTGAGACCAGAAAATAAAAACAGTTCAGTCGCAAACACAAAGAAATCAGGAAGACGGTTTCCTGCAGCCTTTAGTTTCATTTGCAGGACATGTGAAGGCTACGTGGTCTGTACAGTCCTTAAACAATACCAAAAGCCAAATTTATGACAAAATAGATAAGTAACGAGCTCTGAAAGGGTTTGGTTTTTTAAACTTTGATAAGTAATCACGAGATTTCCGTGTTATTCCGGTGTGGCTTGTCATTAAAGCCAGTTTCCAGAGATGAATAATAGTTTAAATCAATGCTCCGATGTAAATAAATAAAATGTCAGAATACTTTAGAGATCTCTGGATAACATACCTATAGGTTATCATGACCTTAGACGACTGTCCAACATTGTAAATCCAGATATTGACGATGCTTTCCATGTTGGCAGATAGGAGGTAATTGGGACTCGTTCCCTAGGCAACGGCGGCAGCGCAAGATGGCGCAACACACAAAAAACGCTCGTCGGCTGAGTCTGTACAAGTAGTTATATCTTGTATTAGTTTGTCCTCCTGTACATTGCTCAAATGGATATTCGAATTTATTCGAATTATGTGTAAATTTTAGAGCAAATATTCGAATGTCATTTTGGAGCAATTTTGACAGCCCTACACCATAACAAGTAAATGTCTGTAAATAAGGACGAATCACCACGAAAAAGCCACTTTGAGCTCACAGGGGCGTGTCCAACTAATGCTTGGTAACAAAACACTGGTGAAATGAAGGAGTTTGTGGCAGATAATGCCTTATTTAGAGTCTACACGCGGTTGCCCCATCACTTCCACTATATCGGACATACGCTGATCTCGAGTGGATCTAAATATCTCCCGAAGGAATTTCAGTTGCACCAAAACTGTCTGGGTGAGTAAATGAATGTATTTCATGCTAGAAAATAGGTCCAGATTGAAAAAAATGAAGTTCCCCTTTAAGGGTATTCCATTATGTGCAACCCCACGGATGCCAGTTCTAATTGCAGTGTTAGCTGTGTGTGTTACCAGCAGTTAAAGTCTATACCATCATCACAAGCAGTATACATCTTGACTTGCTAGTTGAGACAACTTGTTTCTCCTCATCTTCACTTATTTTGGATAGTGCTTATTAGCATTCTGAGTGTTTCAAAACACCATATGGACACTCATGGAGGGAGCCACAGTCAGTCTTCATTTAAAGAGAAAGTTCACTCCAAAGTCAGATATACATATATTCCTTCTGGCCTGGAGTACACTGGCACTCTCTCTACCATATTGGGTCTGGATACTCAGCCCACAGTGCTAAAGCACCAAAAAAAAAAATTATACTCAAAGAACTCAGCAGCAATGTCTTCATCCAGAAATTATAAATCCTGATTACTTTTGTTAGATAAAGCAACTGAAGGAACTGTGTTTTCACCCTGATCCAAGTTTTACAACACTGCAAAAACTCAAAATCTTACTAAGTATATTTGTCTAATTTCCTTTAAGAGTGACCTTTTTTCCAGTGACCTTCTTGGGGTTTGGACTAATCACAAAAGAACTAAAGAAGAACTCAACTTCGCCCTCCAAAGACCAAATCTGAGGCAGCTTTCATACTAATGATCTACTGCCTCATTCAGTCATAAAGAAGCTCAGATTCACCAGCTGTTAACAACTATGGAGTAGAAGTAAATATTCCTATCGCAAACATTACAGAAATGGCAACACCTTCGCTCTACAACCAAATTAAAGGCTAGATACAGGACTTGTCGAGTAAAACATACATCAGATTTGCCAATTTTGGTGGTGTCCAACTCGTATGTAATGTACAGTACTGAAGAGAGTCACTCAGTCACAGACACAGACTAAAAAGATGCACTTTTTAAATAATAAAAAGTTTTGTCTAAATTTTGAAAAAAGTATAAAGGACTTCAGGCTGATGGACTTGGTTAAAATCTGCAAATGTGTGTTCATTTAGTATTTAGTCTATCAGACGCTCAGAAGCATTTAATAGTTTACAGGTGAAATATAAATTGTAAATAGACTCAGACCTCTACAAAGTGCCCAAGCAAAGCAATGTTAAAACAATACTACTCCATACTCTCTTTTTTACCATTTAATGTTTTTTCTCCATTACAACAAGAACTTAAAACAGACTTTAATGACCCAATAAAGCTTCAATTTCTTGGGCAATACTGTAATCTGTACCTACTTTTCAAAGAGAGCTCCACCCATTTTTTAAATTAATGATCAGTTTTAGTAGTTACGAGGAAAATTCTTGAACAGTGTGTGAAACCATGTGTAAAAATGGGTGTATAATTTCTATGGCTCTAGTGGAGCATCATCAAGTCAGAAAATGACTCATTTGGGCTGAACACTATTAAATGGGAAAAGGAAGATCTAGCTTAACTCATGCTGTAAACTCAAAGTCAGTGCCCTTATTAGTTTTTTTTTTTTATCTGTATGTGTCAATTCTCCTATTTGATTAACGCTCAACAAGGGAAATCAGTCATCTTTCCACAGTGAAACAACCACATGACCCTTGTAGCTACAAATTACAAACGTGAATGCTGACTGTTCTGATTTTTCCTCTTGCATAAACTGACACACAAATGTATCAGTCCCCCTTGATGTTCCCGTTTCATCAAAATGTTCTAGTTAAGGTTCATCTCTCACCATTTCCTTTCCTTTCCAGCCATTACACGGATTTAAGCTCCAGCAGGCTCGGCTCATCCTGACCTGACAGACTGCATTCCCCACAACCTTTCCCCTCAATGGGTGAAAATGTCTGCATTCTCTTCCGAGAATGACGACTGTGACTGATATGAGCTGTTGTGTGGCGAGGACGTCCTCTCTGAATAACCTTCGAACCAAAAACAACTCTGGGATATGTTTACATTCCTCACCCATGTTTCCTTTTCTTTTATCTTCTCAACTTAGGACAAACATGGAAGTCAGCAAAGATATAGAGGCAGAGGCAAGACTTGTGCAGACTCAGGTCTGTGGTTTCTGATTCACAACCAATAAGGTTCTACTGAGGCTATTTTTAGAAACAGAAACATCAGCAGGACTATTAAAAAGATGCCTTTATTTTTAAACTTTTAACCTTGTTGTTTTTGTGGCTCATGAGCAGAAACTTTAACAGCTTCATCTCAGACTGGATCCAGGTTGGTTCCGATGTCCAGCGTGACCTCGACTAGACTTACAGTTGATTCACAGTGAAACTGACTGGAACGTCATGATCCACCAAATGTCGGGGGAATTTCTGGGAAAATCTTTGCAACTTTCCTCATTCTGTAAAACCCTGACTTCCCCGGTCAGTCATGAATCGTAACTTCCTGATTGTGACATTTTTCTGGTCCTCATCAGGTCCTCATCAGGAATGCTACAAAATGGTGGCTCTTCAGGAGCTGCTGCAACACTGCAACAGGAAGTGAACTCTGACATAAGAGCTGTGGACCTTGGGGCCACTACTGCATCCTGGGAAATTATGGCACTGAGAAGAGAAATGACCCATGTCACCCTCTGAAAACCCAACCCAGAAAAACACATTTACAATCCTCTAGAATGGCACGGTGGACATTTCCAGAGCTGTGCACAAGTTTTATGCACTCAAGATTACATTAAAAAAAAAAAAAAAAAAAAAGACAGCATGACCAGTTTTCATTCATCAAACACCTTCATGCAAAGTTCTGTCAGCCTTCAGATTGGGAAAACTGAATACAATTAATACGGTCACCTCTTTTAATTTGGCAGGTAGCTTGATGCTGTTGTTGCCAGTTCATTCTTGGATGAGGTAAAAAGACGCTTTAGTCATCTTTTTATGTAATCCTAATTTAGCAAAATGATGCCAAGATTATAAAATCTATGTGCAAAGACCCAGATTTGATGAGATCATGAATCCCCTTTTTTTTTTTAAATACTAATGGGTAATTAAGCATTAAAAACCAAAAAGAACGAGCCCACCCACAAAAAAAAGACTATCACCGTAGTAAGCAACGTTATAACTTCAGTCTGTGCATGCTCCCGTACCGGCTTGGCTGGTGGCTGCAGTTACCCGCAGCACCAGTTGCGGCATTTGCGAGTCTCATTTCTTAATCTTGCTTCAAGTCTCTTTAAGGGTTACAATGTGCATAATAAGAGTATTGTCCTGGGGTAGACAAAAAGGAGGTGGAGAAATAGTAAATGTGCAGCTGATGGTGCTGCATCAACAGAGCTGGAGTTGCTAAAGTTTTTTTTTTTTAAAAAGGAACATATACACTCACCGGCCACTTTATTAGGTACACTTTACAAGCACTGGATTGGACCCCTTTTGCCTTCCGAACTGCCTTAATCCTTCATAGATTCAACAAGGTACTGGAAACATTCCTCAGAGATTTTGCTCCATATTGACAAGACAGCATCACGCTGTTGCTGCAGATTTGTGGGCTGCAGATCCATGATGAGAACCTCCCGTTACTCTGCATCTCAAAGCTGCTCTGTTGGATTGAGATCTGGTGACTGTGGAGGCCATTGGAGTACAGTGAACTCATCGTCATGTTCAAGGAACCAGTCTGAGATGCATTATCCTGCTGGAAGTATCCACCAGAAGATGCTACACTGTGGTCATAAAAGGGATGGACATGGTCAGCAACAATACTCATGTAGGCTGTGGTGCCACGTTGGCACTGAGGGGCCCAAAGTGGGCCAAGAAAATCTCCCCCACACCTGTTGCCTTCCCATCAACTCGAACCAGTCTGACCATTTTCCTCTGACCTCTGGCAACAAAAAAGCATTTGTGCCCACAGAACTGCTGCTCACTGGATATTTTCTCTTCTTGAGACCACTCTGTAACCCTAGAGATGGTTGTATGTGAAAATCCCAGTAGATCAGCAGTTTCTGAAATACTCAGACCAGCCTGTCTGGCACAAACAACCATGCCACGTTCAAAGTCACTTAAATCACCTTTCTTTCCCATTCTGATGCCCAGTTTGAATTGAAGCAGATGGTCTTGACCATGTCTACATGCTTAAATGCATTGAGTTGCTGCCATGTGATTGGCTGATTAGAATTTTGCGTTTACGAGCAGTTGGACAGGTGCCCCTAATAAAGTGACCGGTAGGTGTATAATCACAGCATTGCTGCAATTCAGTTTGCTTTAAATGTGATGCAAGAGTGAGAATTAACTTAGACAGACCAACATTGTGTTGTCTTTCAACACTAATAATAACAATAAAGTCAGAACAATGTCAACAAGCAAACTGTCAGACATCAAAGTTTGATCAGTCTCCCTTTCACGCAGATGAACCAAACAGCACCAAAGCAAAGAGAGCCAGCAACAGAAGAAAGAAGGAAGGAAGTAAAACACTGAATGCATATCAAATCGAAATAAGGACTATTCTACTATCCTAACCCGGAATAACACAACTTCGCTTTGCCTACGCTTCTTTAGGTGTGCCGCTTCCCTCATTTAAATCCATCTTTCCCTCTGACGCCACCGTTAGCCGCCCGACGATCCCCATTTTATGGCCGTTTTCCAAGCTGTGAGACAATGGCATGGACATCATTAGCTAAGTGGTGGCTGGATGACAGGCAGTGGCGCTGCGATCGATAACGGCAGGCACTGCCGACCCCGGGCGGAGCAATGCTTACTCATCAGGCCCTGGGCTTGCATGAGCTCCAGCTTGGGCCAGAAACTGGGACGAAGCCAGATAAGAGATGTGAAGGTGTCAGGGGCTCACCGCCTGTGATAACAAATGGCTATGAACAGCCACCTTATCTTCTCACCTTAAAGAGGATATGATGTGCACGGTCAGACAGCAGCCAAGTGACCAGAACCACTCTGACAGTTATGTTATAAGGGTGAGGGAGGGTCAGCCACTGCTGCTTACATTATGTGTGTACTGAGTAATGTTCATTCTTTTCCCAGACTGTTTTAGTGCCTTTTGACTGAACATCATAGCTAAACATTTGTTCTGTACCAATTTTTTAACATTCAAAGTTGAGTAGCTTCCAAAAAGAATACTAAACACCAACAACCGGGTTGACTCACATGTTAAAATCCACGTAGAAAGCTACAACTTAAGAATAGCTAATCACAGCATCATGAAAACATACTCTCAGATATGAAAGAAACCATGTCAGCACTTGTTCACTCAGGAGATGCCAGAAGCCACCAGAGTGGCGGAGAGATCCCCCCGAAGTGCCATCTGAAGCAAACATCTAGTGACAAGGTGGTGCCCTCCCTCTGTCCCCAACCACAACTCACACCAGCTCTGCTCTTCAAGGGCAAAAAAAAAAAAGAAAACAGAGTGAAAGGCACCATGCGAACAGAAAAAAATGGAAACAAAAATGCTTTGAGACAATCAAAGGATATAAATCTAAAAACTAAGTAAAGGGGCAACATAAGTGATTGAGACACATTCAGGAGTCAGAGACTTCTCCTCCCATCTCAGCTCTACTTCTGTCCCTCTTCCTCCTTTTCTGGGATGCATATCATTCTCTGATTAAAGCTGCCAACTTTAATTAGAATATGTTTGAAGCAGAACACCTCTCTGCCTCCCACTCTCCACCTCCCTCCTCCCTGTCTGCATGCTGCAGGTGTATGAACACACTTCCAATAAAACTGTCAGAAATCCAGGCAGAAGCCGCATGTAAAGGACATCATGATGAATAGCACGTCGGGATAACGCACCGACTAAACATCACTGGCAAGCAGTGTCACGATGCATCAGCGCGAGTATTAACACACACATACCTGAAAGCAGCTGGAATTTGACAAGGCACAAATCTAATGCTGGAGATGAATAGCTTAGAGGAGCAGGCCAGAGACTATATTTAAGAATCCTCACCATCTCATGTCTTGCCTCTTTTGGGTTGTTTGTAGGCGGACAAACAAATCAATTCTGTGCCAGATTTCACTGACACCCAATCATGTCATGGCTAATAACGTGCGCAATAAAATGACAAAGCAAACAGCTGTAAAGCTGTTAGTCACACCCTGCCACCATTAGGTACAATGTTCGCAGAACAGTTTTGAGTAAGGCTGAGGACTCTAGTTCCTGTTTAGTGTTTTCAGTAGTAACATTATACCGGACAAACAGCTTGCATCCAGTCTACCTCCACAAACTCAGTCTCTGACACGCCCAAACTGCTGAGACAGAAGTCTCCGTTTTCCATTCCCTCCAGTAGGTAACCACAGATCTATTTTACCGCACGCATTTCTTTATGAATCCACAACTCTTGTCTCTCTGCTAAAAAGAACAATCTGGATTGATAAGTATTTAGTGGCTGTCATTACCGGGAGACGGATGAGATTCTGACTGGAGTCGGAAGTTCTATCACAATACACACAACTGCTGGAAACACCCATTAAATGGAAAGGAGGTGTGTCACCACCTGCTATGATTCAGAGCAGGAACAGAAATGCTCAGAAGATGAACAGCAACTCATTTACTGACAGATACCACCTGCTTAAAAGATGCATCTCAAAAGGAAATAGCAGGTTTATTCTGATTAGAGCGGTTAAATAGAAAAGCCAGTTGCGCTGCTCTAGTAACAAGTCAGGTTGAGGTTTAACTCTGTGACTGTCCCAACTCATGCCTGCATGGAAACTTTAGACAATGTTTCACTTTTTTTCTTGACCACCAAAGCTGATTGTGACTGAAGGCAACAGATGTAGCTGCAAGGTGGCAAATGCAAGTTTTTAACCCCTGCAGCAGTCGCTGCATGCTCTCATAGCGATTGCACAAAATTTGTTGCCAACTCACCATGCGACTACGCAAACTACGCATCTAAAAGAGCCCTGTAATGTCCAACCTCATTGTCAGAGCATGCCCCCGCCACATCTGCTCAGACATGGCTCGAATAACAGGGCAGAGCCACGGTGCTACCATGGGGCCAGATGCATAAACAATACATGCACATAAACTGGCATTTATAAAGGATGAATGTTTGCTGAGAATGCGCAGACCTCAGCCAGTCTTCAGACCATGTGTACACATTTATATCCTGCTATGGAGGCCACATAATTCAGCATAAAACGTAACACACAATTTCACTTGGCTTGCTCAGTGTGATCGTGCTATTTGACCGATTTTGTTTCTCATCATAACTTGTTTTTAAATGACTTTATTCTGGGTGCTTCACGTAACTGCAGCTGTGCCTCTTGGTCATGGGTAATGGCAGTGGAAGACCTCTGAAATGAGGCTAGAAAGAGCACAAGTATGTGAAGGCCATTCTGATTGGCTCACAGGGCTTTCTAAGGAAACAGCAAACAAACCTTGATCCATCTGTACATCTATATCTCCCGCCTGATCATCTCTGAGCGAGGACACATGATATACAGGCTAAAGCTTTATCCACAGCAGATGAAGTGGAAGTTGTTGGTTCTCCGCTCATAGCCTTGATGCGTCCCCCCCCCCCCCTTTCTTTTAACCGCTCCTGGTTCCTTTGCTATGAATTTATAGAGCTTATTTCTTTTTAATGAACACCTAATACACCAAATAAAACTGATTTAATCGTGTTTGCCTTACTGTAAGGGGTCTCAGTTTTATATCCATTAAACACTGCTTGGATTATCATGGCCATTTAGTCATGGCTAAAATGACTTAATATGTAAATAACAGGTTATGGGAGTGTCTGCACCCACTAATGGCTAAATATGGAGGTAGAAATGACGTTAGTGCTTGTAAAAATAGTTTCACAATTATTGAAATTTATATGAAAACACACAGCTGTGTGCATGTGGTCCCTGATCTTCAAACACCCATCATCCAGATATCATCAGGCAAAGGAATAAACACAATTCACAAAGACCCGAATCCACAGAAGCCATCAGCTGTAAACAGACACCACGAAGAGTGTTAACGCCTTTAACAATGAAAGTGGTTTTGACCACAGGATGGGGGGTGGTTTTAATGTTGTGGCTGATGAAAGTTTGAGTTTTCTTTTTGCATAAAAATGTCATCACTTCACTTTATACTAATAAACATTTGTGTTGAAGCAAACACTCTTATTAAAATACTAATTCTGAACTTCTATTTTAGTACCAACATGTTTATCTTTATGCTCAAATGAACAATTAAGTCCAACTTACAGACATTTCTTCAAGGCGCTCAAGTTAAAATCTCCACAAGAATCCCTACAACATAATGCCTCTGGTCATGGCTTACGCCAGCATGATAGCAAAGACTCCATTGTTGGCCCTCTCCAACTCTTCCCTTCACCTTTGACCCTCAGCTCTCCTCTTCTCCACCCTCTCCACTTCTTCTGGCCCACCATTTCCCTCCCACACAACCAAGCATCGTAGGTGGACTTCCTACAGGAAACCCAGGGGCGCCACCAGGGAGAATCTCCAGTGAGAGTCAAACAAAGACACACGGGGACTTCTGCTCACTCCGGTCCAATTTAGGGAATGAAGCGTTAGGACTGAGCTGAGAGGCTGGTCAGTTTGACCAGTTAGGACAAAACTAAAAGCAAAGTGTCTGGCTGATATGGGAAACCAGTCTGTCCCTACACATTAAAAATATTCTCAGGTTTATCCTTTAATACTTGCGTAGGTGGATCTCGTGGCAGAGTCTCTTTGTTTTACAGAATTCCAGACTCTACAGCCTTTCGAAATATTCAGTAGACTCAGCAGGAACTCTGACTCATCCAAAAACAATCAGAGGCCATCATATCCATCACATGTAATGGAGCTTGTATTCATGCATGACAAATCTCTTTTTTAGGCTAGTTTCCTGCACAATCCACAAACCTTGAATAAAATCTAAGGATGGAAACTGTGCTGGTGTATGTCGGTGAAACAAACTGTGTTTGCCGCTAGCAGCAGCAGAGGTCCAACCTATTGAACTCGGGGCAGTGGCCTCATTTCACTGGCAGAGACTCAATCATAACATCTTATCTACGGACATGCTGACTCATGGAATTCAGCTGTGGCCAATAGCCAAGCAGTAGGGTTACTTATGGCAGTCATTGATTGGTTGATCCCTGAGCACAAAGCAGAAAGGGCACATACCAGGAACACAGCCTGAAGCAGAAACTGGCAGCAGTTTGCTCACGCTTTACTTCACTCTCTCAGTCTTGTAGCTGCTGGGTTTTTTTAATCCCCCACCTGACAGCCACTCTTTGTTGTGTGACTTTCTTACTTTTACCATTTCCTCTCAAGTCTCCCTTCGTGTTCGCCTTGTACAGCTTTCCCAAATTACCACAGCCCGTTAGCCTCGTTCCACTGTTGTGTAATTGTCACTGGAATGACAAAACAAGGCTGCTCGTGTCCAGAGGTCACCATTCCTCCCCGGCTTACATCCTGGTTCTTCATCTCCATGGTCACCCTAACTCCAAACAGTGTCACCATGATTGTTTTTAGATTTAGAAAATATGACGTGTGATTTAAAGTACTTCAATAGAACTCACTTTCTGAATTATTTGTCAAATAAAAGGTTTTTATTTTCCAAAAGAATGACTCTTTACCAATGCAACATAGCAAGATGGCTTATACAGCGAATTCAAATTTTTCTGAAGCTTTTACATGAAGCTTTTATTGTTAAGGGTGACTGCTTAGAAACACTTGAGCTACTTTTTTGCATTTTGCATCCCCATCATACACAGGCTAAGCCAACATTGTTGATTTAGGGTCTGTTCCCTCATACATAAAATCGGTCATTCAGGATTCAGAGTTGCACTGGCTGCACAAAAGGGGACACACTACACAGGCCTTTATATCAGCCTGCCCCCATCTGCAAATCTGTAATGAGCAAGGGAGCAGAAAAAGTGGGGAGAGAAGAGGACCTCCGTTCAGCTGAGGCAGGCACACTTTCTAATGGAAATTCAGATACAATCATCCCAGAATGCACTTCTCTCTGCCTAATAATCGGCCACTAGAACAAGGCAGCCATTGAGAGTAGAGCGACTGTAATCTGGTCCACCAAACTCCAAAGCTGCCCGCTATAATTAGCTCCTTTCTCCATCAAACACAGACTTACAAGCAAACTTCTCCTGTAATACAAGAGAGAGATTTAGTATTTGGCATGATTTCAAGAGTGGGGAAATTTCCCATACTCTTTTATAAGGAGTCACCTCTCACTGACAGGTGTGCCGACTGTAAAACCTGTAAATGAGCAGGTGAGCAACCAGCATTTCATTCAAGGTTGCTTGTGGAATAATAAAGGCCTGACATAACATGCAGAAGTTCTCCAATAAACTGGTATTACAAGTCCGAAACAATGTGCCTTGTTAAAAATAAACTGCCCACATAGGCTTACTGATTTATGACGTTTTACGTTGTAGGACCAAAATAATTACCTTTCCCAATTTGATTACTGGTCCACTCCTGAGACAATGTGAATAAGTGACCTGCAAAACCCACTGTTTATCAGTTAACATAATATAGGGCATAATCTCACATCCAGTGTCCACAGCAAAGTCTGGATCCGCATCTCTGGCCTACATCCCGATGAGCAAAGCTGACACTCCTCTAATCTCAGGAACACGTTCAAGCCCAAGGCTCCGATCTGCAGCCCTGAGGCAGAACGACAGGGGTGAGTGGGCATGCTGGTAGCTAGCCTGCTGCCCGGGCAAATGGCACAACTATTAGAGGAAGAGGAGGCTTCCTGGAGAGGTGTGACTCCGTTGCAAAGGGCCCAATCAAGCAGAGAAGAGAAGTGCCGACAGCTGCTAACGTATTTACCTGTGAGAAAAAAAGACCCTCTGCCAAAGGAAAGCTGGAATAGATGTTTACTTCCTCCTTAGCAGGGTCCCCTTAAAGTTGATTCACAGAAAGGAAAGCTCATCATAAGGAGTGCTTCAAACACAACCAGATAATTTATGAGTCATCATATTTGCTGAAAGAGGATACACAATCCACAATACCAAAACATTCATGTTATCAAATGACAAAGTTCCTGTTTCTCAGAAATGGCCCTCTGTCAGTCAATGACACAGCAGCAGCTCCAGACCAAAGTCCTCGCTTTGCAGCTTCGTGTTAAGCCCGTGCCTTACACATTCACCCAGCAACCTCAGTCTCTGACATCTTTTAACTTCAATGTTACAACAGTATCTCAGAGGCATGTTGTGGGATCACTTCTGAAAAGAAAGCACTGAAGTCCAGAGGAAGGACTCCAGAAAGGGAGTGGCTGCCAGAGCAATGACCACTTTGCAGTAGGAGTGAGATCAAGCTGTGACACATCAGTGACTAGATCTGCCACAAAAATAGATTAATGGCATTGTTAATTGTTAACATGAGGTCAACATGATCAGCCAAGGAGAGTAGACATGGAGCATTTAGTCAAACTAAAAAAACTCATATCTAAATGGTGGAAAATAGGAAGACAGGCACTTTATATCCCACGAGAAAAGCTGACGCCATTCATGTCACAGGTAGGGTAAAATTAAATGGGGAACTAAGCAGTTACCTCCAGGCATGAGTCACCACGAAGCTTTGTACATCAAGTTTTGTAACGCAAGAGACATCCAATGAGAGGAAATCATTAAATCGAAAAAATAGTGCTTATAGTAATACAATGACCTAAATCTGATGAGATCCGAGGTTTATGGCAAATGTAATGGTAAATATGCCAAATAAAAGCAAAGGAGGTCATAATACACCTCATTTATAACTAACTTCAGTTAATATTTTTACCCAGGATGTCACAGCAAATAGGCTGAAAATGCAGACGGCATAAAACAATTGCTTTTTTAGCCTGATCCAAACATCCCGATTCCTCTCCACCAATTTAAAGTCGCTTTTGGTTCTTTTATTTGAGGCATGGTGTGGAGTTTCTCCAGGCCTGACAAGACCAATGCATTCCAGGTGTTGTTGTACAAACAATTTTAAGGTTTGGACCGGACCCATTTTTATGACTCCTTTTCTCCTCTTTAAACTAGCACAGACTAGCCCTAACCTGTCTGAGAGTGATTTTTGATATATGTTTTTTTAATAGACCCATATGCATCACCATTAGAATAATGATTACTATTACGACAGAGTGCTTCAAATCATGCCAGCCCTCGGGAAGACTGGGGTTGACTCCCAGTTTGTTATTCGCAGCACTTCAAACAAGCTGCAATGTAGGGAGGAAGGAAAATATCTGTCCAACAGTGGGCAATGAAGAAAGATGAACATACACGTATTAACGCGTGGAAAGGAAGAGTATCAAATATAGTCTACATACCATATCATTCCTGTCTCCCTCCAGCTCGTGTCCACTCCTTTCTTCCTCTAGCTGCTCCTCTGCGACCCACAGCCGAGGAAAGACTTAAAAAAAACAGACAAAAACACTCTCCACAAGCACTCACATCGATTATTCTCCGCTTTTCAAGTAAACACGCTGTCTGGCCATTGCTTCCCACATTAAGTGCTCATTTTGGCCAGTCTGAAGTTTTCAGACACGAGAAGCAAAGCTGTTTCTCTCCCACTATCTGGAAAGAAGATAACAAAATTGTAAATCAAAGAAAAGAGAAAAAGAAAATGAAAAAGCTAAACTCCCGTTGCTTTCACAGCGGCTGGAAACGTCTTCCAGAAGGAAAAGGGGGAGGCGTAGGAAAGCGCTGTTTCTGTGTGTTTTCCCTTTCTGGCTTCACCACCACGTTGTTTTGACCAATTATTATTTCCTTTGTTGTGTCAAAAATAAAGAGTCCGTAAGAAACGCGATCCCGAGCTCTGGCATCATTTGCCACAGCGTTGTTTTCAGAGTACGACAGCTCGTCTCAAGCTGTTGTGTGTCTCTTTTTCTGATGTTAAGCCCCTTGCAGGATAAATGTGTGACGTTGTGTTTAAGTCTATTTTTTTCAGCTTCCCAATAATGGCGGACCTTCTCCCGAATCTAGCATCTCCCCCTCCTGTTCACAGAGAGCGGAGAGAGTCTCGCCCAGCGGTTCATGGACACAATTACAACACATGCACACTGTTTCTGATACGCTGCTCAGCACTACACTGCTCCGCCTCAATGGAAATAACAAATTCTCATGTATGTTTCACAATAGAAAACACTATTTTTGTAGCCACATTGTTACTAGTACTGATATACATCAAAATCCGGATTTTTTTAAGTAGTAACAATTAGTCTAATATATATATATATATATATATATATATATATATATATATATATATATATATATATATATATATATATTTTTATTTTTTTTTTTTTTTTTTTTAAAGAAAAAAAACAAAGAATTCTTTAGTCTAGACCGGTTATTCTGAATCGTAGGGCCGCGGCCCAAGCTTGGGCCTTGAGCACCACTCTGACGGCCGCGAATAACTTTAGTTTTGTTCAGTACCTGTTGAATAAACTTTGGAGTTTTACTTAACATTTTTAAATTCCGCTGGCAGAATCTTGTTGTTGACATCGGAAAGGGCTTAAAACTGCAGGCTTTCCAGAACCCCCAACAGGCTATATTTCATACATTGATTCTTACCAAAGCCAAATAGGCTATCTATTAACTGGCCACTTCACATAACTTCTGTATTGTCTTGCCTGCCCCATATAAACCTCCATCATACATTACTGCAAAAAAGCGACACAGTGAGTCACACAATTATACATAAAAAGGATGCTGCGGTTCAAAAGGAGGGGTTGTGTCATCGTACTGTGCATAGATGATAGCCCAGTCTTTCCTGAACGGGGGTCCCATGATAATTTCAGGTGATTGTCAGAACATTGTAAAACAAATAAAATAGATAGGGATGTCAATATTAATGTTCTAATGCAGAAATGAATCTGAAGTCAATCGTCTCAACAATTAAAGGGACTAGAGGCAGGAATTAAAAAAAACAAACATGAATGTCCATTTTTTTTAGTACTAATGGGTGATGAAGCGCTAAATACCAAAAATAACGTTTCCACCCACGTTTCTATCCGTTGCCTTGAACAGGCTGTGTGCTGCAAAAAATGCACTGCAATTCGGTGTATGAATTTCCCGCGCTGCCCTGCGGACGTGACGTCAAATGAGTCTACATCCGCAGTTTTGATACAGGAAGAAGACGGTCGCGGTAAATTCAAACACTGAAAGCAATAGTTATGGATTCTTCTGCTGTCAGCAAACGATGCAGATCAACTGAAAGACACTAAAAAGTGTAACTACGAAGAAAAAGGTTAGTAAACAACATTATAGCTTCAGTTTGTGCACGCTCCCGTGACGGCTTGGCTCGTGGCTGCAGTAACCTGAAGCGCCAGTTGCAGCAGTCGCGAGTTTCTTAATATTGCCTCAAGTCCCTTTAAGTTATCACTCATGCCATATTAAAAATCTGTATTTCATATTTTCTTATTAGCCTTAAACCGCACACACACACACACACATTTTTTTTTTTTTACCCACACTTTTTTTTTTCCACTGCCCGAGTGCACTTGAATTTAGTATGTAGTGCACACTGTGTACTTCGTCTTTAGTGCATACTATTGTCGCTAAATGCTGACCCCAATAGGGAGCCGAAGTCACGCCCCTTTACTTCTGCACCATGGGACCTAAGAGATGAAAAAATATGAATGGAAGTCAATGGGGAGAAAATGATAATCTTCTGGCCCCAGTCGTTCTCTTTCCTGGATTCCAGATATGTTGGTTATGGATTTAAATGAAAATTTTTAGTGCAAAGAGAAAATAAAATACAGCGAAGATTGTCGATAATTGCAGGATTTACTTGAAGCCGCTTTGTGGACTACTCCTCTATCAGCAAGTGATGACGTCACTCCCTGCGACGGGCGTGAACGGCACTGGACATCATTCCATCAGCGTAATGGAAAGACTCAACATTTCCTGACTTAAAACGGTTTTCACCTCTGTTCATGCTCTTTTTCCTGTTCTTGAAAAAAAAATAAAGTAAAAAGCGGTGACGTGCCGGAGTAAAATCACAACGGTGGCGTACTCAGGCAGCTGGTGACGCATGTCGGATGTGACGAGAGCTGTAGTCCACACAGAGGCTTCAAGTAAATCCTGAAATAATCTAAAATCTTCGCAGTATTTTTGCGGTGACTTCGGCTCCCTATAGAGCACTGCACTTACTGGAAGTGACGGACTAGCATTGACCGCTAATGTGAGCTAACTCTACTGTAGGCTACCGGTGTGGATACCAGATGTGCTCGGGTTACCAGATCGGCTAGGGTCCTGCACCTGCTGAAGCTGTCATGCTATATGATCAGTTTAAAGTTGGTTGGATATCCGGACAAATTCCAGAAACAATTTTTACAGGAGATTTTTGTTGGAAACATGGGGGAATTTTACGAGGAATATTATTCTATTTATCATAAGGGATATACAACAGCTGTATCACCTTCTGTAAATGTCCTTAGAGCCAAAATAACAGACACACACCATAAACACACTACTGACGAAAATTAAGAAAACAGTGAAGAGCTGATTACTTTCCACATCTCCTATGAAATGAGCTCCAAGTGCAGTTTTCTTTTTAAGTACAGTACATTAAACGCCAATACAGAACATGTACACTGTAGACAACATACGCAGTACAGTAAACAATGTTGTGTTACATATTCCTGATGTCCCTTAATGTTACATGCAGTATCACCCCTTGACAGGCAAGGTCACACATACCACTGAGAGGTGACTTTGGGTATGTGAGGAAGAGTGGGATATGAGGGCAGAAGGATGAATAAAAATGGATGAAGTCGCGAGCACGGATCAGTTTTGTGTATTTATGAAAATCCTGTGTCCTAAAATAATACAGACATCACATCAAATCCCTGCCTTCTCCCTCCACCCGAGTTCAGCTGCTGTAGCGTAGCTGCCATCATTGCCAAGTGCAGGCCCCTGAGCCGATCTGGTAACCCGAGCATATCTGGTACCCACACCAGTATAACCGTTGCCTCAAACAAGTGACCAGATCATAACCTTCATCAGGGAGAACAGATTGGTTGCATGTCACATTATACATTAGTAATTATATCTGAATATTTTCCTGAACATTGCTTACATCAGCACAATGCAGCCTCTGCTGCAGAAGGGGTCGCCACTTCTTTGTTCTCTCCCATCATTCAGCTCTGAAAACAGTTAGAAAGTCCCGCCTCTTCCACTACATCAGCAAGATGGCGTCCGTTTTGTGTGTAAGAAGTGTGCTTCGTCCTGTACTGGATTTTAACCCGATTTTAGGGCAGCATCCGGGTATTTTCAGAGCACCAAATTTTAGTTGAAACTGGACTTACACTCAAAAGTAGTGTAGCATGTAGTGCAAATGCACGGATTGAGACAGACCCTTCACGATAAGCTGATTTTTGGATTGTAGCTGGGTGATTCAATGGCAAACTGAATTCACAAAAAAAACACTTCTTCCACCTTATGAAATTTATAGCTTTAAAAGCCTTAATACCGATTTACATCAGGTACACGTTTTTTCCAGACCTTGAAGCGCGTCAACTCACACCATATACATGTGTCAGAGGCCCTGTCTCTCTTCATGGTGTGTTCCCGTGCTGGGCAGATGCATGAGAGAGTATCGCTAATGGCGCTAATGACACTGTATATCCTTGGCGAGTCTCCACTGCTTAGTTAATCAGTCCTTCAGTCCTTGCAGCGTGTGTGCTTGTTAAGGAGGAGAATGTTGGCAATACAATCTTTGGTTTGAGGTTAATTAGTCTCCCACAAGAGATGAGTAAAACCTTAGTGATAAGAAGACCGGCAAGGCTGAAGCTTTTCAGTCCAAGTGGACCGTCGGACTTAGCCCCTGGGCCATTTTGACACCAGGTTTTGGTACCCATCCCTAGTGGTGGCAGAAGCCTATCTGGATTTATACTTGTGCGGCGTCTGTGTCCAGTCAGGTCTGCATAGCTGACGCAGAGGCAGTGTGTGCTTTTACTCAAGCATAAGGTTACGGCATCATTCTGGAGTTTCTTTTCCAGATCTGCAGCGGTCAACATGCATTCATTCAGTCATTCAGCTACAAAACCCAAACATCCAGAGGCATGTAACCACACTGACCAATCACCAGTGAGTTCTTCCGTGTGCTAATGTCTAATGTTAAAGCTAATGCCTGCATTCGTGTAGCAGGGATGTACGTCGGGTCTTAAGAGGTGTGCGTCAGGCCTCAGCGAACTTACGCAGAGCCTACTTGGAGCCTACACGGAGCCTACAGCAGTTACACAAACCAAGATGACACACGGGTGTAAATCCAGCTTAATATGTCAGATAGCTGTTCAACAATCGGCAGAAGACTCTCAGCTAGCCACAGTTTGTAGCAAAAGTTATGCAGAAGTCTTTAAAATGAAATAATGAAGACAAAAATGGTTCCAAACTACTGCCAAAAAGTACAAATATTGTGGAAGAGCAATAAAGTACAATTTACTAAATAAAGTTTAGTAAACAAAGATACAAAAAAAAAAAAAAGAAAAAATTGAGAGGTCTGGATGGAACACTAGCTAATGCTTTCTAATGCTAATGTTAGCTCATGCTAACACTATCCATCTCCTTTTTATTTATTCTTTTTTTTACTCTATCTCCCTGGTCTGAGTCTGTGCTCTCCTGGTGCTTTTCAAATTATTTATTTGTTGTTACAGATTATTTAATTTGAACCTTTCATTATTTTGAATCTATTTCATAACTACAGTATAATCTTTTATGCATTTTTGCCTAGTAGCAGTAGTAGTAGTAGTATGTAGTAGATTTTGTGGTTTTAATCCTGACTTAAGCTTTTAAATTAAAACACATGGAATTGATTTAGTTGTTGAATAAAAATCAAACCAAGTATGAGCTCTATTAAACCAATACAATAATATGTTGGTGGGCTTCAGACCAGTTTCTACTGTGAAAAACTGGGCCCTGGCATTAAAAAAAAGCTGAAGATCCTGTTCTGGACTGTTCCATTTTTTCTATTTAACACACACACACATTCATATCCCAGGAAATTAAGAGGGTGTTTTTTTTTTTGCTGTTATTGTTGTTTTTGCATTTTATTTTTTGTTTGTTTTGTTGTTCTTTCTTTCTTTTCTTTTTTTTTTTTTTTTTTTAAAGAAGAGCTAATTGACCAAACTGTAACATTTACAGGTAAGTCCTATGTATGCAGTCTCTTTTGCAAAAGTAAAGTCATTGAAGAAAAGTAAAATATGTGTACACTTAAAGCCTTTATTTCCTCTACATAGTAAAGGACTTTTTGTATTTGCAATAAGCTGTTTTTTCAAAAATCATATCCCATTTAACATTTTTTAAACTCTGCTGGCAGAATCTTGTTTTTGACACCGGAAATGGCTCAAAACTGTAATGCAAGGCTTTCCAGAAACAAAAAGATCCCTATGTTTCATACACCGATTCTTTTCAAAGATAACAATAAGCTAAGGTCTCATTCAGAAAGCATAGTCTGCAAGTAACTATTTGTTAATAGATAAAATCTATAAGTATAGAGTATATTGGATCGGTATAGGGTATCGGCCGATACACTCAGCCCAGGTATCGGTATCAGATTGGATTGGAAAAAAACTTGATCACATGTATTGTTTACGTTTTCATACTTTGACACTACCTTAATCAGCTGTTAATTAAATCTATCCGTTCAACATTGCATCTGCGGAAATGTGGAAGTAACATCTCTCTGCTTCATACAATACTTCTTGGAGCTTTGAAGGTCCCTGAGTAGAATGTTCTGCTCGGCCAAGGGGTCCAGAACAAGCCACAAGCCGTCCTCAATCACGTCTGCAAGAACAAAGTTATGTCATTTTGTTCTTGTGGCCCCGAGAACAAGAAGAAAGTTCTCACAGAGTATGTAACAGCCTTAACCCTATTTTCCACCTGGAGCGGCAGGCGCTTGAATAGAGCAAAATTTTCAAGAAAGAAATTCAGCAGCCATCTCAACAGATGAAGTCTTTCCCACCAGACCCAAAGCGCTAAGCACGCAGCGCACGAATCGGCTTGTGCAGGGATCATTTCGATGTCAATCTAAATTTTGCGCTTGCTGCAGCCAAATTTGTGACATATGGCGGGAAGTGGGATAATGATAATAATAATAATAATAACTTGAATTTATATAGCGCCTTTCAAGAAACCCAAGGTCGATTTGCAGAGGAAATAGATAAACAAAAACCCTACAAGGACAAAACAACAGGGAGGGGAACCAATTATTCAGGTAAGGCCAGGGAGAAAAAGTGGGTTTTGAGTTGTGTCTTGAAGCTGTCCAGAGAAGGGGAGTTACGGATTACAGCCGGGAGAGAGTTCCAGAGGGTGGGGACAGCCATGCTGAAGGCTCTGTTGCAGAGCCCTTTTGTTCAGTCAGGTCCAGGGAATAACAAGGATTCTAGTGTCAGAAGACCGCAGGTTCTAGGAGGGAGTGTGTTGGTGAGGGAAGTCAGACAGGTACTGGGGGTCGAGTGCATGAAGGGATTTGTAGGTGAGTAGAAGGAGTTTATATTGAATACAGAACTTGACAGGGAGCCAGTGGAGATGGATGAGGGTGCGGGTGATGTGCTGCCAGGGCTTGGTGGGGGTGAGAACCCTGGCAGCTGAGTTCTGCACATACTGGAGCCTTTCCAGGGCTTTGTTTGGAACCCCAGACAGAACTCCATTGCCGTGGTCCAGGCGGGAGGTGATAAGGCATGAATAAGGGTTTCTGCCACGGAGTCAGAGAGTGAGGGTCGGAGATGGGAGATGTTTTTGAGGTGGTAGAAAGCGGATTTGGTGATAGATTTGATATTGGACTGGAAGGAGAGGGTGGAGTCAAAGATGATGCCCAGGTTGCAGACGTCAGAGGATGGTGTGATGGAGAAGTTATCCACACTGATGAGGAGCTCTCCAACCTTCCAGAAGAGTGGCTTGGGGGCCACAACCATGAGCTCTGTCTTATTACTGTTGAGTTTGAGAAAGTTGGGTGACATCCAGGATTTTATGGCGTAGAGGCAGTTGACCAGAGACTGTGGGGGGAGCTGGGAGGATGGTGAGGTGCTGAGATAGAGCTAGGTATCATCAGCGTAGCAGTGGAAATTGAGACCGTGGTGACGTATGATCTGGCCAAGGGGTAGCCGGTAGGTGGTGAAGAGAGTGGGACCAAGCACAGAGCCTCGAGGGGCACCATGATTGACTGGGGCAAGGGGGGAGGAGGAGCCACGGATGGTGACAAACTGAGTTCTGTCAGTGAGATATGATTGAAACCATGATGAAAAAAGTAGAGAATTCAGTCCATTTCCAAAATAAAAACCTCTTGCAAAATGAACTGCTGGATCAAGCAATGATATGAAGGTGGATCAGCATGTGAGCAGGAGATGAAGACACATTGTGAAGGAAGTGGGGGAGCCCGTTTGTGTGCGTTCACATGCACACCAACAGTTTGAGTATAATACAATTTCTTGAGTTATCTGATTATTGGGTTGCATGTAGAGAACACGCACACAAGAGAAACAAGAGGGTGGGGGATGGGTCGGGTTTTATTCCAGGTGCATGCCACACATGAGAAACAAGAGGGATTGGGTGTCAAAGGGCTCGAAAGGGTGACGTCGGGGACTGGGAAAACCTCAATGCATTGTGGGTCTGACAGTCAACTGTCAGGTTTGCTTACGCTGACTGCATGCACAATGCTGCTCCCGTTCTTTTTCTTTTTATTAACAAGTTTGTTTAAAACATAGTGCAAGTGTGCTGCAGGCAAAGGCTGAATTGGAATTCAGTGTTAGTGTGATCTTTATTATGAGTAGGTCATTCAGCAAAAGCTTGAAGGGGAAGTTTGGTTTCTTTCCATCTGGACCTATTTTCTGCATGAAATACATTCATTTACTCTCCGAGACAGTTTTGGTGCAACTTGAATTCCTTTGGGAGATATTTAGATCCAATCCAGATCAGCGTATGTCCAATATAAGGACAAATCACCACAAAAAGCCTCTTCGAGCTCACAGGGGGTCTGACTAATGTTTCGTAACAAAACATTGGTGAAATGAAGGAGTTTGTGGCAGATAATGCCTTATTTAAAGGCTGCGCAAGTTTGCCCCATCACTTCCATTATATTGGACATACACTGATCTGGAGTGGATCTAAATATCTTCTGAAGGAATTCAAGATACACCAAAACTGTCTGGGTGAGGAAAGAATGTATTTCCTGCTAGAAAATGGGTCCCGATTAAAGAAAATCCGAGCCTCCCTTTTTTTTATAAATATCGATATCGATCAAGACAGATTTTTTTTTTATCGATTATCTTTTTTTCTATATCGTCCAGCCCTACATACCACCATTCCGAAATCCCGCCATTCAGACACACAAACATCCCACCATTACGACAAGGCTTTCCAGGTAAGGAACTGGCGTTATTAAGAGTCACTGACTCGGCCAGCACGGCGCTGTCAGGTGCTGAACTGCAAACAGTGATTAAGAGACCCTGATTAAGCGGTTTGCTTCTGCAAATGAATAAATATTTGCTTGCCACAACACAATTCGGTAAAATGCTAAGGAATAAAATACAGTTTTCCCTCCAAACCCTCCAAATATGAAACTGCAGTGCGCTTGCATACAAACAGACAAGAGGATACCAGACGGATACAATGATGACAAATAGTTAGATAACTGATCAAAAATGTAAAAAAAAAAAAAAAAAAAAAATTTACAAGATATAGATATAATTAACAGTAGGCTACTGTTGTCTTCAATCGTCTCCTACTGCTTATGACGAGAGCGAGTGCACTGATTTCTTTAATTGTGTGTTCTGATTAATTTCCAAAATAAAGTTTTTAACTTCTGAAATTTTGAAACAGTTCTGATGGAGCTCAATGTTTATCTGGATGTTGCAGTTTCATTCCAAACCATTTCACTGTACCTGGACGACCCCTGACGTGTCTGGAGATAAAAGAAAATAATATTCAATGCAATGACAGTTTTGTGCGACATGTTTAAATGCGCACAAGGATACACACACTCCCCCGCTGTACAACATGAAGGAGACTGGACATCATATATGTTTTCGCTGGAATTAGTCAGTGGCTTCAGGTGTCAAGTGCAGCGCCATCATTGATATCTGTAGTTGCAGACTTGCAGTTATTAATGATGCATATGATGCCAGTATGTATGAAGACACACGGCTCTGTTGACACTCTGCTCCAGCTGCTGATGTGACAGTGACTGACACTGTATTTCTGCTGACAGTCAGTGATCCCTGAGATTCAGTCATGAATCTAACATGTTTCAGACTAGCCTGAGTTACATTAATATCTGTAGGCATATTATGTTTCCTGTTTCAGGAGATTTTGATAACAGATTATTAAGTTGGTTTGCGAGGTTGTGGAGTCCATCTGCTGTAAAAGCACGTAAAAATGTGAATGCCGGGGGAAGGAGTCGGCTTTTAAAGGAATTGTTGGAGTGGTGGGATGTTTTTTTTTTTTATACCGTCATTCCGACCATAGAATGAAAAATTGTTGGAATGATGAGACATTTGGCAGAAATTTAAGTGTTGCCATTTCGACAACTGGGAACCATGTCGGAGTGGGGAAATGTCGGCATGGCGATTGCCTCCCATAAAGGAGCAGACACAGGGCCTGTCTCAAACCGTGCACTTGAGCACTTCAAACACTGGTTTTGAGTGTGTAGTGTGTTCACGCTGTCATTTAAGCCAAAATTCAGTGCTCTGAAAGTACCCGGATGCTGCAATAATAACGGCCAAAATCGAAGTGCAAAACAAGCACACTACTCGCACTAAATGGAAGCCATCTTGCTGACGTAGCAGAAGAGGCGGGACTTTCGTACTGTTTTCAGAGCTGAATAATGGCGGTGAACGAAGCGGTGGCGACCCCTGCTGCATTGGAGGTGGTATAGTACTTCTTTAAGTAACGTTTATGAAATTATTCAGACATAATTACTTATGTATATTGTGGCATGCTACCACGCTGTTCACTCCGTGATGACAGTTATGATCTGGTCATTTGTTTGAGGCCGCGGTTATGCCTGCTCAGTAGAGTTAGCTCATGTTAGCAGTCAAAGCTAGTCCGTCACTTCCGGTAAGCGCAGTGCTCTATTCAGGTCAGTATTTAGCGACAATAGTCTGTACTACAGATGAAGTACACACTGCGCAATGAGTTCTGGTGCACTCGGCCACACTCTTACTCTCTTTCCTCCACTTTTAGATTACTTTTGGGTTTATATCATAAATGTTCTCACTCATAACAGATTGGCTTTTAGAGTTTATTATTGACCTAATTTTAAAAGTAATAATAGACCTGTGAGTCTTTGAGGGAGACCTGCCTATGAAATGAATGAAACCCATCCAGATTGGGGACTGTCAGTGCATCTCGGACACACAGAGGTGAAAACTGCAGATTTCAATGAAGAAAAAGGAGACGGGAGAGTGATATGGCAGTCATCAGTGCAACTGCAACATTCTCTCTGATTCCATCCATTTTTCCATGAGTTTGAGTCTGTGGCTGTGTCTGAATGTCCTCCCTACTCCCTAACCCCTCATTCACTACATAGGGCTGCAATACATAGCAGACTATCTAGTGCCCTCATTCTGCCTGTGGTTCAGACACGAAGCTGACTACTTTTTCCTCGCCGCAAATCACGTGACTGCCACATGGTAGCATCCACGACTCGCAAAAAGATTTAATTCCAAATCAAATCTGTCATTTTAAATGAAGGTATTTTATTTATTTATATTGTGTTTAATCCATTTTCTGTTGTTTTTTCTCTCCTTTTTTTCTGCCACTCAATGTGTTCAACACCTTGCGCCATTCAGCTAACCTGACCGCAATGCATTGTGATCTACATTGTCCCGTTTAGGGACCATCAAAGCTCACTGGTTTTCAAGATGCATTGTGGGTAACTTTGAGTGCACTACTTTTTTCTTCCTGGACATTCGGACACCCCTACAAAATGGCGTGATCCCTATAGGGCCCTATGTAGGGAGTAGGGTGGACATTCGGACACAGCCTGTGTCTCGCAACACTATGCTATATACGCGATAAAACTCTTGCCCATGAAGCCCACAATGCATTGCAAAATGTTACGTGCCCTTTCGAGCTTTATACATCTAAGCAAATGCACAAGGTAAACAAGGGGGCGTCAGCTAAACACAATGACAGGAGAAGTTTGTAGCGCTGTGCTTCAGGCCTGGTGAAAATGCATAGGCGCCCAGTCGGGTACGAAATTTGAAAGCGCAAAAATCAGTTCTATTCACATCCGGTGGGTAGTGGGCCTTAAGACGGAAGCAGTAGGCTGTTAAATTCGCACTGTCTAGCCTGCTCGACAATATCTCTTGTTGTCTAGCTGTGATGGTGCTAAACCAAAGCAAAATGGAGCTCTAAAATGTCAGCCTTGTCATTGTCCTGCTCATTATAGAGGAGTGAAAGCAGCTTTACCATCCTCGCCGGCATTTTTTATTACTCTGACTGAGAGAAAATTAACTCCAGGTAAATTTATTTGTAAAGTTTACAAGATTTCTAGTCTCATGTTAACTTTAGCTAATTTCATGGACAATAGCAACTGAAAGACCGTGATATTTACTTGTACTCAATAATAAAATCATATATTAAATGAAATAAAAATGTATTGAATTTAGACACCTCTGCTGTAGAATGTCCCTTTCCACCCGCAGTGCATCTTGGGATAGGATTAGCCACGAAGGATACATCGGACCGTCCTTGAAATCTGGGGAAAATAAGGCCACATTTGTAAGTTGCATTTAAAGGAGCCTTCGAATCTGGACAGCCTAGGTTGCATTGCTGTGACGTAAGCGGTCTTGGAAGAACGTAGGCCTTAGATTTGGACACAGCCACAGTGAGTCACACAGTGACCAATCCTTGACACAAAACAGCTATAAATAGATGCTTAATTACCTCATAAACACAAAATATGGAGTTAGTTTCCAAAAGGAGAAGTAAAGCCATCATGAAAAGATAAAAATTGCCTGGAGATACAAATCAAATGCAAATTCTACAAATTATTTATGTGTATATATATATATACCCGTATGTACTGTATGTACATACATATATATATAATCCCCTTTGTCCATCTAATAGGAAATCATTTGCAGGGAAAGTCAATCATTTCAGATCTTGACATGCTGCACTGATGTAGATTAAACTTAAGTGACACCTTGATTGCAGGATGTAATGCTGCTAACATCAGCAATGATAATATCTGACACTGACAAAGCCCATAGTCATCAAAAAGTGCCCTTTCTCTGATATACTTGGCACATTTTTCTTGTAATGCATGTTTCTCGTGGTAGAGAATGAACACTTTTGAACCTTGTAATGCTGCTATCCAACATTAAGATGTTAACACGCAAACCATCAATGATTGCAAGTATACAGCATCAAGGGTTTTTCTCATAAAAAATTTAAAACACAAAGTGCACATAATGCGTCTGAATAACTGTCTTTGTGAGTAATGTTTGACATACATTTTCAGTTCACTCTTCTCAGGGGGTTTCCCTCTACTGCAAACTTCTATTTAAAAAAAAATAATAATAAAGGATTAACAAATTCTTTTTTATTGTTTATTTTTTTCCTTGTTTGCCTTCTTGGCCCCATGGGTCATATGCCACTTTCGCTCTTTCATAACTGATCCTAATTTCTATGTAAAAATGCTAACATTAGCCACCCTCTAACATATTTGGATGCCATGATTGCATGACCTGTAATAGATTTTTTAAGGAGCCACCTAACAACTCAGACCTAAACCCATATTGAGAAATAAAGAGGGGAAACATTTCTTTCCTGAGAAAAAATCAATCATCCCAAAGGTTAATCCTAATTATTTGAGTGGTGCCTGAAGTCATGGTAAAATAATTACTGTGAAGAGGTTTTTACTGTGATTAGTTCAGCTTGTGTGTGATAAATAATTTAATCTTCTAAGGAGAACAGTGGAGCTACACTGCCACACTTGAGAAATATCACAGTGCTGTACTAGACAACGGCCTTTTCTAAGAGCTCAAACAGATGTTTAATGTCTCGCAATGGGACTTGCTCCTGAAATTTCTCTCTCTCACTATTAGCACTTCCATGAACTTCCTAGAACATGTAATTCTGTTCTGTTCATCTAAGCTCTGTGTGATATGAGAGCAAATGCTTTGTGTAGCCGTAAAAGTCAGTTTTTTATTTGGCAACTGAATGTGACACTTCAGGGGATACTCAAGAGAAATACTGCACCCTGTATACATAGCGATATGGTGTCTGATGCCCTCTCTTAATAATATTCACCCCCTGGAGTGTTGCCTTGCAAACCCAAAACATCAGTAATGACAGTAATGATTTGTACAGGATTCTGAAACTGTAATTTATAAAGTCTGCTACATGAGCTTTTATTGTGTGAAAAGTAGCTCGCCATAAAATACATAGCCAAGCAAGGGTCAATGTGCAGTGTTCGTCCTTTCGAATAGTCCACACACTTCTGTCCAGTCACATTAGTCACTGTTTTCTCAGAAATATTTGCATGACCCCAATCACACAGGGCCAGATTAGCTAGGGTCAAAGTTTCTGTTGAATAATTGCCTCTGTTTTACATCACTTTCTGGTTTTTTTTTTTGTTTGTTTCTAATGGGCTCACCATAAAACTTGGGCTTCTTAGCTATCAAAGTATGGCATACAATACAATTTAAGCAATTTCATTCTTCTATAAACATCAGCACAGTACTGTAGTTTCATTTTTATAATGCCAAGCAGACCAATATCAAAACAGCTGCAAGCATTATAGAAGAAGAACTCCTTTTGTTTACTCACTGGCTGGTTTCCCTTTCATTTTATTTTTTTCCTATCCCACCTCAGCCCTCTGCATTTGCAGCTGAAATATTTCTGGGTCCCAAGGGCAAGCACATTCCTCCACTCACAGTTGTGCAATCCCTGACAATCACAGTCCCCCCTCTCTGGCTCCCTAAACGCCCACAGTGCTCATAGTCCAAACTCACTGGGCAGTGTTCTGCGGTGAGCTGGTTGCTTAGACCAGAAAGCAACTTTGAGCCCCGAGTCTGGAGAAAATGACTACAAATAATGAAACTTGATAACAGTAAAGATGCATATCACTAAATTTTCCATGGCAAACATAAAGCCTTTGATAAATTATTATATAAACTATAATTACTTTGTATCTGACGTGGTTTAAAAGGGTTAAAAGAGAAAAAAAAAAGATATTAATGTTTCAATATTTGACAAGGTAAAATACCAGTTTGTTCATGTAGGAAATCCCTATTATACCAAAGACTGCCAATCCAGTGTACTTAAATTAGTCTAGCCAGTTAAACAAAAATTCGAAATGCATTGTATTCATTGATCCACTTTCACATTGATTTATTATGCTTGTTGACATTATCTATGACGAAATTGGTTTAAAGAAGCATTTGACACTTTGAAGACACAAAACGGCCTCTTTTTTTTTCTTCTCATGTGACCCAAAGCAAGCGAAGTCTAGCTGGACAGCTGGTTATTGTAGTTCTATATTGTATTACATGAGTACTTCATGAACTCCTAAAAAACTACGTTTCCCAGCATGTAGTGTAACATAGCGTAGCTTTACACTTCCTGTTAGCAGGAGAAGATAACGGACGAGCGATTGAGAAAAAATATACCGGTGTATTAATGTAAAATCAGTTTCTTATTGCTCAAGGACGTGCTATTCTGGAGTCCCTAAGGACCCTGTTTGGGAGACGAAAATGGTAAACACGTCATTATTAAACAGTGTTGTGTTTTTGTTGTCAGCCACTGGTCTGCTAGCATTTGAGACTTCGATAGATAACCTTTTCATTCAGTCCGTAGGAAACGTTAGCTAGTTGTTGGATTATCGAGTTGAGGTCAAGATGTTTTACTACAGAGGCGAACTGCTACTTTGCGCAAAAAGATCGCAAGGAAATAATAATGTCTTTTTCGAGTTTTACACGTTTAAGTTGTCAAAATAAATGGGTGTGGTTTATCTTTCATATTAGCTAGGCTAACGCTAACTGCAACAAGCTAATTACCTCTAGATACATACTATGAGGCATTGGAATTTCAGCGTTGATATTAATGAAAAAACGAACAAACATAACTCATAGGCCATTACTGTAGAGACCCGAGACTGTTTTAATCCACTCAAGCAAAATTCCATATTCGTTCTTGATCTTTGAATTCTCTACATCATGTATTTTCCCCCAATAACGTAAACAAGTACTAGTGCTTAGGCAGTTTGTCTGCGGTAGTTTAATTAATGTTTGTCTTTATGTCTTCTTTTCATTCAAAGATCCGCTTTATACTCATCCAGAACCGGGCAGGGAAGACACGATTGGCCAAATGGTATATGCAATTTGATGATGATGAAAAACAGAAGTTGATAGAGGAAGTGCATGCTGTGGTCACTGTCAGGGATGCCAAGCACACCAACTTTGTGGAGGTATGGGATTGATCAGTACCATGAATATAGATGCTTAATTGTCTTCTTTCATGTGTCTGTTTGGCGGGTAAATGTTCTATCAATTTGCTGAAAATGAAATGAAGGAAATGGAATAAGAAATTATACTTAAGTTAGACCAATTGTAAAAAGAAATAAAGTAATATATTTGAAATGTTACTGGACAATTTTTGCTCTCCACGTGTGTCTGAAAGGGTCCTGGTTGGTCTTTGTGATGTCAAGTATGCCATCAGCCCAAGTCTGTGGGTTGGGTTCTGTTTGAACCTGTCCAATCCTGTGAAGCCGTGCATTTGTGTCTGCAGATGTACACACTATAAATCCACCATTTACACATAAACCATGAAAACAATAACAACAACAAAAAAAGAAAGATAGTTGCTCCACTTTTATGTGTACATGCATATCCTGTGTATCCATAACCTGCTTTAAGGTGAGATTATGAGGACAAAAGACAATTCATTTACCCTTTGTTATAAAAAAAAAAGTTATAAAGAACACAGATGGTTTTATTTTTCTTTCTTCTAAAAACAACAACAACAAAAAATGCAGTTGTTGTGAAGACACTTTCATGTCATGTATGAACTTTGATGTTATTCACTAATTGCACCTCACTGTTAGGAATTGTCCTCATAGTCAAGTTCAAGCCACCAATGATGTGTGGTTGCTTTATGGATGTGTAAGTGGATGCAGCAGAGCCTCACATACATGTGCTGATAATGGCATTTATGTCACACAGACCCTAATTGAAACCATGAATTGACCCACTGGTTTACACCATCAAAAAGTTGGAAAAAAAATCTTATCTGCAGGTGATTTTAAATACCGTAAATCCTCTAATAGTGACCTCTGTTCTATTACAAACTGTCCCTCTATTAATTTCCTGGGGTAGCGTTGAGAAAAGTAAATAATTACTGTCCCTCTAATACAAGCCTCCTTTTTTTTCCCCAATGAGAGGCTACTGTTTATGCCCGCCCCAGAACGCTAGTGTGCACGAAGAAAGCACGAACACACACTACTTCCTCTCCTGCAGAGCATGCGATGGATTGAAACCAAAACACAGCAGCAACATGGTGACAACTCGCACCAATAAACAGAGAAGAAAATTTAGTGTGAAATAAAAGAAACCGTCCTGGAGTATGCACGTGAACATTCCGGAGCGAAAACTGCAAAACACTTCGATGTTGACCCGAGACAAATCGAGTATTGGAAAAAGCAACAGAATAAACTGTCTGGAGGTGCGAAAAGCCGAGCGGAGGAGGAGAAAAAAAGGCAGCCAGGACTTGGAGACTGCGCTTATTGTTTGAATAGGCTTTATGTACAACTCCACTACTTCCGGAACTTAGTACTGCGCCTGATGAACTGATTAATCCAGCTGTGTCTGATCTCAGCAAATGGTCAGACACACCTGGATTAATCAGTTCATCCAATCTTGAAAGACAGGAAACAAAGGCGCAGTACTAAGTTCAGGAAGTAGTGGAGCTGTACATAAGCCCATTCATGGCGTGCGAGAGAAACACAACAGAGAGGTAATAGGGGATTATCACGCTTACCGGAAGTTGCCGGCTTTTGACACTTCCTCTTCCGGGCCATGTTAACGACAGCCGTTCCTGCTCTGTTATACTGTTTAAATCGGATAAACTCCAAACATATTTAAGTTTTCATTCTAGACTGAAGTGATACTGGATCAAAGCGATCGATTTGCCGCGGTGAAGGGCCGAACTTTATAATAAAACACATGTTTGTTTGTAGCCGGTGGGGCACAACACCGGCACTTCACAGCTTGCTAGCATTAGCCAGCTAACGTTTACTGACATGCTTAACATTGTGCGTCTTAAAACACACAAACATCTGAAAATCAGGTCTGTACCTCCCCGTTTCCAGTGGAACAACTGGGGACTGCCAAGAAAGGAGACGCTTTCAGATGATTGTGTGTTTTCAGCCGCACAAAGTTAGGCACGTTATCGAGCTGGCTAATGCTAACCTGCTAACACGACTGCGCAGTCTGCCGGCCACAAACAAACGTGTGTCGTTTTATTATAAAGTTCGGTCCTTCACCGCGGCGAATCGGTCGTTTTAATCCACTTCTTCCTCAGCATCACTTCAGTCTGGAATGAAAACTTGGCATTGGCGTTTATCCGATTTACAAAGTTTAACAGAGTAGTAGCTGGCGTACTATTGTTAGCAGGTTAGCATTAGCCAGCTTGATGACGTGCCTAACTTTGTGCGGCTAAAAGCACACAATCATCTGAAAGCGTCTCCTTTTTTGGCAGTCCCCAGTTGTTCCACTGGAAACGGGGAGGTACAGACCCGATTTTCAGATGTTTGTGTGTTTTAAGACGCACAATGTTAAGCACGTCAGTAAACGTTAGCTGGCTAATGCTAGCATGCTGTGAAGTGCCGGTGTTGTGCCCCACCGGGGACAAACGTGTGTTTTATTATAAAGTTCGGCCCTTCACTGCGGCAAATCGATCGCTTTGATCCAGCTTTTGATCCAGTATCACTTCAGTCTAGATTGAAAACTTAAATATGTATGGAGTTTATCCGATTTAAACAGTATAACAGAGCAGGAACGGCTGTCGTTAACATGGCCCGGAAGAGGAAGTGCCAAATGTTTCAACTTCCGGAAACCGGAACGCGGAAGCGTGATAATCCCCTATTGTACTGCACAGCAATTTTCAATAAACGAGCACAGTACATTTTACTGGGTTCAAACTGACACAAAATGTTGATTTATTCATTGTGATCTGTTTGGAAAATAGAAATATAAGCCTCTTTTCTCATAAAAGCCCTCCTTCCAATAAAAGCCCGGTCCTTGGTGCCCTGAAACAAATAAAAGCCCCGGTCACTAGTTTGTTTTACTGTAAATTCTACAAACTTTAGCCACAGTGAAGCTGCTGTTGTCACAATATGAGAGACTAAGTTACTAAGAAGATTTGCCCATTTTGTTCTCACAGTTTAGGAACTTCAAGATCATTTACAGGCGTTACGCTGGTCTGTACTTCTGTATTTGTGTGGATGTGACTGATAATAACCTGGCATACCTCGAGGGAATCCACAACTTTGTTGAGGTAATTGAAACACAGACAATGTATGGGTGTAGTAAGTGAACTGTGATGATTTGTTTTTCATGGTCTGATGGGTTTCAGGAATGTTTCTTAATGGTTTTGTTCAGAATTATTTTCTTCTTGTAACTTGCAGCTTCTAAATGTCAGCCCTGAGGCATTCTGGTTGGAACTAATTTCAGCATCCAAATGGTAGTTAGCTGATAAAATTATTATTGATTCACTTCTCTCTATTGGTTCTTGCGTGAAAATTCACAAGAGATTATCAACACTGTCAACAGCTTCCTCAGATAATGTTAGAAGATTATTGTTATTGTGTTGTTGGGATGACAAATGAGTCACAGCTAAAAGTGCTCAAATTTACTGAACAGTTCAAATTCACAGTAGAAACATCATACTAGTGCAAGCTTATCTAAAGGACCTCATGATTTAATTTTAGAGCTTATCAGCAACTTCAAGTGTGAACACTTTTTAAGTCACAGATGGTGAGACAAAAATGGGACGTGTCACTCAAAAATCATTCAATTATTATTAAGGAGTAGCCCTGTCTGCCCTTTGTGAGTGAATATATTGTGTAGTGCTTGTAGAGATTTGTTGCCTCGCCACCCTCATGCCAGCAGGACCATATGGAATAATTAGTCTTTTTTTTTTTTTTTTTTTTTTTTAAAGCAGTGAAACTCTGTTTTGCGGGCAGATCCACAGCAGCAAAGCTGTTTTTGTCCTCAGCACTGAGGAATGAAGGTCATTTTATTTAATGTTTGACTACAGAGGAATGCAGTTGCATGTTTTTCCCCCCTTTTTGTATTTTGAACTTCGATTAATTTGATGCTAGTATGTTAGTTATGTTCGGATAAATGAAGCTGGGCTGCACATCAGCTCATATCTGAATTTTCTTGACATTCACTTCAGCAAATTTTTGATTAGTCAGTCATTCTTTCTCTGTAAATGAAACTATTGCCGTTTGTTTTTTGTATTTTTTTTTCAGAATTATGAAATCAGAACCACATTAAGTTTAAAATTACATCAAT
Source organism: Atherinomorus stipes (assembly GCA_023101725.1). NCBI lineage: Eukaryota > Metazoa > Chordata > Actinopteri > Atheriniformes > Atherinidae > Atherinomorus > Atherinomorus stipes. The sequence continues at coordinate 35,946 of JALJCO010005469.1, read as the reverse complement.
TTCATGTCATTGTAAGCAGAATTCAGCTTAAGACATTATTAAACAGATTCTGCTGCTACTACATACTGTACAAACAACATAATTACACACGCATTGTTTTCCATTATTCTGATGATAACTTAGCACATCAGTTTTATGGTTAAGCAGCAATTTTCACCTTTTAACTGTCAAAAACACAAAATAAGATTTAAAATGAGATATAGGATGAGCCCACAGTGGAAGTGGAGACACAAAACGTTTTAATTAGGAGCAGGCCTGAGATTTCCACACCAGAATGTCGCATTCATCAGCTGAATAAGAACTCGTCACTTTTCTATTAGTTTGGACAGAAATTTAACCAATAACATTTAATGACCTACATAATTACTTTCAGAAAACGCATTAGGAATTCTGAATAAAATTGCACAAGTATTATTAAATTTGTTTATGATTTGTTTTTAAATGAAGTCCCACAGGTTGTGTAAATAAATAAATGGCGCTTTGCAAACTTTTCTACAGAACGGTTTTCCTTTTCAGTGCTGTAAATTGCATGAACTTGCAGAAAAGAAATGTTTTATGTGATGCACAGCTAATTTCACCAGTAAAGAACTGTCATGGTACCATGAAAAACATTGAACCCTGAACGCAAACATTATAGTCTCTTGGTACACTGTCCAGTCTTGTTCCAGTACCAAATAGAATGTGCATGCTGTCGTATCTGAATGAAGCTATGAGGAACATTAAAAATGACATCTGAATGACAGAAGGCTGACATTTTAACTGTCTGATGAAGTCATTAATGTTACATGCCTCAATAGGATTTTATTTTCTATCCTTTTAAAGCACCGTATTTTCCTGACTATAAGTTTTTTTCAAAGTTTGGCTGCTCCTGCAACTTATTGTCCATTGCGACTTATATATCAGAATATATAAAATTTAACATTTTCAGTGCTAACTCATATTGACTAACATGAGCCAAGGAGTGAACATTACCGTCTGATGTCACATGAGGAGGCTGTAGGCCTGTGACAACTTAAGACCCCAAAACAGCCTTATGTAGACGAGAATAGTTAATTTTGGACATTTGGCTGTACTGCCTGTGTAGTGGAACAAATCCACAAATCTCCGACTTATAGTCCAGTGCGACTTATACATGTTCTTTTTGACTGGTGCGACTTAAAGTCCAGAAAATACGGTAGTTTTTTTGTGTTTATATCCAGGGAGGTAAGTTTTATTTTGATATTATTCTCCTTTCTCCTTGAAGGTGCTGAATGAATATTTTCACAATGTGTGCGAACTGGACCTTGTGTTCAACTTCTACAAGGTGAGGACATTGAGGTTTTTATATTTGAGATTTTCAAGTTGCTTTACAAAAACCCTGCACAAGCAAATGGAAACAGTGGAACAAAAGGGTGGTTTAATATTTGTTTCTCTTATAGGATAAGTTCTTTGAGTTACACTTCACTCATTTTTTTTAGGGAAAGATTTATATTTTTCATTGAAAGAAATGCCAAGATATAAACAAGCCCAAACCTCCTCTGTTATCTTGCCTTGAACATTTTGTTAACAGGAACTGACAGACAAAAACAGTTTTACAAGGTGTTTCACTCAATCAGTCATCATTTATCTGAATAGATTCATCATGTCATATGTTGATTCATCTCTTTGGCTTATTTAGTTTCCTTTTTCAATGACAGAAAAGAGGAAGCCCTTCATCTAATGCAAAATTTGGTTTGTATTATGCTCAGTTTTTATCTTGAGTGTCTTTGAACTTTCATCTATCTGTCCTGTCTGTTGCCTGTGTGTGTTTCAAGGTGTACACAGTGGTGGATGAGATGTTCCTTGCGGGAGAGATCAGGGAGACCAGTCAGACCAAGGTCCTGAAGCAGCTCCTCATGCTCCAGTCTCTTGAGTAGAAAAGTGACATCATTTATCCTTCCTGCCCACTCTGCTGCCCTGGCACCCAAACCAACCTTCTCCTTGTTTCTGTCACTCTGGAAAGAACCCAATTATACATCTGTCTCTACAGAGCCAATATTTCACAGAATTTCAACAGGGGAGGCTGTTTAGAAGAAAAATGCTGTTTACATATTATTTTAGTTAAGCTAAGCTGTTTACTACAGTCTTCTGTATGTTGCAAAATCTGGTACCTGTTGAACTGCAGATGCCGTCTAGCCAACACAGTACATTTCAGCATCTCAAACTTTCCACACATACCAGTCAACTTTAGTTTCTGTGGTTTCCCAAGGCCAGAGGTTGTGGAAATGTTATTCCATGTAGTTACCAGTTCATTATTGCTTTTATCTCTGTGCAGTGTTGAAACCAGTGTGACACTGCTGTCCTGTCTACTGTTTCTCATTAACCTAAACCTATAGTAAATGGCACTACTGTAACTAATAAGCACCATAAATAGTAAACCACCTATAATGAATCATATTCAGTAAGAATTTTTTTTAATTTTTTGTCAGTCTTGCAGCCATTTCTAAAAATCAGCCTCAAAAGTGGTCAGCATTTGTCTTATCCACTATGCATTTTGTGTCTGGCTCATGGTCCAAGCAAACCACAAGTAGAAAGCCCTTTAGAGCAATTGACTCTGCGCACCAAGTTCATTACTGGATGAAGTGTACTCAGAATGAGTGCCATCTTGACTGTGTTATGGCAACCTGTGCTGCATCAGGCATCCTTATGGGTGACCATGCTAACGTAGGTTATGGTAGAGCAGGTGGTTGCACTTTGAACAACATGAAATGGTGCTTGTTGGTCACGCTTAAAACACTTAAACACAAACAACTCAAACAGAACAAGCCCAGCCTAGACAGTTTATTTTACATGAAGTTGGTCTGTGAAATGTGCTTTCCATGGTGTGTACATATGGTGTATCTTGTGTTGAATATTGTGAAATTAGCAGTTGACACAAGCGTGGCTCTTGCTCAGTGGTTACCTGTTGGAGATCCGTGCAAACATTCCTTTGGCATTGCATAAAAGAAATGAGATCTTCGTAAGTCTGACAGATTTTATTCATGTCTTTGATTGACATGAATGCTTATGAAATTGTCATTTTCTCTCTTTAACCATATGCAGTCACCCATTTGGTTTCATATGTTGAATTATAATTTTTTTTTTATTCGACTATAGTTAAATGTGTACTGCTTCCCCCTCTTGACTACCTGTGAGTTTGATGGAAGATGTGTTACTGTCTCCAGTTGAAATATCTAAATGAGTATGCCCCATTTTGTGTAAATAAACCTAAGTGATCCGCCTTTTGTCTTGCATGAATGGTGTATTAAGGAACAATTTGTCCAGTGTTTTAGCACCATCTAGTGGTCACATTTAGTTGTGCACAAATCAAGCAATATGGTTGAGGTCATCCTGACAGCCTGTGTAAGATCGATAAATCGGTCAATATATCCACTTCAGCTACTTAAAACCACTCTAGCTGTTACTTTATCGACCCAATTGCAAAAATCCAGACAATTGGACACAGAGGGCATTTACTCTCATTATATGGATTCTGATAGGCTATCCTCATCCTGATAGTGTTAGAAAGACATCACGTGCCTGAAGAATAATGGAGGAGGCAGATGAATGAAATTTAACTGTGTATTTCAAAGTCCATCTGTCAGTTGCCTTAGGTTAGATTTTCAAATGCCATGCACATTTTTGCACACAGGAGGAAGTGTGAGGATTAACCTCTATTCAGTGACTGATTAACTTTAAAATGAAATTCAGACACCAGGAAACATTAACTGGAAAACAAGCAGTTTACTGGGAATTGCATAATCATTACAATCAATGAGCAACACTCAGACAATAGACAAATCTTATTTACATTATAGGTTACTGGAGATGTACAGTAGTATTTGGGTTGATTATATCACATGATTTACTATGCAGCAACTGAGGTGGATTGCGTTCATCAAATGATTGAATCCAGATTGGAATAAATGGAAAAAAAAATGCTCATATGGCTGCTCTGATGACTGATTATTATAACCTGTACAATACCTACAGATGAATGCAAGCCAACTCTGATTCAATGGTACTCGATCATTTTAGATGACTTGGTAAATAGATTTAAATGGTAACCTGTGAATAGGAGTGATCAGAGTTGCTGCTGACAACCACCTACAGCCCACAAGCATTTCATTATCAGAACAAATAAGGATCTCAGTTGTTATTTAGTAAGAAATGATAACATCTACATTTAAAATCTTTATTACAGTTTACTCTTCAAGTAAAATAAGATGTACAATTCTATAGTTACAGCATATAAACAAAACAAATGAAATAGTCAAAGTAAAAAGTGCACTTTAGAAGAGACAAACTATCACAATGCAGATGTTTTTTTGTTTCTTTTTTTTTTAAAGCAACATGTTTTGACCATCTGTCTCGATATCCTATATCATCTCATGTTTATGCAACTCCCCTTTCTCCCTTCAGTGTGCTGACTCACTTGGGTTTTAACATACGTTTTGGCTGGAGAAACACACACTAACACTCAAGGAAAGAAACATGACAAATAAGTTAGTGGGTTTGTTTTCATCTCCTCTTGGCTGGGTCAGTATGACCTGCTGTCAGTGATTCAGACTGATGCAGCGCCTATGACTCAACAGAAGGGTGGGAAGATGGAATGGTACTAACGTCCAACACCATTTTCCTCCAGCAGCACCACAAGCGATGTCGTCAGTGCTTCAAGGAAAGGGGAAACTCTTTTTTGGTGGAAATTCCCAGTTTCTCTTTTTTCGAAGGAGAAAATATGTGGGTTGGCTCAAAGTCAGTGACAGTTTACAGCAAAGCAGAGCTATTTCAGTGCATGACAAAGAGAATAGACTACTTGCAAACTTACAAACGGAATCGAGAATATTATCTCTTACACCTGCCATGATCAGATCTTCATGATGGAACTGAATGGGCATCCTGAGAGTTTCCAAAATGTTACACTGAGACAAAGCCAGTGGTGGTTTTCTGACATCCTTTGTGAAGCATGTGCATGGAGAGCAGCAAGAGTCAGAATGAGGTCATGGAGAAAAAGCCAAGCAGGAGGAGTTGGACAAATTGTTTTGAAAGGAACGTTAATCTTCGCTGTATTAGGTCCAGAGACACACATTTTAATATTGTGTGAATATGATAAAGCTAAATCTTTGGGACCTTTGGATAAAGATTTTTTGTCTTCTCTGTGCTCGTGACATGACCCACAAGGATGCCTGTGTGGGTGTGGAGTGGAGTGACTAAATTATTCCCTTTGATAGATTGTATAAATATTTTGGGAGTAACGATGCCATAAATTCACAATATCAAGTATATAACGAACTCCAATACTTTACATCATAACGGTGCATTTGTAATACATACCAAAGCAAGATTTAATGACTTTGTATTTTGGGCCTCTCTGATTGAAATGCACCAAAATCTACTAATGAGCATCTTCAAGTTTCAAATCAAATGAAACCAATTAATTGGCTAGAACTGCAGGAACCTTCCTAAGGAATTGCAAGGACATTTTATCTTGTATAAATTTCTACAATAAAATTCTGAACCAAAATCTGTGCAAGCCATTTTCTTTTAAGAGTGCAAACACTTTCTGTCATTCAGACATCATCACTGACAGGTCCGGATTTTTCATTTAAACTAATGAATCATATCAGGAGATTTTGAATAATGAATATGCTTGAAATAGCTTAATAATAATTTACATTGATGTGCAAATGCAGAAAGCAAAGTAAAACCAGTATGAAGAAGCACAGATAAAATAACAGAAGGGAAGCCCATACAAACAACCCTTGACTTGTCCTTGTCTGGTAAACGAGCAATGAGGATGTGTCTTCTTTATGATCCCATCGTGTTCACGCTGAAGGATTGGCCTGACCTGATGCCGGGGCAAAACGGCCCCCCCCTCAGGAAGCTTACCAGAGGTCAGGGGTTGCAGCAGTTTCCACAGCCACGCATCAAGGTGATCCAAGGTGTGTAAGACTGGAGGGATGAGTGCCACACACACCAAAAAACACCTGGAGCTGAGGTATATGAAAAGAAAGAATGAGGTTCAACATTGACATGTTCTTGTCAAGTTCAGGTTTACACTCTAAAGAACATCTTTAGAGTTGTTTCTCACTGACCTGTAGGGGGCGTCCTGCCTGTGTGGGTGTGTGGGCTCAGGGAGGCCTGATCCCTAGCAATTACACTGCTGTTTATTCTGTGTCGTCGTGCCTCTCGGCTGCCGCAGCTGCCTCAGTGATGCATCTCCATACTGGATACCTGAGCCCATCCTCTCTGGATCCAGCTCACCTTTGAAGTGAACCAAAATGAGAACATTAATAAGGCCGGCATATACAGTATGCACCATTAATTTTAAGAAAAGATTACAGCATACATATTTTCAGGCAAAAACAACCACCTAATAATAAAGAAAATCTCTTCAACAAACAAAATCAAAGTGTACCTGAGTCTATCTTATTGAGAATGGTGCGCGCACATTTTAGGAACCCCTCCTCGACATTTTCACCTGTTAGAGCACTTGTCTCTAAAAACATTAATTCTGTGTTTGCCCAAAAAAAAGGAGAAAGAGGACAAGTCTAAATTAAATGTGATCAGACAGAAGCAGACAAATGCAAAACAAAAACAACGTGATAGAAAACATTCACCATTCTCCTGAGCGAAGCGTGAAGCTTCCAGGAAAGTCACCTCTCTGTCTGCATCCAGGTCTTTCTTGTTGCCACATAGGATAATAACAATGTTGGGGCTTGCTAGTGTCCGTGCATCTGTTAGCCAATTGGTCAGGGCATTATATGTCTCTCGGCTGCAAACACAACAGTTTAATGTCAGACTGTAGTGTCAATCTGTAACTTATTCATCCCAAAAAGTTTCAAAGCTTGTAAATAGATATGCTAGGAGCTTTATGTTTCTGCAATCACTGCACACACAGAAATAACAACCACCTTTACTTATGTAAAGATTTGAGAAAAAGCTGCCCTGAAGAGCAAAAGCACAACAGAAAAACACTGATTAAAAAGTAAATATTCATTATAAAGTGCAGTACAATAACATTATTTACATACAACTGTCAGTTAGACAGAAAACTTTCATGGAAGGTTCAATGGGGTGGAGCCACGTGTTACCACTGAGACAAGGTTCAGTGTCCATGGTAACATGAGGTCAGTGAGGTGAGCAGAAGGGTGTAGGCCTGCACAGTGAGATTTAACAGCTGCTTTCACTAACAAGCAACGACTGACGTAATTCCTCGTGCACACTGAAGAGATGAGACGACTCAGCTGCAATCTGGTTCACGTTCTCTCTCTTTCCTTCAAATGCAACCCACGCAATTCTTTGCTTTCTGCCTTTTCCCAATGTTATTTTACCCCTCCGCTTTTCTTATTTTCACCTCACGTAACGCTTTCTTTGATAGACTTCTGGCTACCCGAGGATGCCTCTGCATTACTTTGACAGCAGCTGCCACTCTGCAGTCCACCTGCCCTCTCTGACAAAGCCCATATGTTGTTGCAATCACAAACTGCATTACATCCCTGTCTCTCAGCATTACTACTTTCACTACATCTTGATTTCACAACCCCTCAATCACTACCCAGCTTGTGAAATACGGAGCCCTAAATGGGTTCTGCACAACATATAGAGGTGGTATGCACACTGTATAATGCTGAGAGTTTGTTACCTCATACTGAATGAAAGCAGCAAGCAAAGTGGCCATAAAAATAAAGGAAGTAAAGGGGGAATACTATTTACAGTAGAGCTTCCAAATGCGGCTAAATTTCATCTGAGTAATTCAAATATCACTGCTGTGATTATCTGCTCCAACTACTGACACATTTTGTAGTCTTCTAATATCTGTGTAGTAATGAAAATGTAAATTGGAAGGCATCTTCTGCAGAGACATTTGCAGAAACCAATCAATTGTAAATGTTCCCTCTGTTACTTGAAAGCTGTAATTTGTAAAAGGTAATGAGCCAGTGGCAGTTTTACCTGGTGATATCATACACAAGAAGCGCTCCCGCTGCTCCTCTGTAGTAGCTACGTGTCACAGACCTGGTAAGAGAATGAAGACATTATGTTTAAAATAAGGATGATCGCAATATAAACTGAGAAACTTAGACAGGCTGATACAAAACTGAAACAAAAAACTGCTTTAAGTTATAATCAGCCAGGCACTTCATTACATCAGTGGACCTGTGGCTCCACATGGGTTTCTGTGAAATATGTTGACTTTGTAGTTAGTTGGAAAAAAAAAAATCCTACCTAGACATATTGCAGACTGTTACCTGAATCGCTCCTGCCCAGCAGTGTCCCAGATCTGCAGTTTGACCGTCTTCCCACCAACATTGACGACCCTGGAACCAAACTCCACACCAATGGTGTGGTTGGAGTCCTGTTTAACTGCACAAGAATGGAGACATGAGGGCCTTTAAAAAACTCCAACATTCTTACAAAAAAACATCCATACATCCAAAACAATCCTTACATAATTTTGTTGTGTGCTAACGTTTGACAAGAGTTCAAATAATGTGCTATGAAATGCACTGAATTACAAGTTTATTGGATAATCTTCAGAGGATGGTTACACGCTGAATTTTGTGCAACTTATGTTCAGTTCTATTGATACAGTCAGGAAAGAAATGCACTGAATTTATGAATGGAAATTACACACAGTAATTTTCATATAACAATTTGCCACTGTAGTAAATTAATAGTCAATTAATAAAACATTTTCTTCTTTTTTTTTTTTTTTCTTAAAAAGGGTACCATTTGCAGAGCACTATATCATGCTATATGCTATATTTGGCAGACCAAGGGGATTTATTTTAAGTGTGTGGCATGAAACAATTACATAAAAATTGACTCCATTAATCCCAAGGCCATGTCATTTTATCTGCTTCTGTGTAACAATACAATTAAGAATCTACTCATTTGTATAGCTGAGACTTACACTTGTTCTCAATGAACTGATGGAGGAGGCAGGATTTCCCCGTCCCAGCACTACCAATTACCAGAAACTTGAACAGGAAGTCTGCAACCAGAAGAGAAGAGGTAAAACCGATCTGCTGCTTTTGCACTCGAATCCTCAAAGACAATCTGTAGATTTACTCTTAATCTCATTAAGCCACTACTTTCACAGCACCCGCCAAACCCAAATTAGCCCACTAATCACAAAGCTTTGCATGTAATCAGCAATAACGCACAACTTATTATTCAGACTGTATATGCTTGTTTTTCTGAGGGGGGAAACGACTAAAAATGACTTAGTAACACATCATTAAGGGACAGTAACATTTTTAGGTATTACTGTAAAGGTGACATGGGCTAACAGACATGCAATGAGTTAAAATGACCAAAGCTAGCTACTGCAATGATGTTGTTTTAGTTGTTAAAAGAGCCCTTGCTTTGCAGAAAACTCCCCAGGCCATGCACATAATCTGCAATTATACAAGCTCCTCATATGTGAAGTCATGTACTAGCAGACTTTGTGTGCCGTGGTCAAGAATTTGACAGCGACATTTACATGTGAATGCTGTACTGCAGTCTGAAACTATCCAAGAGATATGAAAGATATGACAGTGGATATGATACTGAAAGTGCTGGAGAAAGGTTCTTTTTTGCTTCCCTCTGCCTTGTATCACATGGTTAACTGGAGAACAAGAAAGGTAAGAAGGTGAAATAACAATGTTAACAAATTTTAAGATTAGAGATGCATTGATTCGATACCCAGATCAGATATTAGCTCCGATATTGAGTAAATCGCTGGATCAGATATCAGATGAATGAGGCCGATTCAGCATTCTGATCCAGTCGTTTCTTGCTTTATTCATATCATAGACAGCAACAGCTACAGAGGATCTAGTCACTTCAATTCTATGTTACACAGAGGTGTTATTTATTTCTTTTTGCTGCTAATGTACACTTTATTTGTTAAAAAATAATAATATTAAGTACTTTTATATTCATGTTAATTTGTTGCCTTTTTTAAAAAAAAAAAAAACAAGGATAAAATGTCAAGGCTGATGCCTTCACTCACATGGCAAGGTATATGGTTCATTCATTCAACAGTAGTATTGGATCGGTATCAGCTGATACGCTCAGCCCAGGTATCGGTATCAGATATGATTGGATAAAACTGGATTGATGCATCTCTAGTGAGAATTAATTTTATTAGCAGTAAAGCTTAAGAGAAGCTCTTATAACAAATGCTGACTGGGTGAATGATTATTGATATTCCCAAATAGGAGAACATCCTATGAATATTCAGCTGCACACCAGGTCAACACAAACAGTAAATTTAAAAAAAGAAACACAGAGGACAAAGTGCTTACTCTTAACCTCCTGCATGGCATTTAAACTTATTATGCCAGCTTCATTGGCTGTCACACACCACTGTCGGCTCAGTCCATGGTGCCAGATTGTTTGTTGAGGCGGGTATTTCCTTAAGCAACACAAGCTAGAGGTCAAAACTCATGGTAACAGAACCACTGCAGTGAAGGGAAGGTGGCTGCAGGCACTTACAGTTTCCTTCAGCAACAGCGATCAACACTGCATCTAAACCACAAATTGTTAGTGGCCGTGACAGCAAAACAGGCAAAAATCAAAGGTTTGCAGCTCTGTTTGAAAAGCTTGCCTCAGCTTTTTAGAAGCTCCATAGGCATCATATATTCCCCTGTGAGATCTGCATATAACCATCAAGCTGTCAATATGTCAAGGCAATGGTGAAAGTGGAATGCAGTGCTGCCCTTTCAACAGCAGCCCTTCAGCCTATTGTATTATTTACACCAATATTAAATAACCCCTGGGGGAACAAAACAACACTGTTATCTACATTCACTTATGATGTGACAACACTTTGCGCATTCATACCAAGATCTACCTAAGGTAAGCCTTTTACACTTGAAGTTTAATGGGATATTTACAAAAATTCAAATCAAAGGGGGGGGGGGGAGGGAGTAAAATATAGAAACTAGACAGTAATATTGATAATAGAATGAATAAATTCTAAAAAAAAAAAAAAAAATTCAAAGCCATTCAGTTAATTAAAAAGACATAATTAAAAAAAAGACTAATCACAACAATAGCAAATAACAAATGGAGTATGCAATAACATACTACCCGCATATAACATTCTACCTACATGAAACAATTTAAGATACAAAAATCATTTGTTTGTCCATGGACATCCAAAGTCTTTATTTTGATTTTTAGAAACTTTGTATAGTACTTTTCCAAAATAGCTCCCTGAAATGAAATTTTCTCACACAAACCACACTCTGACTACACTAATAAACTGATAAGATGGCTGTAGTAACCAAGTATCGCGTGAATCAAATATAAGGAATCATAACTGCAACCATTTGCCATGTACTTATTCTGTACATGATGATTTAACCAATTCCACAACTAATCCTTCAGAGAAGATGGCCTAGGAGACTGAGACAGAAATCAATAAAAGGCTATTACAGCTACCATTAGCACTGGCAATTTTCCATATATACTGCCCACATGGATAAAGTTTCATAGAAGACATGAAGGAGAGCAAGAGTGCAAGCAGAAACAGATGGTGAGTGTCTGAGAGTGCAACAGGAGAGGATGGTTGGGGTGTCATTAGAAAACATCTGGCTCTCCAGTGTCAGGCTACTAATACTTTCTAACATGCAGTGTCTTGTTAATAAGTTCCTACAAACATGGATTATTTATTTTTTTTTTTGGGGGGGGGGGGGGGCTATATAGCAATTATGATCATAATGTCAATGCTTGATATCGTGTCTTCTGTCTGTCATCACCAGATTATAATTGTGTTCTCTCCTGAAAAACAGAGGGGAGGTCACTTTGATTTAGGATGGGAACATATATAGAAAACCAATGACACGTCAAGCAGCTGCTGCTTCACAGGTAACTGAGGCATGATGCCACAGCTATCACACTTCCTCTTACGGGCCTTGCAGCAAGAAACTACCTCTTATTAATGTAACAGTTTGAAATGAATTGCTGCAATATTATTTCAGCCCACAAGGTCATCCATTCAGCTTGAATTTCAACAAGATCAGGTTACCCCAACATCTATAAGCATTACCTTGTGTACCGTCGATAGACTTGGGCATTTCGAATAAAGTTTGGCCAACTTTCACCTAAAATATCTCACCATCTGTTTGCTGACGTTACTGACCAGTTAACGGAGCGATGTAATCCGCCACCGTGGTACAAATGTGTGAATACAGGCAAAGCCCTCTAACTAGGCCGGTTCATCTGAGTTAAATGACAGCTATGAATGTTTATTATGTCTACTTAAAACTTACGGGCACGACGAGGTGGCACGTAGCTATTGGATATCTAAACAGTAAGCTAACTAGCAGCGATGCTAATAAGAGCCAGTCTGTCACATCAGACCACAGGGCAGTGCATGTAACAGCTAGCAAGCTTTACATTTCAAACTGCCAGCACAAACATACCGTATGTCTCGGACATGTTGACCCTCGTTGTGTGAAGGACCCTTTTACGACTCTTTTGGTATTGTGACAGCTGTGTGTTCGCTGGGTTCACACCTCTTTAGGGTGTTTATCTACGATGCTAAAGGTTTCCTTGATCCTTTCCTAGCTTCCTTTGCGCCGATCACAACCAAACACGGCAGTTGCGTGCTACTACGTCATTAGTATTTCAGCTGTGTTGCGTTCATGAGTTAATCACTATTTTGGAATTTGCGTTGTCAGTTCCACAGGTACGCTGACTACGTATAGAAATCTCTAGCTGAGCTCGTAATATTTAAAGAAGTTTTGCAAATGTAAACAACTGCATATAATTATCTTATTCTTTAAAGCCTTGTACGTAAATTGGACTAAGACCTATGCTGCTACTACTTAAAAGAAACACGTCACACCAAAAAGTTTATGTTGCCGTCGTGATTTTTACTTTTTTGTGGAGTCACTTAAATTACCCACATTAGTAGCCTGGTCCATCATCAGTCCCAGGTCCCACTACTTTTCTCAGTTAAGTCCTATTTATTCAGAAAATGAAATGTCACTATAGATATGATTTTCTGACATCTTCTGGAGGTTATTTTAAAATATGTCAATAATAGATGAATAAATTAATTTACCTAGTAAGCCCAAGGGCTTCGTTAACATTGCATGTTTTCAAATTGCACGTAGAAGAATGCAAAACAATTAAAAAGCATAAAATTACACAACATATAAGAAAAATAGCGACCCCCCCCCCCAAAAAAAAAATAAAATAAACAACAACAACAACAATAATGATAATAATAATAATAATAATAAAGCAGCTGTAAAATACAGCCACAAACAACCACACGCACATGCAAAGACGTACACGTGAACGTACACAGTCAGGGAGACACACATGCACAGAGATCCAAAATAACTATACAGATGCAGCCAAGTGAGGGAAAATGCAAACTGAATACAAATACAAGCCATTAAAATGCAGACAAAGTTACTGCTGCACAGAAGAATCGGAAAAGACAGACTGAAAGACCATTGTTGAAGGCGAGCTGCAGCAAATACAAAAAACCACAAAAAATGTAAAACAGGCACACTAATACAAAATCTTTAGAGAGACAAAATAACAGTAACGAGACACTTAAATAAAAAATCAAACCATCCCCCTAATTTGCAGTTTTCTGAATTCCTTTTACTATAAGTATTATATGAGGACTTTTCCCAAATTGATGCTGATTGGGGCATGTTGTCTCATAATCCATGTATGTGTAGAGGGCAACAGCAAGCCACAAGGTGGCAGGAAAGGACAACAGAATTTGACAACTGAGGTTTCTTTAAACAGCAAAGTGTAGACTGACCTACTTTGATGAAACAGCCTACACAAATGAAATTTTGTTGAGTATATTTTTGTATCTTTTGCTCAATTTGTTTTCTTCAAATGGTACGATTTTGAATCAGTTTCTCAGAAGATGGCTCTGGAAACTGATACTTACTGTCAACTTCTCTTGAACTAATCCCAGTTCTTTGGGCTATTAAAATATATACAGTTGTCCTCAAAATTATTCATACCCTCCAATTGAAGAAAAGGCTAAATTCACAATAGTAATTCACATAACAACAAACTAAAGAAATTAATAGTAAATACAAATCTACAAAATTATAATTTACTGAAATGAAATATTGCATTTTTGTTGTGGTTGAAAATAGTAGTTAAAAACAAACAAACAAAACTGTCCCAGACACATTAGAGCATCTTTCCCATGTACAGTGGACAAATATACCTGTCAACAGGAGTAGAAGTCTTTTTGAACATGCCTGAAAACACCTGATTGCAGTGATTGTCTCAAAGTGTTGCTCAACAAAATGTTAGCTTTGGAGCCCCATCATGCTTGTTTAATTTTGTTTGTTAGTTTTTAATATTTTTGTTAACCACAATTCAAAATCAATGTCATGATTTTCATAACATTTTTATTGATTGTTACTTTTGTCAATTTAAACTTTTAACTGCCAGCTGATTTGTTTTCCTTCTTCAATTGGAGGGTATGAATAATTTTGAGGACGACTGTACATACACACATATACACTCACCGGCCACTTTATTAGGTACACCTTGCTAGTACCAGGTTGGATCCCTTTTGCCTTCAGAACTGCCTTAATCCTTCGTGGCATAGATTCAACAAGGTACTGGAAACATTCCTCAGAGATTTTGCTCCATATTGACATGATAGCATCATGCAGTTGCTGCAGATTTGTCGGCTGGACATCCATGATGAGAACCTCCCGTTCCACCACATCTCAAAGATGCTATATTGGATTGAGATCTGGTGACTGTGGAGGTCATTAGAGTACAGTGAACTCATTGTCATGTTCAAGAAACCAGTCTGAGATGATTCACGCTTTATGACATGGCGTGTTATCCTGCTGGAAGTAGCATCAGAGGATGCTACACTGTGGTCATAAAGGGATGGACATGGACAGCAACAATACTCAGGTCGGCTGTGGTGGTTAAACCATGCCACGTTGGTACTAAGGGGCCCAAAGTTGGCCAAGAAAATCTCTCCCACACCATTACACCACCACCACCAACCTGAACCTTTGATACAAGGCAGGATGGATTCATGCTTTCATGTAGTTGACACCAATTTCTGGCCCTACCATCCAAATTTCGTAGCAGAAATCGAGACTTGTCAGACAAGGCAACATTTCTCCATCTTCTATTGTCAAATGTTGGTGAGTCTGTGTGAATTGTAGCCTCAGTTTCCTGTTCTTAGCTGACAGGAGTGGCACCCGGTGTGGTCTTCTGCTGCTGTAGCCCATCTGCTTTCAGGTTGGATGTGTTGGTCATTCAGAGATGCTCTTCTGCATACTTTGGTTGTAACAAGTGGGTGTTTGAATTACTGTTGCCTTTCTATCAGCTCAAACCAGTCTGGCCATTCTCCTCTGACCTCTGGCATCAACAAGGCATTTGTGCCCACAGAATTGTTGCTCACTGGATATTTTCTCTTTTTCGGACCATTCTCTGTAAACCCTAGAGATGGTTGTGCAGGAAAATCCCATAGATCAGCAGTTTCTGAAATGCTCAGACCAGCCTGCCTGGCACCAACAACCATACCACGTTCAAAGTCACTTAAATCACCTTTCTTCCCCATTCTGATGCTCGGTTTGAACTGCAGCAGATCATCTTGACCATGTCTACAGGCCTAAATGCATTGAGTCGCTGCCATATGATTGGCTGATTAGAAATTTGTGTTAACAAGCAGTTGGACAGGCATGTATATTAGAGATCTCATAGTTCCATATATTCCAAGCAGAGCACTTCGCTCTCAGACTGCAGGCCTTCTGGTAGTTCCAAGGGTCTCTAAGAGTAGAATGGGAGGCAGAGCGTTTGGCTATCAGGCCCCCTTATTATGGAATCAGTTACCAACTCAGGTTCAGGAGGCAGACACCCTCTCTACCTTTAAGATCAGGCTTAAAACCTTCCTTTTTGATAAGTCTTATAGTTAGGGATGGTTAGCCATCCCTTAGTTAAGCTGCTATCCGGTTTAGACTGCTGCGGGACGTTCATGATGCACTGGGCCTTCTTTCCCACTCATCTCTGCTTCTCCATGTAGAAACTTGTGGCAGTATTGCATCATTAACTGTGTTCTCCTCTCTCAGCAGATCTGGCTGGATAACGTTGCAGTGTTTGTTGGTCTCCCTTTCTGTCTTTCTGCCACCACTCCGTGCTTGCTCAGGATGGGGGATTGGACAGGGTCAAGTCAAGATTTGATCCAAGCTGTTGGTTTCCTTAGCTAGGCTATTATGAATCTGACCTGAACTTTTCTGTCTGTTTAAGAAGCTGAATTGAATATATATATATATAGCTATATATATATATATATATATACACACACATATATATATATATATATATATATATATATATATATATATATATATATATATATATATATATATATATATATATATATATATATATATATATGTGTGTGTGTATATATATATATATATATATATATATATATATATATATATATATATATATATATATATATGTGTGTGTGTGTGTATATATATCTATATAGATATAGATATATATACCACACACACACACACAACAAAGAGCCCAGGGCTGTCCAAGGGCAACAGGTGATAAATTACAGAGCCATCTACTCTGCTACTATCCCTCAGAGTACCTCCCTACCTTTGTTCTTCTTTGGCAGATCCACTCATCCTCCCTGGCCTTGTTAAAAGCTCTTTTCACTAAGATTAAAGACAGAAGGAAACACAAGGCTCAGCATCGTGTGGGGGCACGGATGTTTTCCTAAGGTGGGCTACAAGAAAGGCTGGCTACAATCGTGTGCAGCATGCTGAAACAAAAAGATTTTTTGTCTGTTAGGTGTTTGCCTTTGCAGGTGTCTTGATGTTTATTGTGTCTTTGTGTCTTTTGTTTTCATTTTTGTCCTCTTGTTCACTGCTTAGGGCAGACATTTGTTTGGACCGCATGGCACACAAGATATTTACAGTATGTGTATCTGCTGGGGTCGACTTTTCACTCTGTTACTGTGCAGACTGTTAGAGAGGCCTGCTGGGTTCATGTGATTTTAGAGACATGCCAAACAAAAATATGACAGGGGAGAAACATGAAGACAGAAATCAAAACATGTCAAGCCTTGCACAGACAGTTTCCATCAAAGATCAAAACAAGTGTGTTCATGAGCACATTAAAGAAGCCCCACAAAACCCATATGGCATTTACAGTGTTTACAGCAAACACTGAGTCATTTTCTAGAGCATAATTTGAGTGAATCACTTCCTTAGAAAGGTGAGCTCTGTGTTTTGTTGGTATCACTATAAATATTAAGGTGTTCATCACACAGTGAGTCACAGAATCAACACAAAGGGGTGACCTCCTGTTTTATAGGCAGAATCAAAGGCATAATGAAGTGACTTATGTGAACAGAGGAAATGTGAATGTCTCCATGAGCTGAAACATGCAAGATTTTTGTGAAACTGAAACAGCATTAATACCAAAGGACCTCACGAGTTGAAGCAATGTGACTGCAGAGCCGTAAGTCTGAAAACCAACATGTCCTAAACCTAACAGTCAAAACTTTTTCAGACAGACAGATATGTTTTGTTGATTCAGACTGAGGTGGTGTATTTATGTGCATACCAGCTCTGCACAGTAGTGCTTGTGCAACTATTTGTTTGCACACCACTTCAGTTTCAACCCCACCTCCCTGCACCTCTTTTTGCACTGCCAAAGTTAGCAAATCTCTGGTAAGCTTCCTCACAACAGCATAAGATCAGTAAGCCTTTGAATTATTATTTGATTTATTTGATTTAGTGGGAGTGAAGCACACTAACAAAAGAGGACTCCAGTCCTTTTAAATAAGCGAGCAAAAAGACAACTTTTACTTACACTCATGATAATGGTCACAAATAAAAAGATCGAGCCTTTCATGTCTTTTTCCATCTTCCCTTTTTCAAGAAAATGAGATGCAGTAGAACATATTCAGACTGACCGTGTGTTATCATTTTCATGCCAATTCTGCACTGTTATTTATACAATGAAATATCTTTACTTTTTAAAAAATAAGTAATGATATTAGAAGAAGATGCAAATGTGACAGTAGGGGGTCCTGTATGCCTCCGATAGATCATGCACCCTGGCTACTTGGCAACAATATCCCTTTGGCTGACTGGTAAGCATGCATGAATCCCGCCTGGGCCCTCCGTTGCGTACCTTGCCACACAGACAGTGCACACTGCAGTGCAGTCACAAAAGCAAGATCACACATGTTAAAGAATCAAAGTTAGTTTTTTCTTTACAAACTACCTGCATTTCTCAAAGTTTGGAGAACTTCTTTAGTTTAAAGTACCACTAAAGCCCATAAGGGCAGGTGCAAATACATCACTTCCTCCTTTTCATGTGACCAGAGATAGGCCTGTGCCATCGTGTCCTATCCGGATGTTTCCTCTAATGGGCCTCAGGTCTTCTTTGAAACAAGTGCCCTGCAGTAAAAATGTTAGTTCAGGAAAAGTATTTGTGATCACAGATATAACACAAAATAATGTGATAAAAATAATGATAATAATGGTACCAGAGCAGTTAATAAGCCAATTAATCAAGAATTTATTAGAGTGGTGTACAGTAATTTTTAGTTACAGTTATAGAATAGAAAACTAGACCTTGTTGCCATTGTACAGTTGCATTTATCATTACATTTCTGTGGCTCATACATTCGTGTAGAAATGAGATTTTATTGTTTTAGTTGCTTTTAGATCTAGTTTTGCAATATTTCTTGTTCAACTGAAACACATTCCTTTCTTCTTCAGAAAATCTACAAATGATTTTCTTCTTTCATCAAAGTTGACTAAAAACTTCCCTTTTATTCATTCTGACTTTGCAGCTGCATAAAAAATAAAGCACAGAGAAACTGATAATTTTTTTTCCAAACATCCAGTTAGTGATTTATATTTGCATCATGTCAAATCACGAATGCACTTTTACCCACACAAAGAGCTGTGGGCAACAAGCTTTTTTTCACGTCAAATCCAGCTTGTAGTGCTATGATTATGTTTGTATTGAAACAGAATTAGAAATGTCACTATGCCATGTAAGTCTACTTCTAATCCTCTCATTGTAAGTTCTCTCTGTAGGTTGCCATGGATGTGTGGGCCCACTGAGGTGAGACAAATTTTGAGAGGAAGACAAATGTGATGAGTTCAGTGGTTCTGAAGAAAACAGAGACAATCTTTGGATCTCATAACACTCCTGTGTTGGGCAAAGTCTTACTATGAGTTTGATTTAACACTCTCGTGGTCCAGTGTGTGGATACAGTGGAATTATGAAGCATGAATCATAAACAGTGGTAACAGCCTTGGTGAAACATACTGTAGCATACAGACTAGAAGAGTGCCCTGCAGCATCTTTAGATATGATATTCTTGCCCATGGTAATAAAAACATCAAGTCCCAGACTGTTTTTTCTTTTTTGTTTTGTTTTCTTTAAAGCTATCTCATGAAGAATATCCCTAAATTCAGGCAGCAACAACTCCACAGAAGCTATGCATAACAGTTTTAGACTTATTTAATACAAGAAATATAAATATTTTCACTTCAGCTTAATCAAATTATAAAGTACATGACAGCCTCACTACCACAGATGATGTTACAGAATACTTGATTGCTTTATTAAATGAGTGGCAACAAAACATAAGTGTATAAAATGCTACATTCATTTTAGTCAAATATTTTTGACATAGTGGACCAAGCTTGGCAATCTTCAAAAATTTGTGTTGATTACATTTTATTGAAATATTTAGTCAACACCAATAAAAGAGGTTAAGGGGGAAAAGTAGAAGGCAAGCAAAACATGCAAGTGAGTTTTAGAAAAAAGGCAACTATCTATTACTCAGAGCTGTGGCCGTGCTTAGGAAAGTTGGTACCTGTCCGGTTAGTAGCTATATGAAGTACAGACTTTGAAATAATCCTGGCCAGCAAAGGAACACAACTGATTATGCAGTTTGTTTGAGTGAGATACAGTAATTCTTGTTTCTTATTTTATCCAAATATGAAAATTGGACCATTGTCACAAAGTTAAAAGGACTGGCAGGTAAAGCCTTGCTACGCAGCCCCATTCTGCTGGGAAAACCTGCACCAAGGCACTCATATGGAGTGGGTGTTGGGCTGTTTTTAAACATGTAAAGCACTTTGTACACTCGAAGAAATACTATACTGGCTCTACTTAAAAAAAAAATTGAGGTAACAATTTGCATGCATCTTTATAAGTTCTCACAACTTAAAGGTACAGTATGTAAAAAAATCAAAGGTTAGTGGCAGAAAAATGTGATGTACTGTATAATTCAAAACTGTGTTTCTATTGATGTGTAATCGCTGCACTAGAACAGCTGTTATATGTTTATTTTCTTAGAATGAGTCATTTATATCTACTTTCAGGGCGATGCACATACATGGAGGCTGCCATATTTGTTCCACCATTTTTACTACAGTGTCCCTGAATGGACAAAACAGTGTGTGAAGTGAGCACCCTCTGAACCTTAAAACTGCTGTACCAGTTTTGTTTGATGGGACTTAGAGAACTTTTGGGATGAGTAATACCTTAAAAGACACAAAAGATAGTTACTCATAGTACAGTCATAGCTACACCTGAGACCACTGGATCCACTCACACATGAAAACATATTTATGTCTGGGAGAATTTTGGCCACTAACGGCCACGGTACATTCACAACAGTGCTTGGAATGTGAAGTCATTTGAGAAGAAACATCTTTTCTTTCAAATACCCATCTTTACCACTAGATGTCAGTCATTCTTACATACTGTACCTTTAAGTATTAATAAGTAAATATCCAATGACTAGTTCTGCTGACTCAATTTGTTTAGTACATCTAACATGATTTGGATTGATATCTAAATGCTTAATCATGTTCATCCAACTTAATTTTCCTTTTGAAGTTCGACTTTTATCAATTTGTCAAATCACTTATTTAAGCTCTCACAACTTCTTTGTTTTGGTTCAGTTCTACTCAAAAAGGTCCATGCAAACTGCTACCTTAATTTTTTTTAATATTCTCAAATAATTATTGAAAAAAGAAAATAGTTAAGCCAAATCAACAGTTTGCAGTAAGGCAACATACCTTCATTTTGAGTTTGATGAACTCACTGAATTAAATAAAAAACTTAAAAGTACGTATAAAAGTAACAAACATGTTTTTTTTTGTGTTGGAAATGTTCTATATGTTAAATTCTACAAACTAACCCTATGAATCATTTCTTAGAGTGTAGTGCATTTTTAATGTATAAAATTAAGTTTGATTTGATTTTAATTGACACTCATACACCTCCATAAATATTTTTGCTGCTCATGCAACTGCCCTCTCTAACAGTAACAAGCTCCATTATCAGGGCAGTAATGGCCCCAGCAAAACTATTTGAGAACATTTCAAAGAACACAACAAAGAGTCTAAGATGGTGTTGATCTGGCCTCCAAACTCCCCCTGATACCAGTCTGATGGGATCTGATTGCATCTGTGGGAAGCAAGCCCAATCCACAAATACCCCACCTGACAACTCACAGGGCTCGAAGAGTCTGTTGCATATACACCCCAGAACAAGAGGCTACAGGACACCTTCAGATGTTCTCTCTTTTCATGCACCGACTGGTCAGAGCCATTATGGTGACATGAGGAGGAGCTGCACAAATGCACAGCTGTTTTCTTTTCTTTCTTTTTTTTTCTTATGGTTTCTTTTAATGAGTTTCATGTGTTTTTTAATCATTTTAGCCATCTTTCAGCCATCTTTTATACCTGCTTCAGCCTGTTCAGGTTTGCAAGGGGGTCTTTAGCCTCTTCCATCACAGGACTAATACAGAGATAAACAACGCAAACCACCCATGGTCAATTTGGAATCTCTAACTTTATATGCATGTTTTTGGACTGGTGGAAGAAGCCAGAGAATTTTGGCATAAGGTCACACAGGTGACTTCACACTACTGGATGGAATGTGCTCATTAGCAGGATTAAAAAGTGGAACTATTTCATGTTAGCTGTAATAATGTTCGTATATACTCCATGTCCCCTGAATTTCACCACTATTTTCATTGATATCTTTATAACATCTACCCAAAACATCCCTTACAACAGGGCATGCTTTGCAAGTTTTTAAATCTGCTCCAAGTCCTTTACCACAGGTGAGCAGTTTGATTATGACATTATGTGCATTAGAAGGTATACGTGCACATTTCAAGCTGACAGCAGAGTTTTTCTGTCTGTGTTGTCAGCTGTCATGAAAGTTTTACAGAAATGTTATATATCCCCCCGCATTTATCTGAGACTCTGTTATTTGCCGTGATGTGAGTTGATCTCCTGGCAAATGTTTGGTGTTTGATCACATTACAAATCACTGTTCTCTAAATTTCCTTTAGCCTGTTGTGCTCCGGCGGGGAATGACGAGGTCAGAGCATAGACGCCAAATATCAACTTTTATATTCAATAATTGCACAGTACACAAAATCCATTCCACATGAGCTGGCTGGCTGAACTAAGGATTTATGATCCATTTAAGGCAGAGTTAAGAAACACTGCAGCAAAAACAACTATGCTGTTGTTTGCAGCAGTGATGCTTTCAGAAACTGCATTTACTCAAACATACCCGATTATCAGCTCATTTAATGAACTGTTGATTGCTGTTTAAATGTGGATGGGTGAGATCTGAGGTTAGGATCTACAGGGGAGTAAGAGGAAAAAAAATCTGCTGACCTCTTCAGTGGTGGATCTGCGAAACCCCAGCAGCAGCATCTACACATGTGCCACTAGCAGGGCACAGATCAGCTCTGTTCACGTCCTCACATGCAGGTTTTTCTCTTCTTCCACGTTTCACGCTGTAAAGCCCCAGCCTTGAGGGAGAGGAGGAGAGCCAAAAGGTTACTTGTGGTCAGGTGTTTGGAGCAGGCAAACAAGTTTAATTGAATTTGTCTTTGAGGTTCAACAATAAGCAAAACTTTTTCACCTAGAAGTTAAAAAAAAAACATGATGACATCTACAAACCATAAATTCTATTCCAGTTTTGTTCAAGTCTGAAAGACTTACAGCATGTTTTTTTTTTTTAAATAAACTATGTTTTGACATGTCACACACCTACACAGTGCAGGTGCTCCAGATTCAGGGATGTACTTTGTGTGCTGGAATTTGAAAAGAACATAACACTTGTCCAAACGGCACAGCAGCTTTAATAAAAATCCTGTACTTTGCTAAATGTCCTCAGTCTTAGCCATCTTGCAGTGCTTAGTTTATTTGCAGTATGTGGGATGTCTTTCATTCACTTGAGAAAAAAAAAAAAGAAAAGCTCTGTGGGAGATTTTTAGTTGGGGTGAGAGAATGATTTGCTGGGGGGTGGGCAACAGAACAATGGTGACAAGTGAATGCAGCATACATCCCAACAGAATACAATGCAACACTGTTTTTCCTCTGGGGCAACTTTAGGTTCTTGCTCTTGAAAGCATAAATTCTTGCTTTTTGTGTCAGTTTTATCCAAAAAGAAACTCCAACTTTCACATTTTGCATCTATTACTTCAGCTGTGTGACAGCTTGGAGTCATCAGATGAATCCTCCAGGGGAAAAATGTTACCGCATGATATTTCAATTAGCAACATGCCCTGAATTGTCCCCATTTTCTTCTTGGCCCTGTTAAGCTAATCAATCACAGTGTCAGAGTGCATGCATGCTGGATGTAACTTGTTAAGGAATCTATGCATGACATCATTCCCTGTGTGTGGAATTCATACAGATCTGCTGTAAAGATTGCCTTGCAGGTCCTCGGGGAGGGGAAAGCAAGTAGAAATAGGAGGCGACATATTTCTTTGCTTCTTCCTGCTGCAGCACTGAAAGCAAAACACATCTTCTAATTTACAGGTGTGCAAATGTGATCATCAATGCAATTCAACAAGCATTTAACTGAAACGACCTCTCCAGAAATCATCAAGCCATATCATGAACACGCCAGACTGCACGTACACAAAGACTGATGTTTGCTGGGAAGAAAAGGCTCCTTTTCATTGTATCTCAAAGTCTGCTGAGGAGGGAGGAAATCCCTGTTCTCCACAAAGCCTCATTACCTACAATCTGTCACTCCAAACTGCATTTATACTCTCTTTGTCGAGAAAGCAAACTCCTAAACATAACACGCTAATTATTAGTTACTCAATCTGTGCCTTTGATGTTATCTTTTCTTTTCCTTATTTGCTTTCTTTGCCACTAGCTTTCCTATCTCAGAGGTTATCTCTGGTGTTCTCACAGAGGCTCAGGAGTCTCATATACCTCCCTAAAGCAAAAACATACATCAATCCCCCTCTCTGTCTCTCCCCTTCCTCTCACACCTGTCAGAGGACTGAGAATTTATGTTTTCCATACAAATATAATCCCATAATTATTAGATTCCCACACACTTTATTAGGGAGAGATGACTCACATTGCTGTTTTTGTGTGTTTGATTACAGGTGACCCAAAAATCCTTGCCTGAAGGGATAGCAATGATGGGAATACTCAAATGGTTATGCACAAATGAAGTCATGAAGACAGGAAATAATAAAACCAATACAACACAGGTGTATTGTAAATCAGTGCAACTTATTGGTTATGGAATTTAAAATTGCAAGTCAGCAAGAGGAGCCTCTGTCCAGGTTATCTGTGCTTTCTTGCAAGTTAATACCGGCCTGTCCTTCAGTAAGGAAAGATAACAATCGCCCTGAAAGGATGATGTCAAGGGGCATGATGGATGACATCACTGACCACACCACTCAGAAGTTCGCAAATCAAAAAAACGACTGCCCTACAGGGCATTAGCATTAGCAAAGCTGCCCTAATGCTAATGACCATTCCTGTCAAGTTTGGGATTTGAAAATAAGGGAAATTTCCCAGCACCCACCGTGGGCCATCCCACCACTTCAACCAAACTTCAGCTTCCGTTACATTTTGAGACAACTGTACAATTAATTTAAAATAACCTAACTACAATTAAGTCGATCAGATTCTGATTATTTTTTGTTGACATGACATGCTGCAAACATTCCTACATTACATTACAGCCTAAATAATAACACTAAGGTTTTTTTAAAAAAAATTTTACTTATATGATCCCCAAGGGGAAATTAAGGCTCTGCATTTCACCCATCTCTGAAGTATCAGAGAGCAGTGGGTTTCTACTTAAGGCACCTGGGGGGCAGTTGGTGGGGGTTGAGAACCTTGCTCAGGGGTCCACAGTGGATTTTTACCTGAGTGTCGTGACGTGGTCTTGAGCCCAGGTCCTCTGCAGCAAGGCCCGTGTCGCTACCACTAGGCTACCCACTCCCCCCTTATGAAGCACATTTATTTATTTGACATATTTTCTGTTTATTTTACATTACTTGTCTGCAGGTTAAACATTCACACTTTATTTTCATTACATTTCTTCAAATTTCTCATATTCACTCGTGGTTGTCTGGCATTTACTAATGTCAGCGTTTCCCCCCCATAGTACATCGACTTACTGAGCCGCCACGACTACATTATTTAAAATGCAGAGAATAATTGTTTCACATGGACAATATCAAAATCCAGAAGTGCACAGCGGTTAAACACTCTGCTTTCAAACATCAGCTCTGCATGTGAACACAGCATGCAGAGAGACAGGGTCTAATTAAGTGCTGCAGGTGTGTTGACAGACACAGCATACAGTTGTTGTCGCTGTCGCACGTACCTCGTGACAACTGTCACCCAGGCTCCTGCAGGTGGCAGTTGTTGTGAACCTGGGGACAGAGCTCAGTTTGGATAGGCAGGGGATTTTTTTTTTTAAGGCTATTTGAAAATACAGGAAATTTACGGGAAAATACTGCGGGTGGTCAGAAGGAAAAAAGGGTTAAAATATGAGAGTTTTCCAGCTAAAATAGGAGATGGAGAATCCTTTTGGTGTAGATTGGCATGGCAATCAGATGTAAATGCAGGGGCGCCTGCAGAATTTTTTTTAGGTGTGGCCAGAAGGTGGCCAGAGAAAACAGCGGCGTAGCCAAGGGTTATTTCGACCTGGACCTTATTTCTAGGAATTTATACGTGCATTTACTCACCAGTAACATTTCTACATTACTCTGACTCGTTTGGACGCTACTATATTCAGATTCGTCATAGATCCACGTATATTCATATAATGGACGTGATGTATTATTGGATGTATTAATGGATGTATTATTTTTTAAAAAGTAATTGTTTTGATAAAAAAATTTGTTGCTATCACCTTTGAAAACAAGAGAGAAAATAACTAGTGGTAAAACAAACAAACAAACAAAAAACATACAAAAAGCAAGTTGTTCTACTTGTAATAGATGCATCTAAGCATAACAGAAGCTCTGCTAATGGGGCTTAATTCCACCTCACAAAATCTACCCCGCATTTGTAACAGGAGAGAGGGTCATTGACCTTTGTAGGTGGGCTAATCCATGGCTTGTAGGAAAATCCAAAGGCCCAGGTGTGCAACACCTGTGCTTCAGTTAGACAGCTCATCCAGGTGAGTGTGTGGCTCACCCTCATCCTCTCTGCAGCCGCACAGCTCTTTCCGCTGTCCTCTTTTAAGCTCCTTTAATTGTGTTTTTAGCCCACATCCCCTGGAAAAGCCCCAAACACAATCTGAGCCATGCTTCATGCAGCCCCTCCCTTCATTCTGCTATTTAGTTTGCTTTTCATGAGACGGCACTGGGACTATGTCAGTGTCTCTGGTGTGTCAACCACTGTGTCACTTATCTGGTGAATGCAAGTACAATGAAGTATGTGTTTACACAGTGTTCATATCACACACCAATTGACTAAAATGAGAAAAGTCTTTCATCAAAGGACTTACAGAGACATGTCAACTATCATTGATGGATTTGATATGTTTAAATTATCACAACCATTTTGAAATTAAACAATACTTCCTTGCACAGAAATTAAATAGATTCGGCAGCCACATAAATACAATATCATCCAGGAGAATAAAAGTGTTTTTGTATTTTAGCCTATTTCTATACCTTCCTACAGTCTCTGTGGGAGATCATCGTAGGTGAAAGATAAATCTTTCGATGATCTCTTGTGGAGGTCATCGTGCATGTAGTATAGCCAAACAGTATAGCCAAATTCACCGATGCTATTCAGGTACATTTAAGTGGTAATTTTGTCAGATGACACTGGGGTTATAAAATCAGGATTTTATTCGAGCAGAGCATCAGTGTGCAAATGCTTCAACACAGCTGTGAAGTGACACAAATGGGCTGCTAGTCAGTCACAGCTTCTGACAGACAAAAGATGTGAATGAAAGCAGCTGTATAGGGGATTATCACGCTTCCGTGTTCCGGTTTCCGGAACTTGAAACACTTAGCCGGTCCTCTTCCGGGCCAGTTCAATAACCCTGCTCTGTTCCACTTCGTAAATTGAATAAACGCCAACCCTACTTAAATTTTCATGGATTCCAGACTGAAGTGATACTAAGGAGTAAGTGGATCAAAGCGATTCGCCAGAGTGAAGGGCCAAACTTAATAATAAAACAACGTAGCACGTTTATTTGTAGCCGGCACTTAAATGATGCAGACTACACAGCTAGCGTTAGCAGGCTAGCATTAGCAGGCTAGCATTAGCAGGCTAGCGTTTGCTGACGTGCCTAACTTTGTGCGTCTTAAAACACACAAGCATCTGAAAATCGGGTCTGTACCCTCCAATTTCCAGTGAAACAACTGGGGACTGCCAAGAAAAGAGACGCTTTCAGATGCTTGTGTGTTTTCAGCCGCACAAAGTTAGGCACGTCAGCCAACGCTAGCTGGCTAACGCTAGCCTACTAACACCAGCTGTGTAGTCTGCTGGCTACAAACAAACGTCCTGCGTTGTTTTCTTATAAAGTTTGGCCCTTTACCACGGCGAATCGATCGCTTTGATCCACTTTTTCCTTAGCATCACTTCAGTCAGGAATCAATAAAAACTTAAGTTGGCATTTATCCTATTTACAAAGTGTAACAGAGCATCGGACAGCTATTGCTGAAATGGCCCGGAAGAGGAAATGCCTAGATTCCGGAAAGTTCTGGAAAGCGTGATAATCCCCTATTAAGAGTTTAGCTGCACCATGTTAATGATGTCTTGTTCTAAAATAAAAAAGGTGCAGAAATATTGAACTTCTGAGCTTCTGCAGAGTGGTTCGGCTCTTGGTTGTGTTAGTTAGGTATCAAGAGTTTTTGTGTGATTTTCGTCAGACTAACAGGTTTACATGCATTTTAAAGGCTTGGTCTGACAAAGACAGTAATAATGTTTTTTCCAGTACCATGCAAACCTGCTGAATGAGAAAGGCTAAATTTGATTGTGTAACTTCATAGTTTATTGTTTATTCACTCTGCCCTCTGTTTGAGACAGTCTAAACTAAACAATTTAATAACATAGATCATCTTTCACAGGTCAGCTGAGGATGCACACCACCATATTTTGGTGAGATGGTGATGATAAGTTTGTCCAGCTGCTCTGTTCCTACTTCCTCTTACTTGTTATTTCTCCTTACCTCAAATCACAGGGTTTATGCAAGCAAACCTGCCTCTTGTTTCCAGTAGGAGCATGCTTGTGTGCACGTTAACCACCTTTTCATCATCTCCTCGTGTCCCCACTGCAAACATTAGCACAGACTTGTCACCTTGATTTAATTGTAGCAGTAAACTTTGAATAACTCATCCACCCATCATTTCTCTCTGTGTTTAGCCTCTCTTTCACTGTCCTAATTTAATGAAAGCTGGTTTCCTTTAGGGGGCAGAACTGGCTTTAAATGACATACAGTTGATAAAGTTAAACCCTGGTCCAACAGCAGTCCTTTGGGTTAGCTGACCTCACTGCTGAGTGGCACGTCTCCAGAGCCCTGAATAATGGCTGTTCAGGACACAATGGAGCAGAGATTATCTTTTGTTGAAGTGACACGTTTTTGAGGGGGGCCAGAAGCTCTTTTAAGCTCACCTGGGAAAGTGGCAATTTGGTCAGTCCTCTCTCCAATTATGACAACAGTGTCCCATACTCTCTCTCTCACTCACATGCATAGTGCAAGCTTGCATCATGTTATAATCCCTTCAATCTTGTTAGGATTTTATCACTCTGAACTCCTTTAACCACCTCTTCCCTGGAGTTTCACACGTTGAGTGCCTGATAAATCTGTTCATCTCTTGAGACAAAAGCAGGCCTTTAGGCGTTATGAAAGCTTTTCCCCGGGAATACCCTTCCCCCTGCGCTTGAGCACCCTGTCCCTCTTCAACAGTTCCCCCTCAGGGCCCAAACAAACAACCTCCACTGAGCTTTCCCGGTGGGGCACCTCGGCAGTGCAGAGCTGCTGATCACATTCCCTTAACTAACAGCTGAGGGGATGAAAGCCTTTTGGTGTTTCTTCTCTTAAAGTGTGAATTTTTCCTGGAGTAAACAACATGAAAGCATATGGACAGCATGTGAAGCACACCTCACAAGATGGTTGTTTCTTCACCTCACGTGCAAAGATTTTCAACGAAAACACAACTGCTCTCGCATACAAATGTGGTATTGATTAGAAGGCAAAACAGACTTCGCCCCGATGTTGTGATTGCAATGGAGAGTTTGTAAAGTTTTGTCTTTGATCACAACAGATGTTACTAATAGCAAGAGTACGCAGCATATGAGACTGATTAAGGTTCATACATTGGAAGTGTATGTTGCTCCAGTGGAAAATGTCAGGTCAGGGTGGTGCTCTCAGGTGAAATCGAACTTTCAAGCATGAAAAATGAAATTGGAGTCTTAGGAAAGTTAGGTGGGGACAGGATTTTTTTTTTTTCTTGATGTATGGATGAATGGATGTAGGAGGAAGCTTACTTGGAGTTTGTTTGGCCATAGCCATGCTGAATCAGCTCCCTCCACTCCTGACCCGGAGCTGCAGGTGGCTGCTGGCCAGGACATGCAACGACCCGACTTCCTTCACCTTTGGAAATTTACACCAACTAACTCATACTCCTACTTTCTAGACATCCATACACGGTAAAATTCAGGTTTAGTCATTGCATGTGCACGTGTGTATGCATGGGTGTGTTGAAGCTCTTTCATTTCCTCTGTAATCTCTTAATCATGAAGCCCACCTGGGGGCTACAGCCTCTGTTTGCACAGCAGCCACTTTCCATGATCTCACTTCTCCTCTTAGAATCCCTCCAGCACCAACACTTGAAATAACTCATACTGCACTTACAAATAATAAAACAAAATTGAAAATGCTCAGAAAAACAGGAAACTTTGGGATTCAAATTGTACAACAGACAGCTGGTAAAAAAAATTAAAAGAAAAAGAAAATAGATGAAAAAAGTTCAAACTAAGCAGGACAGCATCACCACACATGAATAAAGAAAGCAGTAAACAGTCTCACGTAACAACTTTTTATTTTCAAGGAGGTGTTTATTGTTGTTGCTTCAATAGACAATGAGAACATTAATAGAAACCCAGGAAGTTTACTCTGGGCTTCCACGGATTGTATTTGTCTTTGAGATTTTACTGTCATCTAACTCCACAGATAACTGTTTATGAGTGGTTAAAAAAGCCTACGGAGCCTCATGAAAAATTTGAAAAGTTTGGTGATCAGTATCTAATCAGATATAAATGTCACCGGTCAGCTTTGCCTCCTGGAAATGTTAATACACTATGCAACAATGTTGTTTTCCCTGTTGATTTCTACTTATCGGAAGACTTTTGAAGTTAGCGATTTGTTATAAAGGAATAAAAGACCACTTTAATAAGAGAAAATATGCTGGTAGAGGGTGTTTGGAGTAGATGGCAAGCATGGATATTGCAAAATTTTAAGCAGAGATAGTGAAGCACATCCACATCCACAGTCCTGATGCTAAAGCTTGACTGTGGCTACAAAAGACAGTTGCTTTGATGAGACAGAAATAAAACATGATGTAGCATAAGAGGCTTTGATCCTTACCATAACTTTTTGGGCAAATGCTAAAATAGTATTTTAAAAATTTTGTGTGAAAAACCTGTATAACAATCAAAGACAATGTAATAATCCTGTTTTGGTGCAAGTATCAAAGTTCTTTTTCACGACAAGTGATTTTTTAGAGGGAGTTGTTGTATCAAGTGGAGTGTTCTTGTCGCATGTTCCTGGGGGTACGATTTTGTGTGTGACACTGACCGGACTAGGAAAGGTTGCAACCACAGGAGTGGGCCTAATGTTTAATAAAGTTACAGTTTATCGTCCATTCTGTTGAGTCTAAGTTGAAGTGAGCAGACACAGAATGAAACAGTTGTAATTTACCTTGACAGATTTTGATTGTCACTTCAATCTTCCTCAGAAGCATCATCTGACGTCTGTGGTGAGGTGTCGTTATCAGCTGATGGAATCCTGAAGGATTCGTGTAAACCAGGGGTTCCCAAACCTTTTGCCTCTAAGGGGAAAAACAAAAATGTGTCTGAGTCGAAGTCCAAACACAACAATTTTAAGGGTGAAACCCAAATAATGTAAAGGAAAATTAATTTAACTATTGTTCAATATTTTAGTAAATGTATTCTGTTCCATCAGTGAAAATAACATGTTACATTAAAAAACAAACACTAATATGGCAAATTAAGAATAAAGTTTTAGTTAGAAGAAAAATAATTAATAATTGCAGTAACTAAACTGTAAGCGAGCAAAACAAACAATTTATGTTCAGCAATACAAACTGCTGGTGAAGCTGATCTTTGGACATTACAGCAAAGGTGGGAATTCTGGAGTTAACAAGTCTTTCTCATGTCATGTATTTGTTCTGCCCAGCTACTGAACCAGGTGAGTCCAATTAGCACAATGAATTAAATTGGGCTAATTGGCCGGCAGTCTGCACAGTTGTGTTGGCAGGCTAGCATTAGCCAGCTTGATGACGTGCCTAACTTTGTGCGGCTGAAAACACACAAGCATCTGAAAGCATCTCCTTTTTTTGGCAGTCCCCAGTTGTTCCACTGGAAACAGGGAGGTACAGACCCAGTTTTCAGACGCTTGTATGTTTTCACAAGCGAAAAGTTGGTATCGTCAGCTAACGCGAGCTTGCTAACGCGAGCTTGCTAACGCGAGCTTGCTAACGCGAGCTTGCTAACGCTAGCTGTAGTGTAGTCTGCATCATTGAAGTGCCGACTACAGACATACGTGCAACCTTGTTTTATTTTAAATTTCGGTCCTTCACTCCGACACTTTCATCCACTTCTTCCTTAGTGTCTTTTCAGTCGGGAATCCATGAAAACTTAGGTACAGCTGGCGTTGTTTATTAGATGTACACAATGGAACAGAGCAGCAACATTGAGCCATTCCTGGCCCGGAAGAGGAAGCTTCAGATGTTTCAACTTCCGGAAACCGGAACGCGAAAGCGTGATAATCCCCTATTAACCTCATTTAACACGGAACATGTTTATAATGGTGTGGTTAGTCGCTCACCAGTCACAAACTTTGATACTTCTCAGTCACCAGCGGCTTCATTGCCGGGTTGAAGGAACCGCAACTCAAGTTAACAACGAGCATCATTTAAAGCTTCTTACCTCCCAATACGGAGGAAAGCGTCTATATCCGTATTTACCGTAGGGTATGAACAGGGCTTTACAGTAATTCTGCCTTTTACATCCTTATGTTGCTTCCATGGTTGACATTATGCAGAAAGGACTGAACTAATGCTACACGCCGTTATGTTGCTGCTCATGTGAACTTGCTTATATTGTAAGTGTGATCATAATGATGATTAGCAAATATGAAAGAAACTGCAGATACCCTTGTCAGTTGATCTTTATTTCTAAAACAAATACTGAGATTCAAAAGAGAAAAAAAATGACAGATAATTACTTTATGAGTCAGATGATTACTTTGTAAGTCAGATAATTTTATATCCTAGCTATCTGCATATACAGTGACAGGGACATTTTTATATCATATTATGCTAATGTACATTGTGTCTCTTTTTTCAGGAAAAATAAGCAAATAAATATGGAAGAATTTTCCCCCGAAAGAAACAGATCACCACCATGCACCCCCAAGATGTCAGAAGAGCTGAGGGACACCATCTTGAAAATAAAATAGTGACACCCATTGCAGTTGTGAAGAGAAAAGGCTTCTGTGAAACTCAGTTGAATCTGCACAAGATTTTTAGTATTTACACAGAATTTAGTATTTAGCATATTTGGTTTTGTTCTAGTTAAATTCATTGTCATATTAATCAAGCAATAAAAAAAAATCATTAGATTGATAAATTAATTTTAAAAAATCGAATTGTTAGATGCATCGATGCATTGAAAAAATAATTGAAATATGAATTGATTCTGAAAATAATCGTTTGGGACAGCCCTAATCGATACCAATACCGATACAGATACAAATACTTTTGGTCCCTTTAAAGAAAACCACATATTTTTACAGTTTAATTTTACGGTGTTTGACGCGCGTAATGCGTGTCGAGAGTCGAGACACAATGTTAAGATGCTTCATTTATTGCTGGAGGGTAGAAAGTACAATCTCATACAAACATAATAGTGTGCCCAGATTTATAGCTGCAACAGATCACTTTTTATAGTTGAAGAGTTGATAGAAACTCAACTAATGCTGCATGGCTGTCAGTGTAGCATCAGCATGGTGTTAATGTTCTCGGTTTTAACATACTGTTACTATCAAAACAAGTTGGCATTTTCCCACAGATCCATGAGAAAATATCTGTTTAACAATAGGCTACTTGTTCTTGAGGCTTATTGTGACAAAGTGAGAGTTGTTGTGAAATAATACCTTTGGCTGTGACCTGCTTTCTGGGTTAACGTACTGAAAATTGCCATACTTTAAAACAAAACCCAGTCAATATTATGGATTAGAAAGCAAAAGAAAAAACATGAAAATAGGAAGAAAAAAAAAGAATTAGAGAGCAAAGTTATGTTTGGAGTTCACAGCATGTCAAAACACCATGCTCCCAAATTCTGAATATCAGCAACCATAAGTATGTCATAGTTTTACTTCTATTGTGCAAGGATGAAAATATACTGTAATATTTCTGAGTTAACAGAAATGTATTAAATTAGCATTCGTCACCGAATGGAACTTGCAAAACTAAATGGTAGTGTGACAGGCGAGGGTCCTGTCGATTCTAGGAGTTGGCAGTATTAACGGTATATGATAGAAACGGTAGAGATTTTGACTTTACCAGCCTACCACGATAGCGCACAGTCTGGAGTTTCCCCCCTGAAAATAAATGCTAGACTTGTGCAAGTAAAATCCGTCTCAATCCTTGCCATTGGGCCTCTACTCTGGTGTGGTGGTGAGTTTGTTTGCAACTCCCTCCCCCTGTCTGTAATTCGCCTTTTCCCTTTGTTTTGGTGTGTTTAAGACGTTTCTGGGCAAAGATTACTGTATATATATCCAGCCAACGACAGAGCTAAGGGCATGAAATTGTGTGGGGATAAGTCATGATTGGAGCAGACGCCAGTCACAAAAAAAAGGCAGACGCAGCCAAGAAAAAGAAAATTCTGTGGTAAAAAAAGCTTTAGGTAGTACACAGCACCGCCCCTTGATACACACAGATCTCGCAGGCTGCGCGGGGCCTCGGGTTACCAGGAGGGCCTCCATGAGATGGTTTCTTGTAAGAAAAAAAAAAAGTATAACATCATGGCACTGATATAGGTGCGTGAGTGGCGTGACTCACTGCGGCCACCCTTAAGCGAGTCTACTATTACTGTTTAAAAGTCACAGGGAGACGGATCACATCTCTTCTGCTGCAGGGCATATCACATGTGATCGTCTGCAAAAGACTGATTAAACAGCCGCGCGCAGTTTACCTCAGTGTCGCCATCTGCAGCTGCTTCTCATGACATCAAACTGACGTACCTCTCAGTTCCACATGACATTATAGTCACGCAGACATGAAGCTGTGTTTTTGTGACACATTAGTGCTTTAACTGATTAATTACAAGTGCAGACAAGAGATGAGTTATAACGATTTTTATAGATGTTGCTACTTTACCATTAAGCATATCAGGTGATGTGCATCTCTGTAATGACAAGGGGTGTGGTCTAATGACATCAACACCCTATATCAGGTGTATTAGGCAAACATAATTATTAGGCAACTTACTTTCCTTTGGCAAAATGGGTCAGAAGAGAGACTTGACAGGCTCTGAAAAGTAAAAAATAGTGAGATATCTTGCAGAGGGATGCAGCACTCTTAAAATTGCCAAGCTTCTGAAGCGTGATCATCGAACAATCAAGCATTTCATTCAAAATAGTCAACAGGGTCGCAAGAAACGTGTGGAAAAACCAAGGCGCAAAATAACTGCCCATGAAGTGAGAAAAGTCAAGCATGCAGCTGCCAAGATGACACTTGCCAGCAGTTTTGCCATATTTCAGAGCTGCAACATCACTGTGCCAAAAGCACAAGGTGTACAATACTCAGAGACATGGCCAAGGTAAGAAAGGCTGAAAAACAACCACCACTGAACAAGACACACAAGCTGAAACATCAAGACTAGGCCAAGAAATATCTCAAGACTGATTTTTCTAAGCTTTTATGGACTGATGAAATGAGAGAGTCTTGATGGGCCAGATGGATGGGCCTGTGGCTGGATGGGTAAAGGGCAAAGAGCTCCAGTCCGACTCAGACGCCAGCAAGGTGGAGGTGGGGTACTGGTATGGGCTGGTATCATCAAAGATGAGCTTGTGGGGCCTTTTCGGGTTGAGGATGGAGTCAAGCTCAACTCCCAGTCCTACTGCCAGTTTCTGGAAGACACCTTCTTCAAGCAGTGGTACAGGAAGAAGTCCACATTTGAAGTGGATTAAGCTAAAATAGGCTTCAGAATTGTGGTATTTTCTTGCCATAAACTGAAATACTCCTGTAATTGTCAAATGAAAGAAAAAAAACTTTTAAATAACTAGTTTATCTAGGAAAATCATATAGATTTCTGGTAAGGTAATTCCTTTAATCCCCTCCCATGCCTTTCTAAGGTGGAATTAAGCATCAAACTTGTG
>JALJCO010005468.1:107500-263971 GCA_023101725.1 Atherinomorus stipes | reverse complement strand
TAAATAATTTTAAATTTTAAAATTTAAATTAAAAATTTAATTTAATTTAACAAAATCTAATTTAACAAATTCAAAATTAAATTTAAATTGAATTTTACATTTTAAATAAATAAACATTTTATGAAAATCATGACATTTATTTCGTATTTTGGTTCAACAGAAATATTTAAAACAAACACACAATACAAAAAACAAGTAAACAAGCATGATGGGGCTCCTTAGCTAAAAATATTTTTGAGCACTGCAATCAGGTGTTTCTGTAACGTCCAATCAGACGTCTGCACCTGTTGACTGGTATGTTGGTCCATGTTCATGAGCACGTTGCTTTAATTTGTCTGGGATAGTTTTGATTGTTTTTTTTTTAGATTATTGTCTAAAATTAAAATTTGAAAATCTATACTTCATTTGGCTGAATCATAATCTAGTAAATTTTACTTATTATTACTTTTTCAGTTTCATGTTATTTAAATTACTATTGGGAGTTTAGCCTTTTCTTTAATTGGAGGGTATGCAAACTTTTAAGCACAACAGTGTGTGTGTTATCAGTTATCAGTGATCAGTGGTCAAGATGGATATTTGAAATAAAAAATGTTTTCTTTCAAATGACTCCATATTCCAGCACTGTTGTGAATGTACGGTGGCCGTTAGTGGCCAAAATTTTCCCAGACATGAAGATGTTTTCATGTGTAAGTGGATCAGTATTCTCAGGTGCAGCTGTGACTGGACTATGAGGAACTACTTTCATGTTTTTTAAGACATTACTGATCCCAAACAGTCTCTAACTCCCATTAAACAAAGCTGCTACAGCAGTTTGAAAGTTCAGAGGTTCTCACTTCACACACATTGTTTTCTCCATTTAAGGACATCGTAATAAAAATGGTGGAACAAATATGGCAGCCTCCATATGTGCACCCCCCAACAAGTAGATATAAATGACTCATTCTAAGAAAATAATCACATAACAGCTGTTCTAGTGCAGCGATTACACATCAATAGAAACACAGTTTTGAATTATATATCACATTTTTCTGCCATTAACTTTTATTCTTTACATACTGTACCTTTAAGAATATAGTTCCTTCTAACTGGATTTGAAAAACTTTCTTTTAGAGGGACAGTCCTCCGGGTAAAAATAGGTTTTGAACGATTATTTTGAACATCAGGGCCACCGTAGATTACCTTGCTCACTGCCCTCATATCTGCCGATGATGACGTTATACTGCAGCCCCAGGCCTCCAGTTCTCGCGAGATTTAGCATAACAGTCCAGACGCCCTCTTTCGCTCGTCCCCCCTCCTCCTCCCTAACCCTCCCTTCCCACGCCCCAGTCCACTGTGGGATAGTGGCACTATAAAGTATATCCTCTCTCGGAGAAAGATAAGAAGCCCGAGACAGGAGGGGGATGAAGATGGCGGACGCCAAGCAGAAGAGGAATGAGCAGTTAAAACGGTGGTTGGGTTCGGAAACGGACCAGGAGCCTCCTATTCTGAAAAAGAAGAAGACGAAGGTGAAGTTCGATGATGGCGCCGTGTTTCTGGCCGCCTGCTCCAGCGGCGATACCGAGGAGGTGCTCCGTATGCTTGACCGGGGCGCTGACATCAACTACGCCAATGTGGACGGTCTCACCGCTCTCCACCAGGTTTGTGCTCGCCAGCTCGTGCTGTTGATCTGCACCATTAGGCACAATTTACCGCTGGTCACCGATTTCCATGGAACACCTGTCAAATGGAAGCCATTCTCATCCCGTTGTTTACCTATTCTCGTCCTCTTCGACGCAGAGAAGAGCTGCTGTCTGAGTTGATTACCTCGCGAACAGCTTGTACACATTTTACAACTGACAATAAGCAACAAAGTTAGACGCAAAGCTTTCTTTTATCCTTGATAAACTAACCGGAACATGTATCCTCAGCTTTTGGGTGCAGTCTAATTGCCGTACGGCTACACTGCAGATTAAAACATTTAGTCATTTCATGCTGCGAGTTTCATTCAGTTACAACGTCCCTGGATGTTTGTGAAATAGGTGGCGATAAATATCTTAAAGGGGGTTGTAAATGAGTGTAATTAGGAGAATATGCTGTCAGTAAGAAGACATGATGTCAGGCGAGTTGATGTGAACAGTGGACGTGCCACCACCTGGCTAGCTCAAAGTCGATTTGTTGATGAACCAGAAGCTAACTAGCGCTCGTTGGTTGTTCTTTCACAAACAGATGTCACAACTGCAATGTTTTACGTGTGTGTCATTTCTATCTCACACTCAGAACAATATTAGTGTTTAATACCGCAGTCGTTACAGCGATAAAGTCATAAATATGGCAAGCTAACGCTACATTAGCCAAGCTAAGTGTCGCTAGCTAGCTAGCTGTTTTGGAGTTCAGAGAGAGAGTTGATTCATTCTGTAGCTGGCCTGAGAAACGACGGCGACGATCACTTTTGGCGTGGAATTTATTCAGTGTTGGTGTCATCGTTGTGCTTGGAGTGAAAAACAAACACGCGTGATCGGTTTCCTTGGGGTATTTTTTGGCCGAAATGCCAGCCGTGCCAAGCTAGCTGTTTACCCGCTAACCACGTATAACTAGCTCGAGATTTCACTCTTATCAGAGAATTAACCCCAAACCAGCGTCCTGGCTTTGAGGAGGGAGGGAGAAAAGGACCAGAAAAGGGGACAGTGCTTGCCAAACGTTGACACTCTTCCTTAGTCAGTTTTTTAAACAAACAATCGACAGTTTGAGTAAAACTTGGCTAAAAGTAATGTTTGATGCACCAGAAAACAAACCATAACTTCTTGTAGTCAATGTCAAACAAGAATCTGAGTTGTTGGTTAAATTCTATTCTTAGTGTTGTATTTAAATTAAATCAGTACATCTAGTAAGGCCATTAACAACATTTATATTTAATTTAATCCTCCAGGGCCCAGTTTCTCTTTATTTAAACATTATACCACCTTTATGTTAGATTGACATGTATTTAAATGTTCTCCCTGTGGACATAATTCTTTGAGATAGTAAATGACTGCCTTTAACTGACAACTGAGCTGGTTCCTTTTAGCAGTGATGATGAACAGACTGTACATGTCCTAGTAGTTGTACTTTAATTTATTCAGTCATCAAACAACGATACATGGATACATCAATCCTCACAACTAAGATCACAATGACTGAAAAAGTGTAGGCTGAAGCAAGAAGCTTATATTTCCTATCTTACAACAGAATTCCTAATATAATCCACCAAATGAAGGAAAAAAAAAGGAAAGAAAGTTTATCTAATGAAGAATTCCCCCCACTGCTGAGTATGTCCTTGCATACTCGGTTATCTTTTTAAAACACCTTTTACGGCTGGACGGTATGAAAAAAAGACCTTTTCATGTTGTCCGATCTCAGTTTATCTTAGAGGTGTTTTTTTTTTAAAACCATGATTTAATACAGCATCTGGACTGAAAACTAACTGTACAGAGGCTCCGCGCTGTAAAGAAACTATATTAGTTTGGGGTGGGCAATATCACAGTATTAAAAAAGACAAACAGAATTATTACAATAACAATATCGGAGATGATGTTGATGGTCACACAAGTCGTCGCTTTTCTATTGTGGTTTATTTGAATGAACACTGCTTTTTGATAGTTTAAAGCCGATACCTGTGATCTGCTTTGATCCGCCATGTTTTCTTGCTCGCTCGCTCTGTGAAGCTCAGCTGTGATGCACAGGTCACACGATGTCACGATGCCACATTTTCTGCCCTTGGCTATCAAAAGATATGCCAGTATTATTGTGATATGATATAAACCTCTACTTTCTTTTTGATTGAACACAGCCCTTTAACCCAGCTTGGCCCACTCTTTTTTTTATTTTCCTCCTGTAATATTCTCACCTCTTTACCTGGAAATTTCCCATTATTGTGACTGATTTATATCTCTGTCATCAGTGTTACAGCATGTAGACTGACATAGCAGAGAGTAGTGAGTAAGACGAGAAATGCATTAAACGGGCAACTGCTGTTTAGTAACAGCTCCCGAGGTCACAGCATGCAGCTGCTTATCATTATGAGTGAGTGAAAACTAAAACAAGACATTTATTTAGCAATGTGAAGCTACTTTCCTCTTCGAGCTATCTTTGAAAGTGGCTCCCTTTATTTCTGTTATTTGTCAGTGATATCAGGCACTACCTTAAGTATGCAGGTACTTCAAATCAAACAGTTTATCTGTGGTTTACATCCCTTGTGATCCAGAGGAAAGAACAGCATTAGACTGGATCTTCTGTTTGGTAAAAATATTACATTTAGGATTAAATTAGTAGGTTGACATCATTAATAATTGTCAATGTTGTAAAAAATAATTTTGTTTTCTTTAATACACTTTCTCAGTTGGGTACCTCCATGTTCTGAGTATTTCTGGTGGAAATGAGCCTCCATGTTTACTTTATTACATCATCAAGGGTTGTTTCTCATTATGCTTGCTTTGATAGCGAACGATCTAAGGGCTAACAAAAGAATTCACATTAAATGTTTTATGTTGGCATAGGTCATAGTGATGTCAACACTTTGCTCACGTCCACATGTTTGGTTTAGTAAGCAAGTACGTGCGCTGCTGTGTGCACCTCCTTGTAAACATAGAAACACTGATTTTTCTATTTTTGAAGAGCAGATTTCTGTGACGGGTCATAGCTTGGTGTTGTTTTCTTTGAGCATTAATGGGATGAGTTAATAGACCTTTTTTTCTTGTCCCTGGTTTGCTGCTGTAATATCAGGAATTAGCAACCCCCCTTGTGCAAACTCATTGGGTGGAAATGTTGCCTTTTTTTTGGGCTTATGTCCAGGGATGAGCTAGAGTGAGGAAAGAATTTGCAGTGCTGCTCTCTCGATCTAACCATCTCTGGAGAGAAGAAGCTGCTGTCGGTGTGTGTGTCTGTGCGATAATGCCAGCGTGTGATCCTCTGGTTCTGGGTCTTACAGAGGAGTTTAGGAAGGGTGATGCAAGGATTTTAGGATGCACGATGTTGGAATTATGGCCGATATACCGATATTTTAAAAACTCATGTGGCCAATAACCGATATGAATACCAATATTAAAGCTGATGAGCAGTCATTGCAAATAGCAGTTTTGTTATCTGTTTCTGACACTTTGAAAAATAGGGGTGGGGAAAAATATCGATTCACTGAAATATTGTGATACAAAGCCAGAACGATGAAAAATCTGAGATTTCCTTAGTAAAATAGATCAATACCGCATTTTTAAATGTCAGTATATCAGCATATGAAAATATCTAAAAATTTCAATGTATGGATATCTTTTCCCACCCCTAGTCTTTAGAAGTTTTAAAGTCAGTAAAAAATAAGTTTTTGATGGTTTTTTTTATTTAAACTTTAGAAACCGCGACCTGATCGGTTGGATATCGATTGGGTGGCAGATGTCCGATACTCAGTCTTAAGGCCGATATAGGCCGATGCTGATTAGGGGCCGATTATATCGTGCATCCCTGAAGGATTTGTATTCAGTGTGCTGCTAGTTTTATTATCTGGGCTAAAGATGAGATGAATAGTTCTTATTTAGTCGTCTCAGTGTCTCTGCCATGCTGCTTTTCAGAGTTATTGTAAGAATCTGGGTTCTGATAAGCGACGGACCTCTGCTATTGTTTTGGAGTGTGCCTGCCATGTAGTTACAGGGTGGCTTGCTCCTCACTTGGTGCAGCAATATCACTCCTATTGGTGGTGACCGGTGCAGAGTTAAAAATACCACCACCCAAGTTTTCCTAACTGGGTTTCAAGAGATGATACTAAGTTTGGGTATGAGTCACAGTCTGTAGCGCTGCTTTGTACTCGGCCTGGTATCACTTAGGCCGGAGCTTGTCTGTGTGAGTCACCGAGCTTTTGCAGCATGAAAACGAGTTGTCGCTGCGTTGTTGTCTTGAAGTAAAGCGACTGGTGTTTTGCTCAAACACGGACCGCTCAGATGCAGGTGGGTAGAAGAGAGGATGCATGAGCGGAGACTCCAGATCCATCCCATCGGCTAAAGTGGTTACAGAGGGTAGCATTCCAAGTCTGGTAGAGTCCTAGCCTGGGCATTCCTCACAGGATGGCTGCTGGAAACCATAGCAAAGAGAGCAGGGAAGACATTCCTCAGCTGTCACCTAAACCCCTACCCTCTAGTCATTCTCTTGTTGTCTGGCCCCCCTTTTTCCCTTACAATGCCAAGGGCCAGCTCTGTGTCGCCCGCTGAGCTCCATCACCGGAGCGGGAGGTAACCAGGGCTCGTCACTTCATGCTGGAGAATTTCCACACCTGAGCTCCTCTCCCAGTGCAGGAGGAGCAGGGCTACATGGGCCTCTGTTGCATTGCAAGCTCTCATTGTGGCCCTGAAGTGTAGGAACATTATCTTGTACTGTCTCCATAGCAACAGTTTAGAAGGTTGCTCGTCGCTTGTGTCGGCGTATTTGCATGGACGGAGTGGGAGTTGCGTCGCGCACTGTTCAGAGCGAGTCTTTGCCAATCTGCAGTGGAACGATTGCAGCACGTGGTGGAAGATGATGAGACGACTGTGCTTGTTTCATCCACACCGGCATCTGTCATATTAACGCATTACATAATTGCTGTGGATCTCGCTGCAGCCGAGCCTCCAGATTCTCAGGTGTGCCGAAGGCTCGCAGTCGGCCAGCGACGGACACAGAAAATGTCCCTGTCCTCCTGATAAAGACGTCCTCTTACAGAACCCCAACCTTTTTGTCTCACTACCTGAGGGAGAAATGCTGCCATCTCATGAGGAGAAGGGATGTAACAATCAATAAAAAGAGAAATCAGGATATAACTCCCTGACATCAGGATCACGGTTTCAGATTGTAATGATGGTGAAACTGTGATTCTGGTTCTGGTAAAAACTCCAGTGATGCTGCTCATCAGCAGGAAAAGCAGCATCAGTCCCTCAGACTCAGTTTGCATGTTTGTCCTCTGAAACATGGAGGAAGGCGCCGCATGGAAGCTCTGCACATGTTTCCTTCTGAAAGGACAAAGTCTGATGTCTGGATGTATTCTGGATTTTTTAAAGGATGCCGGGAGGAAACGTATTTATTTATTAGGGATGTTCAATATAGGCTTTAAAAAACAAAACAAAACAAAACAAAAAAACACCTATATCCGATATACTGATTGTCCAACTCTTGAATTCTTATATCCGATATCAGCCAATACCGATATATGAAGATGACTGTGAGGTTGTATCTTCATATTCTGAGAGTTGCAACTATATTCTGCTCTAAGAGCAAAGATCCCAAAATATCCTGAACTCAACCAGAGGAGTTCATGTTGGACATCTGACTGCCAGATATCAGATACTAGCAGGTATTAGATACTAGCATTATATCAGATACTAGCAGGTATTAGATACTAGCATTATATCAGATACTAGCAGGTATTAGATACTAGCATTATATCAGATACTAGCAGGTATTAGATACTAGCATTATATCAGATACTAGCAGGTATTAGATACTAGCATTATATCAGATACTAGCAGGTATTAGACATAGCATTATATCAGATACTAGCAGGTATTAGATACTACCAGATATTAGATACTAGCAGGTATTAGATACTACCACATATCAGATACTAGCAGGTATTAGATACTACCAGATATAAGATACTAGCAGGTATTAGATACTACCAGATATTAGATACTAGCAGGTATTAGATACTACCACATATCAGA
Organism: Atherinomorus stipes; assembly: GCA_023101725.1. Taxonomy (NCBI): domain Eukaryota; kingdom Metazoa; phylum Chordata; class Actinopteri; order Atheriniformes; family Atherinidae; genus Atherinomorus; species Atherinomorus stipes. Next base: position 256,280 of record JALJCO010005468.1, on the reverse strand, counting down.
TACTAGCAGACATATCATCAGCAGCTTCAAAGCAAGTCAGTCTGTAGCAGCAGCAGCTGCACCGTAGTCACATGACTCTGAAAGGAATGCTGGGAAATGAAGTTCTTCCAGGATAACAGGGACTTTTTGACGTGCTGGACCAACGCTGATGGAACGATAAATGATGTATCCAGCTTTGCTGCAATTTCTCTATTAGAAAAATAAAATAAGTTTACTTATTTGTATAAAAACATCCCAAAATAAACTTTGAGCTTTAGTGCAATGCTAGAACATTCCAAATCTAACATTTTTTCAATGACACCCAACAAACTGCCTGGGATAACCTCAGAATCACTTTTAGAAAATTGTGCCAAGAAAAATGCAAAAAAAATTGTTTCAACTCCAAACAAAAATTGAAATCATGTTAAAGTTTTAATTAATTGCAGAGTCCTACAAGCTAGTGGCTTTCAGAGAGAAGCTTAAAGGCGCTGTACCTGATTTTGCACATTTGTGAACTGTGAGCAGGTGAAGAGTATAGTTTGATCTGTAAGCCCCGCCCCTAACTGTAAGCCCCGCCCCTAACTGTTTCTCCCAGTGAGAAACGCTCCTACTCTCGTTTTTCTCTCCTCCCACTCAACATGCACGTAATAACGTGCACGTTTCATACTTGTGCACAAAGAAACTCTCCAGAGAATCCACCGAGAACACAAACTTTATTCCTTCTTTGGTCTCTCCTGCGTTTCATCTCTCTCCTCCTCAGTTTGATGCTTACAGGCTGTTTTGCTGCGGTATCGCCACTTTCCCTTCGGCAGACGCCATGCGGTTCTGTTTACAAGTGCTGCCGTGCACGTGAGAGAGGAGGGCGCTCCTCTTTAGAAACGCTGTGATTGGCTGATAGGAAACCGAAACTTATGTAAAACAAACCACATTGGCATGAAGAGAGCATCACGCCATCCTTAGAAACCTGAACTAAAAAGACCTGGATTCATGCAGATACGCAATCAATGAGGGATTTATCATTATGAAATTACCTCTTTTAACACATTTATACCGTGTAGAAAGCATTTCTCTGAAAGAGCTTAAAATAAAATCAGGTACAGGCCTTTAATCCACAGAAATCTGTCAGGGCTTCAGCTCAGTTATCTGCCTGCACAGGACCTCCAAAATCAGGATTACATTTGTAAGGATGAAGCCTAAGATGAGCATTTTAAATGTTCTGGCCTCATCAAAATCGGCTCAATGCCGCTGAAATCTTTCCTGTGTTCATTCAGAGCGGAGATGGCTGGGTTTATTTTCTCCACAACAGATGTTTTAAGCTTCTTTTGCTTCTGTCAAATCTGAGAATAAAGTAAATTTCTGCTTGTATTCAGAGTTTATCAGGGCCTCAGTGGGTGCCACTATTGCAAGACACATTATCTGGTTTTAGAAGTGTGTTTTCAGATCGCTGTCCTAGCAACAAAGGTTTTACAAGGCTTTAAGGTTCTTTGTTAGGGTTTGATGCCACCCCACAGCATCTATCAAGTCACTCAAGCATTTCTAACATATTGCTGAATATATTAAGATGCAGCTTAATAATTCATGGCTAGAATCTAGACAGTCTGTTTCATTGTTCTTTGTTTGGCTTAAACTCCATTTTTACCTTCTTTTCTTCGTGAATATGAAAAACTTATTTTTGAATTTGGCTGTGCCTAATATTTAGTCCTGATTAAACTTGTTTTCATTTGTTTCCTAATGGAGCTCTGGCAGTTTGAATGGATGTTGTCAGTATTATCCTGCAGAAACAGAGTGAGGACGTAGTGTCAGCTGACCTTAAACAGGCTTCTTGCAGGGCCTTAAAAAGCTTAAAAATGTCTAGAATTCTGAACTTAAATTTTAAGGCATTTAAAAGGTCTTTTTAAAAAGGGCCATTTCATCATCCCAGGGCTTAAATTTGTCCTGACAAGTCCTCATTTTTAAATTTTATTCATTCCAGAGGCGTATTGGCCACACAGAAAATGCTTAATAATACATCCGAGGTTGATTCTGTCCGTCTTTCTGAACGGTTCAGATAGATCAAGGGATATTTTCACTTTCCTTCTCCCATTTTTTCAAAAAATTTTAATACAATGAAATGCATTTTTTTCTTGAGTGCTGATTGAGGTAACAATATAGTCTGTCTATCATTTGATTCAGTTGTTCACTAATCCTTTTTTTTTTTTTTTTTTTTTTCTTTTAAGTTACCTTTTGGGCCACTTATTGTTATACAGTTAATCAAGATTGATACATTTTACAACCCTGTAATTATTTATTTGTTTTATCAAGTCCCACCCCGACTTTGAATTTCTGGGATTATTTGAATATTTTGAATATTTCTAATAATCTATCATGTTTGTCTTAAATTTGTTTTATAAAGGTCTTAAATTTAACTCACTGAAACCTGCACGAACCGTGCTCACACCACCTGGATGACGTTAATCAGAGCAGCTCTGCTGTAGAAGATGATTACAGGGCCCGAAATTCACTGTGGGAATCGCACATAATATCATCAACTCCAGCAAAGGGGAGTGGGTAGCCTAGTGGTAGCGTCGTGGGCTTTGGCGCGGAGGACCTGGGTTCGAGTCCCTGACATGACTCCTAGGGGAACCACAGTGGACCCCTGAGCCAGGTCCTTAAGCTTAACCCAGCCCACTGCTCTCTGGTACTCACAGTACAGAGATGGTGAAATGCAGAGCCCTAATTTCCCCTCGGGGATCTTACCTGTATAACAAACAAACCTCACGCTTATAATGCAGGAAATTCTGGAGTTCATGGTTCTGGCCTAAGTGGCTCAGAATATCCGTGTTAGATCATAACCACGAAGACACGAGCTGCTCAGTGTAATGTTGGTGTGAACAGCTGATCAGCGCCGCTTTCTCACAGCAGCTGAAGAGAACGTGAGGTTGATTCAGAGATGAAGATAAGGTTGATAAATAACCGTTTAATATTATGAATACATTTGATATTTTTGGCGCATAGGCCAAACAGCATTAAATATGTCATTAAAGATCTGAATTTGGTATTTTGAATAAAGAAGCAGATTTTGGGAATGTTCCTCATTTTCTCACATTCCCACTGCTCTTAACTTGTTGTTTATCTCAGCTTCTTTTTTGTATTTTATGCATCTTTGGGTGTTCTGAAAGGTATTATTAAATAGAATGTCTTATTTTTTCATTAATTTTCTGACACTTTTCTAGCCTTGCATGTAGAAGATGACCACAGGATGATCCATACGACATTTTGGGTTGTGATTAGTGAATTTCAGAATTGTGTTTTGAACACAAACGTCAGTGTGATGCTCATTTCAGAGCTCCGTCCTCCCCAAGACCAGTTTGATTTTAACAGAACTTTAATCAAATGTAAGGGATTATGTAGAGGAGAGAGAACAGAACAGAGCTGGAAGAAAGAACCAGAACTATTTATTATAACTATGCAGATCAAAGATGCAACAGATTACTGCAATATGTACTTTTTATACCAAGTTGGTAAAAACTGATGATGGCTGATGGAGAACAGAGACGGGACAAACCCCCCTAACCCTAACCCTAAGATGCAACTAAGGAGGACGAAAAGACAAATTAATGCTGCTTATTAATCTGAGGTACAGGTAGGACACTGTAAGACCTGTGCCGAAGCCCCTGTTAATACCCCCCCACGTATATAAATCCCCCTTGGTGAAGCATGTAAGGGGGAATCCCCCCCTGCCCCATTTTGAGAAGTGATTTTCAAGCCTGCATTAATAAGAGAAGACTGAAAACCCCTCCCAACTGGAATTACTGACTGTCAGATGCAGCGTTTTAATCCAGCCATGAGAGAATATTTGTAAAACTGTTGCAGGTAAAAAGCTGTGTGTAATTGGCAGGTGTCTCCTTGTGGAGCCTCATGGACTGTTTGGTTCCACCTCCCTACCAACCCCATAATCAACTGCAGGAAGTGCTTGTGGTATTTGCGCGCCATGCCTGGTCATCTGCTGATTGTGACACTTCCTTGTTCTTTTTCTCTCTTCTCCTTCTTCTTCTTCTTCTTCTTCTACATTGTCTGGAGATTACATGTCTGGCATTGACAAAGTGGAAATGACACCAAGTGTGATGGTAGTAGTCAAAAGTAGAAACGTTATTTTGAATTGCTCTTCAAGTTGCTTGTATTTACACAGATGTATGTAAATTTATATTGGTGGAAGACTGGGTTTACAATCGGGATGTAATGATCTGAAAATTTCATATCATGGTTATTGTGACCAGAATGGTCCCGGTTAGAGCAGGGCGATATGGCCCAAAATATTTATCACCATATCAGTTATAAAATTTGCGATAACAATATAACTGGTGTTATGACTGACATGAGGCAAAATACTTGAAAATTGCACAACTTTGTTTGTGCAAATGAAAATTTGCAATTTCTTTTCACTTTAAAGGAATAGAACACCCACAGAAATATGTTCCTTCATCCCCTCCTCCCCCTCATGATGAGCATGACTCTGGAGCACTTTTTTAATATCTCAAATGCAGCTAGAGATCCAGGGGGGTTTTCGTTCTCCCCCAACTTTCATATAATGGAGTTCAGTGGCGACTGAACTAAAAGGTCCATAAAAGTCCACAAAAACTTGTCAAAATTCCTCCATACTGCTCGTCCAATGTAATCCAAGTGTCCTGAGTGGGTAGCGTCCAGAATTTACTGGAAACCATCATTCAGTAGATTTTTGTAGACTAAACAGTAGAACATGTAGCTGCCACATAGCGCCCCTGCGAGTTCACGACACTATGGAAGCCGCAGCAGACGAGATCACACGTTCTTTTTCTTTCTTTCTTTGTTTTAAATCAATATCCAACCCCTCTTGTGTTTGTCCGTGGTTCATTCACTCTTAGCACAATGTAAACAGCAAATTTCTTCTTCTGCATTATCGGCAGACAGTATTCTTTTTTTCTTTCAAACTGGACTTTGTATGTGCATTTGCACACCAGTAAAGTTTCTGCATCACTGAGTGCTTCAGAAGATATTATGTTGAGTCGCCCTTCAATGTACATCAGTATCATGGTGGAGACGGGACATTATCTGCAGTGAAACTCCGTGATTTCATCAACGCTAAGTAGAATGAACGAATGAGTACTATTGTCCTGTGAGTTCAGAGTTTAATTGTGTTTTTGTTGTAGCAGCTGATCTTCTCAGCTGTACTACGAAAGCGTGCATCATGAAAAGTGTGTAGAACCCTGATAACTAACGCGATTTGGGCGTCAAAATCGCGCCTGACCCCCAAAGCTGGCCACGGGGTCACTAAAAAGTCAGACGCTTGGTTTCCAGCGTCTTCACGCCCTGACGCGCGGTGAGAGATGTCTGGCCAAGCCGCACTCGCCGCGCCTCGGGAGGAGCCTCTGCTTTTTCTTTCTCCTGTCACAGGTCTGTCTGCACCATGGAAGGTGCAGGAGAGAGAGCGGCTCGGCTTTATGCGATAAATAAAGCAGGGAACGTCATCGTCGGACGTCTCTGCTTCGTGTCCGGTTCACCGGATGATTCCAGGTGTTCTGACTGTGATGAGTTTCATCATTTACTCCAGGAGCTGCTGGTGAGCGGCACTTTCAGCCGTCTGATCCAGCCTAGTTTAATGTCCCGATGTCCCGATGCGGGGCAGCATTATCAGTCCAGTTTAACGTCCCGATGTCCTGATGCGGGGCAGCATTATCAGCCCAGTTTAACGTCCCGATGTCCCGATGCGGGGCAGCATAATCAGCCCAGTTTAACGTCCCCATGTCCCGATGCGGGGCAGCATAATCAGCCCAGTTTAACGTCCCGATGTCCCGATGCGGGGCAGCATTATCAGCCCAGTTTAACGTCCCCATGTCCCGATGCGGGGCAGCATTATCAGTCCAGTTTAATGTCCCGATGTCCCGATGCGGGGCAGCATTATCAGTCCAGTTTAACGTCCCGATGTCCCGATGCGGGGCAGTATTATCAGTCCAGTTTAATGTCCCGATGTCCCGATGCGGGGCAGCATTATCAGTCCAGTTTAACGTCCCGCTGTCCCGATGCGGGGCAGCATTATCAGCCCAGTTTAACGTCCCAATGTCCCGATGCGGGGCAGCATTATCAGCCCAGTTTAACGTCCCGATGTCCCGATGCGGGGCAGCATTATCAGTCCAGTTTAACGTCCCGATGTCCCGATGTCCCGATGCGGGGCAGCATTATCAGTCCAGTTTAACGTCCCCATGTCCCGATGCGGGGCAGCATTATCAGTCCAGTTTAATGTCCCGATGTCCCGATGCGGGGCAGCATTATCAGCCCAGTTTAATGTCCCGATGTCCCGATGCGGGGCAGTATTATCAGTCCAGTTTAATGTCCCGATGTCCCGATGCGGGGCAGCATTATCAGTCCAGTTTAATGTCCCGATGTTTTTCTCGATGTCCTCGATGTCGGGGGCAGTATTATCAGTCCAGTTTAATGTCCCGATGTCCCGATGCGGGGCAGCATTATCAGTCCAGTTTAACGTCCCGATGTCCCGATGCGGGGCAGCATTATCAGCCCAGTTTAACGTCCCGATGTCCCGATGCGGGGCAGCATTATCAGTCCAGTTTAACGTCCCGATGCGGGGCAGCATTATCAGTCCAGTTTAACGTCCCGATGTCCTGATGCGGGGCAGCATTATCAGTCCAGTTTAACGTCCCGATGTCCCGATGCGGGGCAGCATTATCAGTCCAGTTTAACATCCCGATGTCCCGATGCGGGACAGCATTATCAGCCCAGTTTAAATTCCCTTTGTCCCGATGCGGGGCAGCATTATCAGCCCAGTTTAACGTCCCGATGTCCTGATGCGGGGCAGCATTATCAGTCCAGTTTAACGTCCCGATGTCCTGATGCGGGGCAGCATTATCAGCCCAGTTTAACGTCCCGATGTCCTGATGCGGGGCAGCATTATCAGTCCAGTTTAACGTCCCGATGTCCTGATGCGGGGCAGCATTATCAGTCCAGTTTAACGTCCCGATGTCCCGATGCGGGGCAGCATTATCAGTCCAGTTTAACGTCCCGATGTCCTGATGCGGGGCAGCATTATCAGTCCAGTTTAAATTCCCTTTGTCCCGATGCGGGGCAGCATTATCAGCCCAGTTTAACGTCCCGATGTCCCGATGCGGGGCAGCGTTATCAGTCCTGGTTCTGCTGGATGTTTCCTCTCCTGTCAGAAAATGTGTCCGTGTCATGACTCACTCTGATTGGTCGACGCCCTGCGTCAAGATGCCAAAGTTCAGATTTTCCAACTCCGTCGTCTGACGCACATGTCAAACGCTCAAAATCTCAAAACTTGACGTGCGAAACGCGCGTAACCATCTAGATGCGCCGCCATTGACTTTGCATGTAAACCTGACGCCCTTGATGCCCAAATCGCGTTTGGTCTGAACATACCGTGATGGAAAGCTAAATCTGGACTCTCGGGACAATAGTACTCGTTCGTCGGTTGGACGTATTAATGACCACCCCTGGTGTTTCCGGCTGCTTTGCCTTTTCAAGCTGTGCGTAGTATTGAGCTGCTGTGAGATGTTTGTGGGATGAGTTCAGCTCCCCCCCCGTGGCACATCGTGCCGGTGTTGTGCTTCAGCCGGGTCTTCTGAAGCCATCACACTGTTTGCTTGGCAGCGATCACTTGCCTCACGCTGAGTGTGTTTTTATTAGCTGTTTTTGAACTGAAAACACCTGGACCATGAGTCCCTTTTTGTTTTATAGAGTGCTGAATACAATTAAGGAGGAGAACATGTGTCCACTTGTTGCACACTGGAGGAGGAAGTTACAGTTTTCAGATTTCTCTAAATGTGGCCATACCTTCCACTGCCAAAATGAGGAAGGCAAGCAAAGACGCAAGCATCAGCTGATCAGGTGACTCCTTGAAATGTCTTTAATTGGTTATTTAAGCAGCTTTTATTTTAGCTGTCAAACATCTGAAAACCCACCAAGTAAAGTATGTAAAATCAGGATTCAAGCTTAGTGTATAAAAACCCTTTAAATGCTGAGGTGCCTTTTACCATTTTCAGGGTTTTGTGCAGGGTTTTAAAAAGTCTAAAAATGCTGAGCTTAAAATTTAAGACGTTAAAAGGTCCTAAAGGGCAGTTTTCTCATCCAAGGTCTTAAATTTGATCTAGACAAGTCCTAATTTTTAACTTTTATTCATTCCAGAGGAGCATTGGCCACAGAATACGCTGAATAATATATCGGAGGTTGTTTCTGTCAGTCTTTCTGAAAGGTTCAGATAGCTAAGAGATATTTTCAATTTCTTTTTCTATTTTTAAAAAATTAAATACATTTTTTTGTTGTAGTGCTTGAGTTAATAATATTAATGTCTGTGTCTATTATTTGATTTGGTCGTCTATTAAAATCCTTGTTTTTTAAAGTAACTTTTTGGGGCTGTTAGTGTTAGGTGATTTATCAAGACTGATGAATTACAAACCCTGTAATTAGTTGTTTGTCTTTTTATCAAGTCCTATTTTGAATTGCTGGGATTATTTGAATGTTTCTAATAATGCGTCATGTTGGTCTTAAATTTGACTTGCTGAAACCTGCCAAAAGCCTGATTTTTGTTTCCCCTGTTTTGTTGTTGTTGTTTTTAGTCTAAAGATGCATGCATCCAGACATGATGTTCCAGTTCTAGGGTTGTCACAATACTAAGATTTCATTCTCGATACTGATACTAAAGATTGTGGGCGAAACTCGATACTATTTTCGATACTAAAGGGGAGAGAAATCACCCAAAAAAGAAATAAAACGAATTAATAACAAAGCAAAAATGTATTAATAAATATGGGATAATTTTTAAAAAAGACTAAAAATGTAAAATACATTATTGTAAAAAACTAGTTTGTGCAGAGATCCAGTCTCCAACATCTTCTCCATCTGCTCACTGTGGTTCAGAAGAGACAAACTAAAAACCTTCAAGTATACTTATTTACTGTCCTTTTCTTAACAATACTTGAGACCAAATCAAGTAAACAATAGAACAGAGAAACTAGTTGGGGTGAACTAGTTTTTAAACTAGATTCACTGATTTGAAAATTGATCTTTTAAAATGTTTGTGTTTTTTGATTCCAAATCTTTATTTTTAGAACACAAGTTAGAGATTATTACACCAAAGTAAAGTCATACATATGAATAACTGAACAAAAAAGGTGTAGGCTGAAGCAATAGCTTATATAATGTCTTCCCTTATAAATTTGCATAAGCCGTTTTCAGACTTGCATTGTGGAACATGAGCGGTAAAGTCCATCCGCTCTTTAAACGGACTCGTCGTTTTAAACATGCCGCTTCCTTGCGGACATATGGCGTCCCGGGTGCTTTCAGACATCAGGAAATGTTGCGGAAAAGTCGGCACAGCCCCGCTCTCCCTTCAACTCTGTCCGGAACATTTCCTTGTGCATTCAGCCAAAACGACGTGCCAACATTTCTGCTCTGATGACCTGGGGTCCAGCCGGTACATGTCCGCTACATCTCTGAGATAAAAGAGCGGATTGCATGTCTGAATGCAGCGTTATAAAGGACAGAGTTCACAATATTACCGCTTTCCAGTGCAAGTCTGAAAGGAGCTATAGAATCACACTGAAGCAAAACAAAAAGTAACAGAGACAATTCAGTGTTCGTCCACTATCTATATGAAATGGCATCAACACGTGACTGTAAGCTTGATGGAGCAGAGAACATCTGCTGCTCTGCCTGCCGTTGAAGCTGAGACGCACGCAGCAGCACGAGCTTGTGTGAGCGCTTCTATGTGGGGGCGGGGCCTGCTGCTTCACGGGGGCGGGGCCTGCGGGAGAGTAAACGATACGTGCTTTCACGTCAGTCTGCATGACTCTCCAATAACACCAGAAAAACTCACTGGATTTATCGCTGGTCACTTTGAGACAAAAGTTAATAGAGAGGTCTAAGTAAGACCGTTGGCCACACTGTAAACAATGGGTCCTCCAGGAAGTACGGAAGGGGCTGTCCGCAGCAGTGCCTGTTTAAAACGGCAGAGGCAGCTGATACTTTCTGACACTCAGCAGACGCCAAAGTTCATTAAAGATACCTGAGGCAAGATTAAGAAACTAAACGTGCGACTGGCGCTTCAGGTACCTGCAGCCACGAGCCAAGCCGTCACGGAGCACGAACTGAAGCTATAATGTTGTTTACTCGCCTTTTTCTTCGTAGTTCTACTTTTTAGTGTCTTACAGCTGATCTGGATCGTTTGCTGACGGCAGAAGAATCCATAACTATCGCTTACAGTGTCTGAATTTACCGCGACCGTCTCCTTCCTGGATCTGAACTGTGATGCAGGTCATTTGACGTCACATCTGCAGGGCAGCGCGGGAAATTCAGATACCGAATTGCAGCTTTATGCAGCACACAGCCTGTTCAAGGCAACGGAGAGAAACGTGGTGGAAACGTTATTTTTGGTATTTAGTGCTTCATCACCCATTAGTATGAAAAACACGGACATGAATGTTTGTTTTTTTTTTTAAATTCCTGCCTCTGGTCCCTGTAAGTATCGTTACCCGAGCTGATTAATATCTAACTAGATACTAGGGCTGAACGATATGGACAAAATTTCATATCTCGATATTCATGCCTGACATCTCAATATCAATATGATACGCTATGACTACGGGTTCGTTGAAAACCAAGCACTTTGGTGGAAAATGCAGTTTTGTTTTTGACTTCCAGAGCTTTACATGCAGGACAAGCGCAGGGATAATCTATATCTTTTTTATAGTTGCTTTTGCGATATTAATATCTTGGATGTCCATATCTCGATGTAGATACGATAACTATATATCTTTCAGCCCTACCAGATACTCATTTTTAGAATCGATTAGTGTCTGAGAATCGATTTTTATTTCTTTATTTTTTACAACACTATGCAGTTCCGTCTCACTTATCAGATTATGAGGTTAAATTATGTAAACGAATGTATCAATAGATACAGCACCATAAAGACCAACCAGAACCAGAACTTTGTATAAACACCACCAGATCAGCAGTGACCAGCCTCGTCTCATCTGCATATCATCTCTCCATCTTGGCTTTAAGGCATTGAAACAAACACACAGAAACTGTTTCCATGTTTCCATGTTTCCTCGTCTCCAGTTATTTTTGCTTCTATTTACCTTCTATCCTCACAAACCAGCTCCACCTCATCATCAGAAAGCTTCTTTCTTTATTCCACACATAGAGGATCATTATTTTCTTCTTTTCAGACACACATAGAAGTTTCTGCTCACTTGTTGATCTTTGGCTGCTCCTGATTGGACGTTAGCATCAGTTTAAGTTCTCTGATTGGTGGAAAGTTGGACAGAAGTGTCTTCATCATCATGTCCAGGTCTAAATAGAGGTGTCTTAGCAACATAGTAGTGATGGTGATGTTTTTATGATGAAGATGGGATAAATAATGGAGTCATCATGGATCATGGTGGATTTACCAGATTCTCTGATTCCCTCATACATGTCATCCAGCTCTGCAGAGGCTGGTAACAAGGTGTGTTGGAGAAGGATGTAACCAGAATGTGTGGGATAGTAACTCTGGAGGATTGAACTCGCAATATTTCATCGTTCTATCACAAAATATCACGAGAATTCACAAAAATGTCACGATATTTTCATATGCTGATATCATATTGACATTCAAAAATGCAGTATCAATCTATTTTGCTAACAATATCTCACGAGAAACACGAAATATTGCAAGATTTTGTAACATAACGATGAAATCTCGCAAGATTATGTAAGTAAAATAGATTGATACTGCGTTTTTAAGTACAAATTTGATATTGGCATATGAAAATATCGCAATATTTCAGTGCATCAATATTTTTTCCCACCCCTATTTTTCAAAGTGTTGGAAACAGATAACAAACTGCTATTTGCAATGACTGCTTATTTTTTTTCCAGCTTTACCGGTATTGATGTTAGTTATCGGCCATGTGAGTTTTAAAATATCGGCATATCAGATTTAGTCAAAATCCAAAATTGTGCATCCCTACATGAAAGTGATGCTGTTCTTGCAGATAAATGACAGTATCGACCTGATGATGCTTTGTATTAGTATACATTATAAATGTTAACGTTTAGGATGATCATAAATCTAAATATTCAAAAGTAAAGACGTGAATAAATTGCCTCACTAGAGGGGGAAGAGTCAGGTTGCCTCTCCAAGTACATGGGAACTTTTCACTTAAGACGGAATGAAAATAAAACCAGATTAAATGTGATTGTGGTGTCAAAGATGGGTTTATTTCCATGTTTCATGGAGCATGAATGTTAGGTCATAGTCCAATCAGGCTGGGATGTTAATGGGCCGTAAAATGAATAATTGATGAAGAGAGACCACTCAAGCTTCTGCAGAGCACAAAGAACTCAGACTACAATTCACATAAGTTATGACCTTTATCTTGGCCAGAGATGCATATTCATGCTGATTATGTTCCATATGTTTGGATTGACAAAGGTGGTGTCAATAGGCACATCCGGACAGAGAGCTTCTAGGATCAGTTCCTGTAACTCCCCGTCTGGAGTTTAGTTATCAGAACTACCTTCCCCATCAGTCTGCGTTGGCACATGAGGGGGGACCTTGATAGGAACCATGTTTGACACAATCATCTGAGACAGACACATTTATGCCCCAGATCATCTGAAACAAAACTGAGGTTTCTCATCTCTTTTATTCAAAGCTATTATAAAAGCTAATTTACCAGCTTTCCATCGTCACGGTGATTTGTATCACGTCACAGAACCCCGTTGGAAAGCTGCACTACCAACGTCTTGTTTACCTGTCGTTGAAGTGTCCTGTCACCCGGACACTTCAGTGGACGGACCGGGGTTCGTCCACTGAAGTGGTGCAGATTGTACTGACACAATTTGCAGCTGTATTTGGGTCATAAAATGAGTATAAAATCACTTGTGGACGTTTCAGAATAGTTCTGGATCCGGGACGTGCACCATTGTGATAGATTTAATAATGAACTCCTATTGTAATAGTTCTTGTTGTTATGATGATCTCTGTAAACAGCTGTGGGACTTTTTAAATATGGCGGCTGGAAGAAGCAAGATCACGCAAGGGGCGGGGCTTACCAGTTCTACCAATCACCAAACACCTACGTATTTCAGTTCCTATGGAACCCTGCAAAGACCCTGCCTCAGAGTAGGAGGTGAAAAGGTTCTAGGAACTGAGGTCAGAGGTTCCTGGTTCCTTTGTGTCTGAATGCACCAAAAAAAACGGCCTGGTTCCCGAATAGGTTCTAGGAACTCCAGAAGGTTCCTGCAGTCTGAAAGTGCCTACTTCCTGTTGAATACCTGGAGGTAAATGTCCCCATCAGCTGACGGTGTAAATTTAACACCCGCTCTTCTCTCTGAAGGTTGTCTGTGCGTGCGTGTTTTACAGGACATGAAAAACGTATGTTTTAATGCTGCATGTGCTTGGATCCAGACCTCTCTGCTCATCTCCACACTAAGGTGGCGATGGTGGGAGGGGTCTGTGCGTGTGGAGATCTCAGGCCAGAAAGGAACAGGAAGAGGCTGTTTATTTTTCTCATTTCCTCTTTGAGGCTCGCTCGCTCCTTCTGCTTCTAACCCCGACACCAGCATGACAGACGCATGCACACACATGTATTTCTCCACACAGATGTCTGCACCGTCTTGCCCGATGCTTTCCCTAAAACCAGGCAAACGAGTTCCAGTCGCATCTTATTTTCCATCTTTTACACGCAGGGTGTGAAATTCCTGTGGGCCAGTTTGTCACATCGAGGTGTGAGAAGTCAACAACCTGCTTTTTATAAAATACTTCAGAAGTTCACGAAGATACTTTGCTTTTTCTTTCCTAAATCTGTTTTGTTTATGCAGGACCTAAAATTCATTTTTTTAACATGGTGGGAAATTCCCCCCTTACATGCTTTACAAAGGGGGGGACTTACACACTTTTGGGGGTGGGGGTTTTACGGTGGCCTACCTGTACCTCAGATTATAATGGAGCATTATCTCTTTATCCTCTTAGGTGTCATCGTAGATTATTTATTTATTTATATCTAAATAAATATTTATATATATATATATATGTGTATATATATGTATATATATATATATATATATATATATAATATGTGCATGCATGTATGCATGTGTGCATACATGCACACATGCACACAGTTCTTCTGAAATCTGTCAGACTAGATCAGGTCTTGAGAACTGAATGTGAAGAAAAGTGTTCTTGCTTCTTATCTACAATATTGCATAAAGCGATGAACCCTCTTATAAGATGCATATTTAATGCACATCTATGTTTGATGTCTACATATTGTACTAAACTTGGTGAAGAGATTTTAGTGTATCAGAACGTTTTGAACAGATTTCACCAATATCTGACATATCAGTAACCGTGATAATTTTGGTCACAATAACGTGACATGAAATTTTTATATCCTTGCATGCCATATATATATATATATATATATATATATATATATATATATATATATATATATATATATATATACAGCCCCTGTGTGTGTGTGTGTGTGTGTGTGTGTATGTATATGTGTATGTATATATATATACATATACACTGCCTGGCCAAAAAAAAAAGTCGCCACCTGGATTTAACTAAGCAAACAGGTAGGAGCCTCCTATTGGATAATTACATGATGAGCGATTATCTTTCAGCTGCAACAAGTTATTTAACCCCAACTGGTGCAATGACTTGCTTCTCATTTCCTAAACAACCATGTGGAAAGACACATCCGTGGTCGTGGAAAAGATGTTAGTCTGTCTGAGAAGGGTCAGATCATTGGCATCAAGAGGTGAAAACATCTAAGGAGATGCAGAAACTACTAAAACTGGGTTCAGAACAGTCCAACGCATTCTGAAAAGCTGGAAGGATAGTGGACCATCGTCTTCCAGGAAGAAATGTGGCCGGAAAGGCAGATGAAGTGATGCAGCATCATGCCTAGTGCTACTGTATGAGCCTGTGGGGGCAGTGTGATGATCTGGGGTTGCTGCAGTTGCTCAGGTCCAGGTTCAGCAACAGTATGAGCTCAGATAATGAGGTCAGCTGATACCTGAATATACTGAATGAGCAGGTTATTCCATCAATGGATGTTCCTTTCCTGATGGCACGGCCATATTCCAAGATGACAATGCCAGAATTTATCGGGCTCAGATTGTGAAAGATGGTTCAGGGATCATCAGACATCATTTTCACACATGGATTGGCCCCCACAGAGTCCAGACCTGAACCCCATTGAGAATCTTTGGGATGTGCTGTGGTCAGACTCTACAATCATCATCAAGATCTTGGTGAAAAATTGATGCAACAGGATGCAAATAAATCTGGTGACATTGCAGAAGCTTCTGGAAACACAGCGAATGCTGCCGCAATCAAAGCTAAAGGCTCCAACCAAATGTTAAAAGTTTTTTTTGGCCGGGCAGTGTGTATATATATATATATATATATATATATATATATATATATCCCTATATATATATAATATGGGTGGATGTGTGCAGTGTGTTTCAGCTACCCTTGAAATTAGATGAACACACTGCGCTCATTTGCCTCCTGCATTGCAGGACCTGTGATGTGGCTATTGTGCATCTGTGCGTTGTGATGGTGATGTTGAAACGATGTATTGTGCAGCCCTAGTCGTTACCAACACTGATGCCAGTGGCACCGTCAGTGGTGTTGTTTTTTGCTAACATTGCTGTCATCGTATGTGGGAATTTCCCTCTTAAAAGCTAGATTTGCAGATATCCTTAAAACCGAACTAGCTTGCTATTGCTTACGTTTATCTTTTTTACAGGAACAGTAGTGTTTGACTATGTGGGGGTAATTGTGATGGATAGCTTACTCTTTAGACCAGGGATGGTCCAGTCCACGAGAGCCACAATCCTGCAGCGTTCAGATGCATGCCTTCTCCAACACACCTGACCAGGCCTCTGCAGAGCTGAATGGCATGCACATGAGAGAATTCAGGTGTGTTGGAGAAGAGATGCATCTAAAAGCTGCAGGATTGTGGATCTTGAGGTCCGGACTTGACCACATCTGATCTAAATGATCTGCAGAAGTTTTCCAGGCATTTTTATTCCTTCATTTACATCATTTTAGCCTCATAATCTGACAGCTGAGGCTGTCCTAAACAGAGATGCACAATATTGGAATGAAAAGCAATGGGGCGACCGCTCGTTCTCAGCTGCTGGCCCCAGATTGTGGAACTCACTGCCCCCCGACATTCGTCTCACGACTGAACTGGGCTCTTTTAAATCTAAGTTAAAGACATATTTTTTTAGTCTAGCTTTTAATTCTAACTAGTTTATTTATTAAAGGTTTTTACTCTCTCTTAGGTACACCCTGCACTCCCCCGAGTAGCCTGTTCTGATTCTCTGTTGGTTGTTTTCACTCTTAACTCTTTTTTGTTCTTCACTTTTCCTAGTATTTAAGTTTGCATTTTTATGTTTTGCATTGTTGTCTCTTTTTCTGTTACCCTGCTGTAAAGCACTTTGTGTGTCCAATGGGTACTGTAAAGGGCTATATAAATAAATTTGATTTGATTTGAATATTGGAATTTTGGCTGATATCCGATATGCCGATATTTTAAAACTTGTGGCTGATAACAGATATCGATACCGATATTCAAGCTAAAAAAAAAAAAAGCAGTCCTTGCAAATAGTAGTTCTGTTATCCGTTTCCGACACTTTAAAATAAAGGGATGGGAAAAAATATCAATACACTGAAATATCGCCATGTTTTCATATGCAAATATCAAATCGATGTTTAAGAATGCATCAATCTATTTTGCTTTATTTCGTGAATTCTTGCAAGATTTTGTGACAGAACGAGAAAATGTGAGATTTCATGAGTAAAATAGATCGATACCACGTTTTTAAATGTCAGTGATATCGGCATATGAAAATATTGCATAATTTTCATGAATTCTTGCAAGGTTTCATAACAGAATTATGAAATATCGCAATATTTCAGTGTATCGATACTTTTTCCCACCCCTAGTTTTTAGAAGTTTTAAAGTCTGTACCAAAGAAGTTGTTTTTTTTTTAGACTTTGGAAACAGCGTGCTGATTGGTTAAATATCGGTGGGGGGGCAGATGTCCAATGCTCAGTTTTAAGGCCAATATATACCGATGGGGGGGGGGGGGGGGCATTATATCGTGCATCCCTACCAAAAATGGCAAAAAAAAACCCTAAAGCCTTGAAGTTTAATTTGCGACGTAGCTAGACATGAATCATGTCACCTTCCTGATGACACACACGAGCTGTTATAGGCTCATCTATTGCAGCGTCCTTGCTGTTCGTATAACCTCCTGGGTTAAATGAACACACATTGTTGTGAGGAATGATGTTCACCGAGGAAGATGGGGTGTCAGCAGCTGACTGAGCTTTCCTCTGTTCAGTCACGTTCACATCAGTCAGCTAATTTACAGAAATGTCCAGCAAACCCCTCTGTCTGTCCACGCCAGCGTCCCCTCTTGCCTTTGGACCCCCACTCTGCTCTGCAGTGGGCTTTTGTTTTGGGTGCTGAGCAGAAAGCCCAAGTGAAACATAGTTGCAGTCTTGCTGGCATTTTTTCCCCCTCTTCCACAATCCTGGTCTTCTTTTTCCATGGGAATCCCAGTGCCATATATGGTCGTACTCGGTAGCAGCAGCAGCGCTGAAGGCAAAGGTTGTGTGTGTGTGTGTGTGTGCATATGTGTGTGCGCTTACGTACACTGCAAAATTGAGTGGTCTTAATACAAGTAAAAAAGAAACAGTGAAATTGAGAAGAGTCAGACTGTTATCAAGTAAAATTATGTGTCCATGCAGTAAGATAATTACACTCTACACTCACATCAGGGCTATCATTTATTGTATTGCAAGTTTTTTTTAAACTTTATGTTTAAATATGCAAATTAGGTGTTATTTAGCCAAAATTGCACTAATTTGCACATTTCTAGGGGAAAAAAATCTAACCACAGGATTAAGCCAGGTTCAAAGTTTCTTTTGAATTTTGTTCACATATCAAAGTCAAAAGTTTTTACAGAGGGGATTTTGGATATCTCTATAGATCATTTCACAATTTAGAATATACTGTCAACAACCAGAGAAAATGCGTTTTGAGAAAACACCAACTTTAGCTGCATTTTGGGTGCATCAGACAATGTATCGTAATAAACCCCTAAAATGTTTATTTTGGACCTTTTTTTTTTTTTACAGTAGTCTGAAAGAAAACATGTTGAAGGAGGGGAAAAAACGAAAATCTCAAAATTGACCAGGTGATGAAAAACGGGGTTTTTGTCTGTAGTTTCTCCCCTTAATACAAGTTATAAAAAAAACTAATTTCAAGTCCCTCATTTAGTGAAAAGTTCCTCAAAACTATTCTGGTAATGCTTCTTTTGAGTCTTCTTTCTCATTTTAAAATAAAAAAATCATGACGAGATCATTTTTTTCAAATTGGCTAAAAAGCCTTTCCTGTAAGCAGCATTTGTGAAGGAGCAGCACATCACCCACCAACCTTCAAAGGGGAACTTCGGTTTTTGTTAATCTGGATCTATTTTCTGGCATGAAATCTGTTCATTTCCTCATCCAGACAGTTTTGGTGCAACTTGAATTCCTTCAGGAGATTTTTAGATCCACTTCAGATCCGCGTATGTGGGATATAATGGCAGTGATGGGGCAACCGCGTCCAGCCTCTAAATAAGGCATTATCTGCCACAAACTCCTTCATTTCACCAATGTTTTGTTACCAAACATGAATGACCCCCCCCCCCCCCTCCTGTGAGCTCAAAGCGGCTTCTTCGTCCTTATTTACAGACGTTTACTTGTTATGGTGTCGCATAATAGTGATGTCATCAAAGCCGGCGCTGTAAAAAGTTTGTAAATAAAGGACGAATCACCACGAAAAAGCTGCTTTGAGCTCACAGGGGGGGGGTCATTAATGTTTGGTAACAAACATTGGTGAAATGAAGGAGTTTGTGGCAGATAATGTCTTATTTAGAGGCTGACGCGGTTGCCCCATCACTGCCATTATATCGCGCATACGCTGATCTGGAGCGGATCTAAAAATCTCCCGAAGGAATTCAAGTTGCACCAAAACTGTCTGGATGAGGAAATGAACGGTTTTCATGCAAGAAAATAGATCCAGATTACCAAAAACCGAAGTTCCCTTTAACTCGAATGAAATTTGGTGAAGGTTCTTTTACCAAGGCTCAGATTGGCTTGGATGACCTGGGGCTTGAACTCATGATGATCTGAATAAGAGACAACCTGCTCCACCACCCGGCCGCTGTTTCAGACTGTTAGATGTTCACCTCTGACATCACTTCTCAAATCCTGCTTAGTTGTTCTGGTTTTAAGATCTTTTCTCTTAAAATGAGAAACAGCAATGCTAAAAATCAGCATCACCAGACTAGTTTAAGTGTTAATCACTTAATAAGAAACTTGAAATGTGTTTTTCAGTTTGTTTTAAGCAAGTTTCCACTTGTCTAACATCTAGATATTTTTTTCTGATTACAATAAACTTGTGTGTCTGAACTGGTACAGGAGGTCTGAACACAAGTTTTTACTGCTGAAATTGGGAGCAAAAGACACAAAGTGATCTGAAACAGAGTCTTAGTGAGATCATTTACCTTCATATGCAAATAAAATATCCAATTTCAAGATTCACTTACTAAGTAAGAAATAAGACATTTTCTCTCAAAACTAGATTAATAATCTGACATTCTAGTCTTAAGTACATTACTCTCAGATTGAGCTGGTTCAGACAGTTTTTGCTGAATATAGGCATCTAAGACTTGGTTAGACAGTTTTTGCAGTGTATATGTGTGGCGTTAGTTGTCTGGCTCTAGCTCCAAAAAGAGCTCCTCTGGTTGAGGGACCCAGCTGGTTGCCCTGCAGCACTTCAGCCCACCCCCTCCCAAACTCGTCAGATTGCTCAGAGTTGTGATCTCTTCGTCGTAGACGCAAAATAAATGGATGAATTCCACCTCACCGCAGGACTGTCATCCTATAATCTGCCTTAGAATAGAGAAAACTTTTTCAGTGTTGTTTTCAGTTTCATTTTTTAATGTTTGCACTGTACTCCTGTCTACCTGACACACACACACACACACACACACACACAGAAGCGCACTCATGCAAATGCAGAGCCATAATGCACTCATGCTTGCATGCAGGCAGTAAGAAGGAATTCCTTTTGTGGAAGTGGCTGTGTGCCTCTGAGCCAATGACGTAGCCCACGAGGCGTGGCCAGAGCGCTGATGCCTGAAGCCCCAAGGCTAGGAGTATTACTTATCTGGGAATTTCTTCACTGGTATGTCAGTCCAGTGCCTTGCTTCTTACCGGAGAGAAGTTGTAGTACTGGGGGGAGGGAGAGGGGTGAAGCCAGCAGCCACTTCACAGCCCCAGCAGAAGCTACTTTGTTGTCCGTATTGTTCCTTTATATGGGAGAAAACTGATTTTCTGTCTCAGGCCAAAGTAGAAAAACTAGTCCAGAAATGCCCGTCTACGCCTGCTCTGTTATTTATCTGCATAGTGGGCTCATTACTTGGGATTTCCTCAAGTGTTTTATATTTTTTATAATCTGTACAACTTAAGCTACAAGGTTATGAACATCAATGACACAAATAACATACAATGCTCTTGAAAAAATGCCACAAATATAACGAATACAAAAAAAATCTGTTTTCATCACATCATGCTAACTAAAAAAACAAAACATAATGATCCAAAACATTTCTAAATGAACAAAATTGAAATAAAAAACTTCTTACCACTTTACAAGTTATTGCATCCATTTATCTCTTTTAGGTTTTGAGATTCACTTATTTTTGGTAGCAGAGTACAAAGGTGTTTTGATTGATGGATTTCAGCTGCAGATAAAGCAGCTAATAGTGCCTCTATTAGCTGCTTCTTTCTGCTGTGGTGTCATTTCATGGGAGTGTTTCTAGGTGCTTTACCTGGAATATCTACAGCTAATATAAACAAAAAAGGCTCCTGACCATTGAGGCTGAAAATGATTCAAAATTCTGGTATTTTTTTCCATAAAATTCTAAATGAACATAGAAAAACTCTATAAATTAATAATGTATGTATGATGACTTGTGGCATCATCAGAGCCAGTTCACAGTTCCCTTCCTGCTCCACAGAATATTTCCTCCAGACTCTAGATGTGTAAACAGAAACTGTGCTGAGACTAGGGCTGGACGATATGGAAAAAATTATAATCACGATTATTTTGACCAATATTGAAATCACGATTAATCTCCGATTATTCATTGCTTTTTTTTTTTAATGTTTATTAACCACATAACTGAACTTGAAATATAACTTTTTAAAAATTTAAACCGAAAAAAATTAAAACAAAAAAGAAAAAAAGTATATTATTCAAAATAATAATGGCAAAAAAACGAAAACTAAGCCTACACACATTCCTGTTCTATACTCCCTCAGTTTGCTTCCTATAACTCCACCAGTCTGTTCACTTTAGGATTAATTGTTTTTCTTCGATTACAGCGTTTTATAATTGTGAAAAGGCAAAACTGAAATCACGAAAAATTCGATTAATTGTCCAGCCTTAGCTGAGACTCTCCCAAATGCAAAATAAAAACCAAACAAAACCCTAAACTATTGTCATAAAGCAAACCAGAAACCATGCTAACCTTGCTGCAGATCTGAGGTGAAAACAAGCAGCTTCCTATGTTAGAACTAGTGCCTGATTTAAAATAAACCTGAGAACCAGCTAAATCCATGTAAAACATGATATCAATAAACGATTCTCTATTTTTCCCTCTCTGTCTCTCTCTCCATCGTCAATCTCTCTGCTGGTGACCACTGAGCACTTCTCTGCCATGATTTCACCGCACCACCTAAGGAAGCACGATATTGGAATTTTGGCCGATATCTGATATTTTAAAACTCATGTGACCGATAACCGATATCAATATTAAAGCTGAAAAAAAATAAGCAGTCATTGCAAATAGCAGTTTTGTTATCCATTTCCAACACTTTGGAAAAATAAGGGTGGGAAAAAATATCAATACGCTGAAATATCTTTTTATATGCAATATCAGATCAATATTTAAAAATGCAGCATTGATCTATTTTGCTTACAAAATCTGGTGAGATGTCATCGACAAACTTGCAATATTTTGTGAACACTCATGAGATTTCATTCCTAAAACAGATCAATGCCACATTTTTAAATGTCAATATGATATCAGCATATGAAAATATTGCGATATTGAAGTGTGTCGATATTTTTTCCCAGGCCTTGTCTGTAGAAGTTTTAAAGTCTGTAAAAAAGAAGTTTTGTTTTTTTTAGATTTTAGAAACAGCGACGTGATCAGTTAGATACTGGTTAGATATTGGTGGGGTGGCCGATGTCCGATACTCAGTTTTAAGGCCGATATAGGCTGATACCGATAGGGGGCCGATAATATCATGCATCTCTAGCACCACCTTGTGTTTATATTTTCGATCTGCGCCGCTCGTAGCGATGAATGACATAATCGGCTTGTAACGCCGCCACAGCTTGAGAGACGAGAGTCCTCACTTTCAGATCAGAAAAATCTTGTTCTAGCTATTAGTTTTTATTTTAGATATTTTAGAGCAGTTTAAAAAGTATTATGCTAACGGTGAACTTACCGATCCATTTTTTAAGGGTTACCCTTTATTCTAGAAGCTTTGACCACTCACTAACCTCCTTTTTATTCCTGAATTTATTTAATTTTGTGCATGTAATGCCCCAGAAAACATTCAGATTACAGCTTTCCTGTTGGGTACTAGAAAGCTTTTGGCAAACGTCCATCTCACCAGAAATATCCGCAGCTCAACTCCCCCCACATGACACCAAGATTTACCAGGAAAACTGAAGAGGTCTTCTGGAAAGCAGAAGATCTTGAGGGATGGAGAAGATGAGTGACTGGAATCATGTGTTTTCAACTGTTGATTCTTTTCCTGTCGTAAAGTATAATTTTACCCCACCCCTCCTAAAAAACAATTACATTTATGAATATATTTTGGAAATGTATGATTTTTGGCATTGCCATTACGTCTGAATTATTCCTGAACAGGGATGTTGTGGATTGAAAACAGTTCTGTGTAGATTACAGTTCATTATTGCTGATTTATGCCCAGAGCTGCACTTATACTGGTAACCTAATATACAGACCTAGATTGAGGATTTACTTCTCTGCATTGCAGCTTGAAGAGCTTAGGTTGACGGTGCTGATGCCAAAATGATCTTTTCTGTGTCAATGTGATCAGTTTTTTGCGTGACATGTTTTTGGTAGATTTTTAGACATCCATGCACCAATGAAAAGAACTGTTAAGCTAAATCACACTCCCTGTGTTGATGATGAGCTACGGGCCTCTATGTCGGAGAGGGATGCTGCGAAGATTACCGCCACCAAATTAGAGATGTAACGATTATCGGTAAAATGATTAACTGTAATAAAATGACCAACAATTAGTAATTCCGTTTCAAAGTTTTCATATTGTTACATCCCTACACCAAATCAGGTTATCCATTGGATTGGGATAGATTCTGTAAGTTAAGAAACTTTACTGTGAAACTAAATAAATGTAGAAAGAAAGTGTATTTCCAGCAGAAGTTGAGTGACGCCAGCAGCAACATCCAGCTCCCTCTCTGGGAGAAATAAAATCTTCACTCCAGTTTATATTATATCTGAATGTAATTTTGTTCTTTTTGAAAAAGATAATTCATGATGGTTTCCCACTTCAGTGTTTGAAAGTATCAGATATGTAAAGCAGGTTCACTCTCATTCTAAGCCATTCAGAGGTGGACTTGCTGGTGTGTTCTGGATCATTGTTCTGCTGCAGAACCCAAGTGTGCTTCAGCTTGAGGTCACCAACAGATGGCCGGACGTTCTCCTTCAGGATTTTTTGGTAGAAGCAGAATGTTGTCTGTTCCATGTTTTCACCATTTGTGGATAATGGTTCTCACTGTGGTTCTCTGGAGTCCCAAAGCTTTAGAAATGGCTTTGGAACCTTTTCCAGACTGATAGATCTCAATGACTTTGTTTCTCATTTGTTCCTGAATTTCTTTGGATGGCAGCATGATGTCTAGCTTTGGAGGATCTTTTGGTCTACTTCACTTTGTCAGGCAATGATACAATAATACAAATTTATTTCTTTATTTCAAATTTCGTTCTTCTGCGGCCGTGCTGTTGCAGGTGTGTGTTCTTCTGCGGCCGTGCTGTTGCAGGTGTGTGTTCTTCTGCGGCCGTGCTGTTGCAGGTGTGTGTTCTTCTGCGGCCGTGCTGTTGCAGGTGTGTGTTCTTCTGCGGCCGTGCTGTTGCAGGTGTGTGTTCTTCTGCGGCCGTGCTGTTACAGGTGTGTGTTCTTCTGCGGCCGTGCTGTTGCAGGTGTGTGTTCTTCTGCGGCCGTGCTGTTGCAGGTGTGTTTTTCTTTTGCGGCCGTGCTGTTGCAGGTGTGTTTTTCTTCTGCGGCCGTGCTGTTGCAGGTGTGTGTTCTTCTGCGGCCGTGCTGTTGCAGGTGTGTGTTCTTCTGCGACCGTGCTGTTGCAGGTGTGTTTTTCTTCTGTGGCCGTGCTGTTGCAGGTGTGTTTTTCTTCTGTGGCCGTGCTGTTGCAGGTGTGTGTTCTTCTGCGGCCGTGCTGTTGCAGGTGTGTGTTCTTCTGCGGCCGTGCTGTTGCAGGTGTGTGTTCTTCTGCGGCCGTGCTGTTGCAGGTGTGTTTTCTTCTGCGGCCGTGCTGTTGCAGGTGTGTTTTCTTCTGCGGCCGTGCTGTTGCAGGTGTGTGTTCTTCTGCGGCCGTGCTGTTGCAGGTGTGTGTTCTTCTGCGGCCGTGCTGTTGCAGGTGTGTGTTCTTCTGCGGCCGTGCTGTTGCAGGTGTGTGTTCTTCTGCGGCCGTGCTGTTGCAGGTGTGTGTTCTTCTGCGGCCGTGCTGTTGCAGGTGTGTGTTCTTCTGCGGCCGTGCTGTTGCAGGTGTGTGTTCTTCTGCGGCCGTGCTGTTGCAGGTGTGTGTTCTTCTGCGGCCGTGCTGTTGCAGGTGTGTGTTTCTTCTGCGGCCGTGCTGTTGCAGGTGTGTTTTCTTCTGCGGCCGTGCTGTTGCAGGTGTGTGTTCTTCTGCGGCCGTGCTGTTGCAGGTGTGTGTTCTTCTGCGGCCGTGCTGTTGCAGGTGTGTGTTTTCTTCTGCGGCCGTGCTGTTGCAGGTGTGTGTTTCTTCTGCGGCCGTGCTGTTGCAGGTGTGTGTTTCTTCTGCGGCCGTGCTGTTGCAGGTGTGTGTTCTTCTGCGGCCGTGCTGTTGCAGGTGTGTGTTCTTCTGCGGCCGTGCTGTTGCAGGTGTGTGTTCTTCTGCGGCCGTGCTGTTGCAGGTGTGTTTTTCTTCTGCGGCCGTGCTGTTGCAGGTGTGTTTTTCTTCTGCGGCCGTGCTGTTGCAGGTGTGTGTTCTTCTGCGGCCGTGCTGTTGCAGGTGTGTGTTCTTCTGCGGCCGTGCTGTTGCAGGTGTGTGTTCTTCTGCGGCCGTGCTGTTGCAGGTGTGTGTTCTTCTGCGGCCGTGCTGTTGCAGGTGTGTTTTTCTTCTGCGGCCGTGCTGTTGCAGGTGTGTTTTTCTTCTGCGGCCGTGCTGTTGCAGGTGTGTGTTCTTCTGCGGCCGTGCTGTTGCAGGTGTGTTGTTCTTCTGCGGCCGTGCTGTTGCAGGTGTGTGTTCTTCTGCGGCCGTGCTGTTGCAGGTGTGTGTTCTTCTGCGGCCGTGCTGTTGCAGGTGTGTGTTCTTCTGCGGCCGTGCTGTTGCAGGTGTGTGTTCTTCTGCGGCCGTGCTGTTGCAGGTGTGTGTTCTTCTGCGGCCGTGCTGTTGCAGGTGTGTTTTTCTTCTGCGGCCGTGCTGTTGCAGGTGTGTGTTCTTCTGCGGCCGTGCTGTTGCAGGTGTGTTTTTCTTCTGCGGCCGTGCTGTTGCAGGTGTGTGTTCTTCTGCGGCCGTGCTGTTGCAGGTGTGTGTTCTTCTGCGGCCGTGCTGTTGCAGGTGTGTGTTCTTCTGCGGCCGTGCTGTTGCAGGTGTGTGTTTCTTCTGCGGCCGTGCTGTTGCAGGTGTGTGTTTCTTCTGCGGCCGTGCTGTTGCAGGTGTGTGTTCTTCTGCGGCCGTGCTGTTGCAGGTGTGTGTTTCTTCTGCGGCCGTGCTGTTGCAGGTGTGTTTTTCTTCTGCGGCCGTGCTGTTGCAGGTGTGTTTTCTTCTGCGGCCGTGCTGTTGCAGGTGTGTGTTCTTCTGCGGCCGTGCTGTTGCAGGTGTGTGTTCTTCTGCGGCCGTGCTGTTGCAGGTGTGTGTTCTTCTGCGGCCGTGCTGTTGCAGGTGTGTGTTCTTCTGCGGCCGTGCTGTTGCAGGTGTGTTTTCTTCTGCGGCCGTGCTGTTGCAGGTGTGTGTTCTTCTGCGGCCGTGCTGTTGCAGGTGTGTGTTCTTCTGCGGCCGTGCTGTTGCAGGTGTGTGTTCTTCTGCGGCCGTGCTGTTGCAGGTGTGTGTTCTTCTGCGGCCGTGCTGTTGCAGGTGTGTGTTCTTCTGCGGCCGTGCTGTTGCAGGTGTGTGTTCTTCTGCGGCCGTGCTGTTGCAGGTGTGTTTTCTTCTGCGGCCGTGCTGTTGCAGGTGTGTGTTCTTCTGCGGCCGTGCTGTTGCAGGTGTGTTTTTCTTCTGCGGCCGTGCTGTTGCAGGTGTGTGTTCTTCTGCGGCCGTGCTGTTGCAGGTGTGTGTTCTTCTGCGGCCGTGCTGTTGCAGGTGTGTGTTCTTCTGCGGCCGTGCTGTTGCAGGTGTGTTTTTCTTCTGCGGCCGTGCTGTTGCAGGTGTGTTTTCTTCTGCGGCCGTGCTGTTGCAGGTGTGTTTTTCTTCTGCGGCCGTGCTGTTGCAGGTGTGTGTTCTTCTGCGGCCGTGCTGTTGCAGGTGTGTGTTCTTCTGCGGCCGTGCTGTTGCAGGTGTGTGTTCTTCTGCGGCCGTGCTGTTGCAGGTGTGTGTTCTTCTGCGGCCGTGCTGTTGCAGGTGTGTTTTCTTCTGCGGCCGTGCTGTTGCAGGTGTGTTTTCTTCTGCGGCCGTGCTGTTGCAGGTGTGTGTTATCATTAAATCACAAACACAAATATCAATACACTAAAATATCACAGTATTTTATATTCCGGTATCATATCTAGAGCTGCAGCTAACGATTATTTTAATAGACGATTAATCTACCCCTGTAATCTATCGATTAATCTATTACTTGGATAAGCTCTATGTTTTTAAAGATGTGACTGAGATGCTGTGGAGTAATAATGAGTCCAAATTGGCACCAAAGACTGTGGTTGACACTCAACGAGTAAGTGCATTACTGCCCCCCACTGGTAGGGAGTGTCCGGAAATAGTTTATACAGACCGGAATTGAATTTTAGTAATATCCAGATGTTTTTATGGCATATCACCATACACAATATATATCTCAACTAGGGATGGGCGATATGGACTAAAAAATGTATCACGATAATTTCTCTTATTTATCACGGTAACGATAAGTGACGATAAAAACTATCAGCAAAATATTTTGTATTATAAATCTGTCACTAAATTCAGTCTTGAAGCCCTACAAAATACTAGAAGCCACTAAACTATATCAATTACATTCAAGTATTGCACCTGTACTGCAAAACTGTTGTGACACCAAGCAAACCTGCTAACTCGACTGCGCAGTCTGCCGGCCACAAACAAACTTGTGTCGTTTTATTATAAAGTTCGGTCCTTCACCGCGGCGAATCGGTCGTTTTGATCCACTTCTTCCTTAGTATCATTTCCGTCTGGAATGAAAACTTGGCATTGGCGTTTATCCGATTTACAAAGTTTAACAGAGTAGTAGCTGGCGGACTACTGTTAGCAGGTTAGCATTAGCCAGCTCGATAACGTGCCTAACTTTGTGCGGCTGAAAACACACAAGCATCTGAAGGCGTCTCCTTTCTTGGCAGTCCCCAGTTGTTCCACTGGAAACGGGGGGTACAGACCCGATTTTCAGATGTTTGTGTGTTTGAAGATGCACAATGTTAAGCACGTCAGTAAACGCTAGCTGGCTAATGCTAGCATGCCGGTGTTGTGCCCCACCGGCTGCAAACAAACATGCTACGTTGTTTTATTATAAAGTCCTGGTCCTGGAGGGCCAGTGCCCTACATGTTCTCATGTGGCGCTTTCGGACTGTAGGAACCTTCTGGAGTTCCTAGAACCTTTTCGGGAACCAGGCCGATTTTTTTTTATGCATTCGGACATACAGGAACTAGGGACCTTGGCCCTCAGTTCCTAGAACCTTTTTAGCTGCTACTCTGAGGCAGGGTCTTTATGGGGTTCCGCAGGAACTGAAATACGTAGGTGTTTGGTGATTGGTAGAACTGGCAAGCCCCGCCCCTTGCGTGAGCTCTGCTTCTTCCGGCCCCGCCATATTTAAAAAGTCCCATAGCTGTTTACCTCTTTAACTGTTTACAGAGATCGTAATAACAAGAAGAACTATTCCAATAGCAGTGTACCAGTTCATTATTAAATCCATCACAGTGGTGCCCGTCCCGGATCCAGAACTATTCTGACATGTCCTAAAGCAATTATTTATACAGCTGCAAACTGTGGCAGTAGAATCTGCGGCCGAAATATGTTGAAACTGTCTTCAGTGATCAGTAGGATCCTGGCTCACTAAAAAATGTGGCCCTATGTCAAAAATGCTGAACTTCCTCTTTAAGTTAGCTTTTACAATATTTTTGAATGAAAGGAGAGTGGGTTTTACGAAGTGTGTCGTGGGCTTTGGTGTGGAGGACCTGGGTTCAAGTCCCCGACACGACTCCTAGGTGAACCACTGTGGACCCCCGAGCCCCCCAACTGCTCCCCGGGCGCTTTAAGTAGCAGCCCACTGCTCTCTGGTACCGCAGTACAGAGATGGTGACATGCAGAGCCCTGATTTCCTCTCAGGGATCAAGTATGACAAATAAATAAATAAGAGATGAGAAACCTCAGGTTTGTATCAGATGATCTGATTGATTTTTTTTTAGTTTTTAGGTTTGTAATTTTTGTGTGTATTTGTGGATTTTGCATTTTCTTATTTATTTTTTTTGTTGATTTTTTGTTTATTTTCTATTCTCTAAGTCCGCCTTACTCCCACCCCAAAACCTACACCAACTTTTTTCGATTAATAGTAAATTTCCCAACCCCTACCCATCCGCACCCTAATGGGTTGTGGTTGATTTTTTTTTTGGGGTAGGGATCGTTAAGTCTTGCTCTTAGCCCGAGCTCTCTTTAGGAGATGTACCATCCCCCCAATTCTGCATCATCACCCTATATGATTTATCTATCCCCAGGGCGGCGCTAGCGGCAAGTTTCGCGTTTTTTTGGTTTTTTTCCCCTGACCTTTGTTTTTTTTCTTCTTCTGCTGTTCGTTTTTTGAGGGGGAATAGCTACCCTTTTTATCCCCCTTGATTTTGTTCTTCCTCCCTGTTCTATTGTTGTGGGATGAGTTGTTTTGTGATGATAGACTGATGCTAAGCCGTGTAAGTCTTATCGGCATGATACCTCTTCCCAGCGTTCCAAGGGTTTTTTTTTTTCCCCATTTATTATTATTTTACTGGTAAGGAGGACGTAAATCTTTGTGGAAATTTCTTCTTTGTTGATTTCCTTCTTTGTTAAAAAACTTTTTTTGTTATTTTTTTTTTTTTCCAATATTTTTTTTTTTTTTTTTTTTTTTTATAATACATGTTTTTTTTTTTTTTTTTCCTTTTAAATTTGGTTTATTTATTGTCTTTCTTCTCTTTCACCATCTTATAAAAATATCATTTTTCCTTTACTTTCTGGTTTTAGTATTTTATTTTTTTTTTATTTTTTTTTTTATAATTTTTTTTATTATTATAATGTTTCTATTTCATTGTTTTTTTTTTAATTTCTTTTTTTTTAATTTAAAGAAAAAGATTTTTATAATTATTTAAAATAAACAAAAAAATATTTTTTTTCAAGGAAAGAACACCTCCAGGTATTGATAAAATAAAAAATAATATTTTATAAAAAAAATAAATAATAATATTATATTATTATATGAAAAAATAGATTAAATAATTATTAAAAAAAATAAAAAAAATAAAATAAAAAATATAAAAAAAGTTCTTTTTGTTGGCTCCTCCTTTCCCTTTTTTGGTTCCTCCCCCCCCCCCGGCGCCCCTCTTCCCCCCCCTTTGGCCCCCCCCCCCCCCCCCCCCCCCCCACTTTTTCTCCCCCCCCCCCCCCCCCTCCCCCCCCCCGGGGGCTCACCCCCCCCCCCCCTTTCCCTCCCCCCCTCTCTCTCTCTCCACCTTTATTTTCCCTTTTTTTATTACACCTTTTTTAAGAAAAAAAAAATCCTCTCTTCTCCAAACTACTTCACCAGCTTCAGAAAAACCTTCCCCTCAGGACCCTGGAACATTGTGGTAAAACCATCCCTAAAATATACTTTCTCCTCTTTTTTTTATTTTTATTATATCTTAAACCCTTTAACCCCTATTACCCACTCGCGTGCGTGTTTCGGTTCCCTAATTTTTTCTAGGGTTTTTCTTTTTTATTCTTTAAACAAACCCCCCCCCCTTCTGGTTTCAACATTTTTCCAACATTTTTCATTTAAAACAATCCTCTTCATTCTTAAGGTGATTCTTGATTTTTTTTATTTTTGGTTTTCTTGGTGACTTCTGGCTTGGGTGCGTGGTGGTATTCAGTGGTGGAAATCAGCTGTCACTCCCCGGGAGAGAGAGGAGGGCTGGGTAGCAAGCATTTTTCTTCCCCACCTATTTTGTGGGCTAAGTTTAATTGTATTGTTTTGAATATTTTTCCCCCATCAGGTAGCATTAAAGCGCCTTAATAAAAGAAAAACCCACCCCACCTTCTTCATTCTTTTTTATGACCACAGGCTTTCATCAAATAGCTAATAATCCCCTCCCTCCCTCCAGTGTCTGTGGAAGTCACATTGCTTAAGTCTTGTCTTCTTGGAGGATCCCTCACTTTTAATCATTAGAACACCAGAGAAAATATTATAATTTATAATTTTTTGGGATATATATATAAAAATTTTTTTTTACATCCAGTAATGTGAAATAAAGAGCAAACGTGTTAATTGAAAATATATGCAAAATAAATAAACGTGCTCATATACTTTTTACTCCTTTTTTTTAGGCTGTAAAATAATGTAGGAATTTTCACAAATGATGTCTCACAATGATGATCAGAATCTCATCTCCCTGTGAAGTAAGTGTTTTTTATTATTTTTTTACCCTATTTTTCTATTTTTTTTTCCCCCCCTCCCCCTCTTCATCCGTTTTTTTTTCACCCACCCCTTCTTTTCCGGGCCGGCCCGAATGGTATTTTGGCCCCCCCGAACTAGCCCCCTTGAATCAATATTTTCTGTAGTTCTCTTTTTTTCATATTGTAAAAACAAAAAGAATTTTATTATTTTTTTCTTTTTTAAAAATCACCCTCCCTTTTTTATAAATACTCCCCCCCTCTTTTTCTTTTTTTTTCTTTTGATATTCAATAAATATACATTATTTTGGGAGATTTCTTCCACCCCCCCTAACACTTTTTTTTTTTTTCTTTCTTTATTTTTTTTTTTTAAGGGGGCTTTAAATTATACCCCATTATTTTTCTCATCCTTTTTTAATTGTTTCCCCCTTCCCCCCCACCAATATTCTAGCCTTTCACTTTTTAAACTCTCACTCATATTAATTATATTTTTTTATCTATCACACCATCATCACCATACTCCCCTTCTTCTTCTTCCCCCCTTCCCCTCCCCCAGGTTTGTTATCAGTTCCTCCCTGGCTTACTCTATCCCCTCCCTCCCTCTTTATATCCCTCTCCCCCCCCCCTCCCCCATTCCCCACACTTTCTTCTTCCCTTCTCCCCAAAATATCTCCCATCCCTCCTCATTTTTTTCCTTTCCTTTCATTCTTTTTGTTTTTTTTTGCTTCTTTCTTTATCCAATATTTTTTTTTTTTTTTTTTTTTTTTTTCTTTTTTCGTCCTCCCCCACCCCCTTCTCTCCTCCCATTTAGATTTTTTTTGATTTTATATATTCCATTTCCCACACAAAAAAATAACCAAATTATCTTTTTTATTTTTATTTTCTTTCTCCCACTTTTCCACCAATTTTTTTTTTTTTTTTTTTTTTTTTCTTTTTCTTTTTTTTTTTCACTTATTTTTTTTTTCATAAAAAATCTTTTTCACACACAAATTTCTCTGCATGATTTTATCCCATAATCTGGGCATAAATGTGTTTTTGTCTCAGATGATTGTGTCAAACATGGTTCCTATCAAGGTCCCCCCTCATGTGCCAGCGCAGACTGATGGGGAAGGTAGTTCTGATAACTAAACTCCAGACGGTTACGGAGTTACAGGATCTGATCCTAGAAGCTCTCTGTCCGGATGCGCCTGTGGTTTCCCTGCAGCAACATACCTGAGTCAGAATCGGACCCCTTTAGCCATTGATTTGAGTCAAGTGTACTGCAGCAGGGAAACCATGAAAACAGGCAGGACCAGGACTGAGAATCCCTGCCTTGGAATATGACTTGGGCAATTATGCTGTGAGGCTAACGATATATGGACTAATTAGCCCTGTGTGAGTACATTTTTATCTATATGGAACCTTTCAGGATATAAATCACGAAGTGCTTCACAGTAAAACACAAATAACAAAGGTATTTAGGTAATAGTATTTAGGTGTAACTACTTTTTGGTGGTTGTGTATCGTAGTTTCTTATCACCTTAGATGAGTGTTTTCCTGTCAAATGCAAGCTAACTGCTCCCTGTCACATCATGAACACAGCCGTGTTTGTAAATGAAGAATAACTTTCTTTTTTCCAAGTTTGAAGGATTGTAATATATTTTATACAGTTTAAATTTTTATGATTTCTCCCCTTCAAAGCACCTTAAAAGGTGGAATAATTAACCTACTGCAAATTCAAAGCCTCTTAGATATTTTTATCTTTAACCTCCTACTGGTGGAGTGTTTCCAGCATTTTTCAAAACATTTCATGCCTGCTTTCAGTAGATTATGGAATTTCATCAGATTGGACCTTGGACTCTCATTGACGGCCTTTCTGAACTGTTTCTTCTTTCTTTTTTTCTTTTTTAACCTGGAATTAATTTCCAATTAGAGATTAGTGATTTTCCCCGTACGTCCTTGCTGCGTTGCTGACCACATGCCACAAAGCCTGGTGGATTAACCGAGCTCTTTTCAGAAGCAAGTCACACAATGCACATTTACCTCTATCAACCAATCAAATGGGGCGTCCTGTGTCCGTTGATGGGTCTAGTGTGATCATTTTTATTTATTTATTTATTTATTTTGCTGCTACATCAACCCCCCAGAAGCATCAGCTTCCATGCTGGAGATGCTTTGATGAGAACAGGCAGCAGGAACTCTGAAGTTTCTCTTATCTCGCATCACGTTGGTGAAAATCTGCTGTGCTCCGTATGTTGGTGATAAGCCAGTTAATGTGTGTGACTGTTAAACAAAGAGTACATTGAAATCATACATGGGCAGCAAAGCGCTGCATGTGTGAAAGGATTTACGCACAGTTTTAAAGGAATAGTACACCCACAGAATGATGGTCCTTCATCTTCTCCTCATCCGCATGCTGAGCAAGACTCTGGAGCACTTTTAATATCTCAAATGCAGCCGGAGATCCGGAAGTGGGTGGGCGGGGGCGGGGGGGTCATTATCCACTGACTTTCATATAATGGAGTTCACCGGCGCTCGAAACAAAGGTCCATAAAAGTCCACAAAAACTTGTCAATATTCCTCCATGCTGCTCGTCCAATGTAATCCAAGTGTCCTGAGTGGGTAGCGTCCAGAATTTACTGGAAACCATCATTTAGGAGATTTTTAGAGCTTAAACAGTAGAACATCGTACTTCCCTGATGTGCGTCCATGGGAGTTTACGACAGACGCGGCAGACGAGATCGCGTGTTCTTTCTTTTTCTTTGTTTTAAATCAACATCAACCCCTCTTGTGTTTGTCTGCAGCTCGTTCACTCTCAGCACAATGTAAACAGCAGGTTTCTTCTTCTACACTTGCATTATCGGCAGAGTAGGCGCAGAACGCCGGGGCTTCCGTAGTGTCGTGAACTCGCATAGCAACTGCTACATGTTCTACTGTTTAGGCTACAAAAATCAAACAAAAGGACTTATTGATGAGAAACTGTAGACACTGGGAGAAAAACATAATAGTTACCTGGAAACCTAAAGTCTAGAAATATCAGCAGGTATTTCTGAGGGTTAGCTTCTACTAAGTCCAGCATCCATCCTCTTGCTCTCATTTTTGACGAGGCTGCGTCGTCTCTCCTGTGAGGAATACTGGCTAAACTGGTTTAAATGGCTACGTGTCTGAGAGCGATTTACATCACGCCTGAATGTTTCACTGCAGGCACGGCACGTTTTCATGTGTCGCTCAGGGATGAACTATGATATTTAAGGCAGAGTTAAGCCCACAGTGTTCCTAATCCAACTTCATTTTAGAGAACAAAGTCTCTTCCCTTGTGCACTTCCCGAACAAGTTGCTCTTTGACGTGTGTTATGAAATCTTGAGCTTTTTGATTCATTTGCATTATAGCGTGCATGTTAAAACGCATACGAGGCTCCTGCAGTGCTCAGGCTCTGATAAGGATACGTAGACTTGAGTCTTGTTGCTGTTTGTCCCTCAGCACACTGTGGATGCAAGCTGGAACTCTGGGACTTGTCAACCAAAGAAAATTGCAGAAATGAAAGGATTACTAATCCTGGCCTCCAGCTGGGAGGAGTCTGCAGGCTGGTGAAGGAGGGCACGGTGTTCACCTTAGGGGGCTTGTCTCCATTTTTAGACCAGGGCAAGACTTTGACGAGATAATAAGAGTTGGGAATTAGATGCGGATATTTAAAGCTGCATCAGTAATACCTGAAAGATGTAGTTTGTGGAGGTTTTCCTCACTTTCCCTGCCATCATCCATTTAAACATGACATTCAAAACACAGAGATCTCAGCTGATGGCCACGTGGCTGCCAACACACGTCCGGCGAGTGTTACTTCTCTGAAAAGCAGTAACCCACTGGAGCGCCCCCCCCCCCCCCAGTGGGAACCTGTGAAACCGGCCTGTTTCTGCGTAAATCTGATCGGAACAGAATTCAGAGACTGAGATTCGGGAAAAAGGCTGTGATTATGAAGTGCAACCACAACGTGAGACAATGCGAGCAAATGTTTCATCTACAAGCGCGCACGTGTAACCAATAAAATATGCTGATTTTTTATAATTCGTTATTACTGGATACTTTTTTTTAGCTGACAGACTTTCACACTGGATCCGTGTGCGCTGTGTTGCGTGTGCCGCTGCCACGCTACGCTATTTTAGAACACGCTTCCATAACGTGTTGGCTAGGTGTAGCTAGTGTAGCTAGCCCTAAGCCCCCGCAGACTTGCTGAATACTGAATACATTATTTAGTTACCAGTGACACCAGATTAGAAGTCAGTCGGTCAGTGGGCTCTGTGGGATTTTCCATCATGGACCACAGGACTTTAATCCAGCCCTCTTTATCATGATTATCACGTGAACTGGCAACATCATGCATGACCTTGCAGTTTTGTCACCTGTTCCTCGTTCTTTTATCATAATTTATCATTAATCTATTTTTATGTAATTGAGTGAAATGAGTTCTAAGTTGAATATTTTTAACACTTGAATTTATCTGCAAATGTATTAGAAGATAAATTCTTTGAGTTTTTGCCTTCAAGCAGATGTTAAATTAAATTGAGATTGTGAATTTTACCACAGCACATAAAATAGATAGAAATTTGGGTTTGATGCAAAATTACAACACCTTTGGTCAAAAGTAATGAAATAAAGATAAAACTGATTTTTCATGTCTTAGGGGACGGTTTTACTGATATCACAAAACTATTTTCAGTGTCCTGACTATAACACCACTCTCTCTAACTATTGTTAACTATTATACTTCATAGCACAGAACAGATACATAAATATGTAATGTACACTGAACTATTGCAAACAGATATGACAGATCCTAGAAATGTTCTATTAGAACATGAAATAAACATTCATGAAGGCAGTATTACTGTTCCATCAGCTGATTTAGGTAAGCTACATATTCTTTACTGTTGTCATGGAGACAGCTGTCATGACAGGCACCTGCTGGAACTCATAAGTTCAGTTATCATAAAATACAGGTGCGTTTATTTTGGTCTGTGTATGAATAAAGGGCAGAAATGGCATTTTTCCCCCCCGCGTGATATTCTAAAACCGACCAGAGAAAAGAACTAGAGTGGTATGTCCTAAAGAAAATCCACACGTGTACTGAAAGCCTTCTAAACACAGCTGTTTACATGGAACCGGATGTAGCCGTTGTGGAGTGTCGCGAATTTGCTACAAACCAACATGTTCAAATTGCTTAAGAAATATTTGTTACTGGAGCTCCCATCCATATATTAGCTGTATAAGAACACAATAAGCTTATAAATATTTTTATTTTAGCAAAACTCACCTTATATGTGAATGTTGCTGCAACTTTGCAAGCTTATTTCGCACATTTTAAAACCAGAAGTACCCGCAACGTTTAACCGGATAGTGTGCCCACTCCAATGGGTCCGATTGGGAAAAAAGGTGCTTGCATAAGATTCCTAGGAACGTGCTGAATATGATCCAACCATTAAATGTGGGATGCATAAGCTATCTGACTTGTTACTGGAATAGAAACTGTTAGATGCAAAAACGCGACACTCGGCATTAAAGGGAAAATTAATGGGCAAAAATTGTGAAATAGAGGTAAATTTGTCCTGTACTTTTTTCTCTTTGCTGATCCAAATATTGATCTGATCCATGACTCAAACCGTCTGGAGCCCTGAAGTGTGTTTAAAAACGAGCTCTGTTAATGTGAATTATTGTTCTAGATGCATAATTAACTGAGCCTGAACTGCAAAGTAATGTCCTCTTGGGCAGATGCAAACTCGACGTGGCATCTTTTGTGTTAAAGGGTTACTTCGTTTCTCCAGTTTTGTGTCGGGGCTTTAAAGACCACTTGTTCTCATTTCTAATCCTACAAAGAAATGCATGGTGATGACTCTCTGGAGGACATACCGAGCCTGAATGTGACCAAAGACTGACTGAAGCTGCCCCCTCGTAGCAAATATTTTGATAATAAAGTCATCAGCATTATCAGGTTGTTGGGACAGTTCAGCCACATTTAACTAAACCTGATCAACGTTTCAGGTGTGATGCGAGCTGTAGATGTTTTCCCTTCAGTTTGTCAGAAAGTCCGCCTGCAACCTCAGAAGCTGAGTGGACGTGTGTGATCACCCGTAACCAGACCGTATCATCCACAAACACACACACGGCTTGTCAGATAAGCCCAGTGAAGCCTGTGCAGGCACTCTGCTGCTCTGCTGCTGTAAACGGCCCAAATTTGGACAAAGATTCCAGCCAGATAGTCGTGTGCCCCGAACAGGAGGCTGCCGCGTGTTCATGTCTATCTGTTTCCCTTGTCAACGCTTCTGTTGTCATAGCAACGCCAGAGGAGAGGAAGACTGAAATGTAAAAGTGAACACTGCACGGACAGAGGTTAATGGCAAACATTTACTAAATATTTCCTACTGGTGTACAGTTTTATTTGGTTTGGTTTATTTATTCACAATTGAGTGTCTAATTCATGACCATTGCTGGGTTTTAACATGAGATGGCTTCTTATCCTGAAGGTCCTGCGTATCACCACATTACATGTAAAAAAAGATGTCGGTATAATCACAAACAATACGATGTTGCACACCCATAATATATCGTCTTGGTTGCAGTGCTGTGCTGGTACTGACCCACCAGCAGAACTTCACGCTATTGCGGGTCACAGAAGGAGAGAATTAGGGCTTTGACTTTTACCCAGAAATCAAATCCGAAGTTTGTTTATTCTTTTCATCTCATTGTTTGAATACATTCGAACATTTATTAATAATAATTTAACCATTAAGTTTGCTTTGGCATCAACGTAGAGTTGTTCATGTTGTGGCCACCAGAGGGCAGTGTAGCTCTGTCAATGTTAACGTGCACGAAAACCTTTTCAAAGTATTTGCGTGAGTTAAAATTGTTATAAATGAGCAAACAACATAATTCAGTGTCATAGTGAAGATGTACTGAGCAGAATATAACAGAAGATGCTGTTACGACACAGTAAATGCTCCGTGAGAGAGACACCCGATGATCACGTCCAGTTCAGAACTGTCACGTTACATCTGGACAAAACTGTATTTTATCCCCGCTGGTTAATTAAGACCTGCCGCACATCATCGTGGACGATGTCCACTGGATTTATCAGAAGCACACAGCGACATCTGCCACCAAGCAGGTGAAGAGATTTAAGCTGATTTTAGCCAACTTTATTGACGGTTAATAAGGTAAGTGTTTAGCTAACAGCGGTAGCTCGTAGGCAGCATCATCAGAAGACAGTGAGACAGACAGATAAATATGTCAGTCTGACTAAGACACCGTGTTGTAAGAACGAATATTAAACTCACATTTTTAAGACAGAAATCTATTTGTACTGTTTTTTGAGATAAATCATTGCTACGTATATTATTTTCTTAGGTTAGCACTAGCTGGATTTGCTAGTAAGCCACTAGGCTGCTACTTATGCTTCTCATTTTCCAACGACACGAGCACGAACTGCTTCTCCAGTTTCCATCTGCTCTGGTCCAGCTGTACGTTCCCAAACCGTCTTCTCTAACCAGGAGAATAGCTGTTATCATGAAATAAGCCAGAACAGCGCCGGTTCCAGCTCCTTCCTCCTCCTTCACTCGGCTCTCTGACGTCCTGGACTGGAAAGTGTGGAGTTCAGACACGGTGGGACCTGATGTTCACAATCCATCTTCATAGTTGATCATCCGGGAGAAATGCGTGAAAACTGATTGTAGGATTATTTTATTGAGCTGACGAGGTCGTCTCTTCACGCCGCTGAAACCTGTGCGATGCTTCATCTCATCATACTGCTGTTATATCCGCGCTCAGTGCTGGATGCTCTGACTTTCTGAACTGGAAGTTCTCTAGAAAGCGCTGCGCATGAACCCAGTTGAAAACGTTTACATGCCAACACATTTAAACAATGATACCCATAACAGGTTTAAATGTAAAGGGCGGCGTAATATTCGTTTCGAACAGTTTTATTTGTTTTATCTTTTGAATTCTATTTGAATAACAAAGTTTGCAATGAAAGCCCCCGAGAACGTGTGGTGGAAATGGGGAACGGAGCTGGAGCTGTGCGCCGTCCACCAGAGCCCCCCAGACAAGGATGAAGGTCTCCGTCAGGACTGGAGGGAACGGTTGTCGTGATGTTCACTGACGCCGGCTGGCGTGACAGTTTTCCTGTCTCGCCTTTTCCAAACTTTGCCAGATGGACGATGGAGCCCTGCAAAGTAACTGTTTACACGCCAGTTCCTCTCAGGATGCATGTTGCCATGGTGATATGAACTAGCAAACTGCAGAGCACCCAATGATGGCAGGTACAAGTACTCACTATAGTTAACTAGGGCCCTATAAAAACCGCGATCCCAGAATCACGGATGGAATCACGGAATTGAACATTGAAAATGGAATTCATTATAAACACGATATATCACTGAAATAAGCAACAATTTAAAAAAATGTGTTTTTTCTTAAAGGTAGAGTCCGGAGGCCCCCCCCCACATTTCTGTTAGAAACTGAGCCCCTCCCTCTCAGGCTAATGGTCGCCTCGTTCTTCAGCATATTCAGCTTCAATGACTCCTTCAGAGCTCAGAAGCAGCTAAAAGCCAAACCAGTAGACTAATCCGCCGCGCGACTGTCCCCGCCATTAAGGTGGTTCCTTTTCTATTTTCTCCCATATTTGGCTTTTGGTATTGTTTCAGGACTGTACAGACCACGTAGCTTCACATGTCCTGCAGATGAAACTAAAGGCTGCAGGACACCGTCTTCCTGATCCGTTTGTGTTTCTGACTGAACTGTTTTTATTTTCTGGTCCCAACGTTGCCCTGATCAGAGCACAATAACCCGATATTTCACAATATCTCCCAGATTAGTCATTAACTCTCTGCAACACCACAGCTGTCTCTGTTAGCATTAGCTAGCATGAGCAACGCTGTCTCTGTTATTAGCTAGCATGAGAACGTTCTGCGGTGCCTCATTTTCGGGAGCATAGATACGTGAAATAAAGTGTCAGATTAATGAGTTCACCATAATTTGCCGTGTTTTTGTTGTTGGGGATTAAATCCAGTGTTTTCTCCACCGAGGCAGCAAGTTATTCCTCCTCTGCTCTGATTGGCCGATATTCCTCCCCGATACGAACACACTGACATCAGTGGACTGAGCAGCACCGTCCACTTTTGTCACAGACAGCAGAAATCTTCATGAAATAAATGTCTGTGATCTTCTTCTTCACTTATTACCACATTAAAGTTTCCTCTGATGTTCCAACAACCAGGAATGTGACGTCCTTCCACATTTCCTCCATGTTGGGAAGAAAAACGTCCCATT
The DNA here is from genome assembly GCA_023101725.1 of Atherinomorus stipes. NCBI lineage: Eukaryota > Metazoa > Chordata > Actinopteri > Atheriniformes > Atherinidae > Atherinomorus > Atherinomorus stipes. The sequence continues at coordinate 215,797 of JALJCO010005468.1, read as the reverse complement.
CTCATCTGTTCTAGTTACACATGTACAGAAACGCCCCCGTGGCGACGGCGGACGGTCTGGTTGTGGCGTTTGGCTGGATTAGTCTATATTAACCCTAGCTTTCCAACCAGCTCTTACCTTTTCTTCGGTGCATCCGCCGTTTTTCTTTTTCTTGTTTTTTTCCTTTGATATTTGGAGTGACAGGCATCTGCTCCAATCACGAGCTTATTCCCACACAGCGTCATGCTCTTAGCTCTGTCATTGGCTGCTGATATAAACAGAAATCTCCCCCCAGAAACGTCCCGACCAGACCATAACAAAGCTAAAGAGCGAGTTACAGACAGGAGGAGAGGGAGCTGCATTCAAACTCACCACTGCATGCGAGCAGAGGCCCAAAGGCGCCGCTTGAGACAGATTGCACCAGTCTAACATTTATTTTTTAGGGGGGAAACTTCAGACTCTACCTTTAATAAAAAGAGAAAGCTTTGCTCTGAAAAAGGCTCCAAAGGGGGTCACTAAGTCTGCAGAGCGCACCCACCCCACGTGTGGGGCCCCCCGCTCCACGAGGAAGCCCTGCAGGGCGGCTTCATCAGCTTTCCTCCTGGTTATTCAGCCAGACCGACCTGCGAACCACCTGCTTGCTCTTTGATCACCTTTCTTGGTTGTTGTGCTTCTACTGATGAATTAAACTACAGTCCGTGAACGTCTCGTCATCCAGGTGTCACGGTGAATTAAACTACAGTCCACGAACGTATCGTCATCCAGGTATTCACGGTGAATTAAACTACAGTCCATGAACGTCTCGTCATCCAGGTGTCACGGTGAATTAAACTACAGTCCACGAACGTATCGTCATCCAGGTATTCACGGTGAATTAAACTACAGTCCATGAACGTCTCGTCATCCAGGTATTCACGGTGAATTAAACTACAGTCCATGAACGTCTCGTCATCCAGGTGTCACGGTGAATTAAACTACAGTCCGTGAACGTCTCGTCATCCAGGTGTCACCGTGAATGAAACTACAGTCCATGAACGTCTCGTCATCCAGGTGTCACGGTGAAATTAAACTACAGTCCGTGAACGTCTCGTCATCCAGGTGTCACGGTGAATTAAACTACAGTCCGTGAACGTCTCGTCATCCAGGTGTCACGGTGAATTAAACTACAGTCCGTGAACGTCTCGTCATCCAGGTGTCACGGTGAATTAAACTACAGCCCACGAACGTCTCGTCATCCAGGTGTCACGGTGAAATTAAACTACAGTCCGTGAACGTCTCGTCATCCAGGTGTCACGGTGAATTAAACTACAGTCCGTGAACGTCTCGTCATCCAGGTGTCAACGTGAATTAAACTACAGCCCACGAACGTCTCGTCATCCAGGTGTCACGGTGAATTAAACTACAGTCCGTGAACGTCTCGTCATCCAGGTGTCACGGTGAAATTAAACTACAGTCCGTGAACGTCTCGTCATCCAGGTGTCACCGTGAATTAAACTACAGTCCGTGAACGTCTCGTCATCCAGGTGTCAACGTGAATTAAACTACAGCCCACGAACGTCTCGTCATCCAGGTGTCACGGTGAATTAAACTACAGTCCGTGAACGTCTCGTCATCCAGGTGTCACGGTGAATTAAACTACAGTCCGTGAACGTCTCGTCATCCAGGTGTCACGGTGAATTAAACTACAGTCCACGAACGTATCGTCATCCAGGTGTCACGGTGAATTAAACTACAGTCCGTGAACGTCTCGTCATCCAGGTATTCACGGTGAATTAAACTACAGTCCGTGAACGTCTCGTCATCCAGGTGTCACGGTGAACTAAACTACACTCCGTGAACGTCTCGTCATCCAGGTGTCACGGTGAATTAAACCACAGTCCGTGGAACGTCTCGTCATCCAGGTGTCACGGTGAATTAAACTACAGTCCGTGGAACGTCTCGTCATCCAGGTGTCACGGTGAATTAAACTACAGTCCGTGAACGTCTCGTCATCCAGGTGTCACCGTGAATTAAACTACAGTCCGTGAACGTCTCGTCATCCAGGTGTCACCGTGAATTAAACTACAGTCCATGAACGTCTCGTCATCCAGGTATTCACGGTGAATTAAACTACAGTCCATGAACGTCTCGTCATCCAGGTGTCACCGTGAATTAAACTACAGTCCATGAACGTCTCGTCATCCAGGTATTCACGGTGAATTAAACTACAGTCCATGAACGTCTCGTCATCCAGGTGTCACGGTGAATTAAACTACAGTCCATGAACGTCTCGTCATCCAGGTGTCACGGTGAATTAAACTACAGTCCATGAACGTCTCGTCATCCAGGTGTCACGGTGAATTAAACTACAGTCCATGAACGTCTCGTCATCCAGGTGTCACGGTTAAAATAAACTACAGTCCGTGAACGTCTCGTCATCCAGGTGTCACGGTGAATTAAACTACAGTCCATGAACGTCTCGTCATCCAGGCATTCACGGTGAATTAAACTACAGTCCATGAACGTCTCGTCATCCAGGTGTCACGTTGAATTAAACTACAGCCCACGAACGTCTCGTCATCCAGGTGTCACGTTGAATTAAACTACAGCCCACGAACGTCTCGTCATCCAGGTGTCACGGTGAATTAAACTACAGTCCATGAACGTCTCGTCATCCAGGTGTCACGTTGAATTAAACTACAGCCCATGAACGTCTCGTCATCCAGGTGTCACGGTGAATTAAACTACAGTCCGTGAACGTCTCGTCATCCAGGTGTCAACGTGAATTAAACTACAGCCCACGAACGTCTCGTCATCCAGGGTGTCACGGTGAAATTAAACTACAGTCCGTGAACGTCTCGTCATCCAGGTGTCACGGTGAATTAAACTACAGTCCGTGAACGTCTCGTCATCCAGGTGTAAAGTGAGATTCCCTCCGCTGACTGCTTGGTGCTGCAGGTTTGGACGTAACGCTGATGTTTCAGAGTAAAACGTGATCCAGAGCTCTGGATGGACGCGGTTTCTAAGCAGCAGAATACAGGACGAAGACGTTTCTCCATGATTATTGGACCGTGTGTCTGGTGATTAGGGATGTAACGGTTATCGGTAAAATGGTTAATCATGATAAAATTCCCCATGATTAATAATACCGTTAAATTTTTAATTATCGTTAAGACCGTGACTGATTACTGCACTTTGAAAAACTCCCAGTGATGCTGCTCATGGCTGGAAAAGCAGCAGCAGTCGCAGTTTGCAATGTTTAATTTATGAAAACATGGCGGAAGGTTACGAAGGCGCCCACGTGGACAGTTCTCTAGAAATTTTCCCTCCTTTATAAAGGACAAAGTAGACATTTAGACTCATTTTGGTCACAATAATCGTGATATTAAATTTTCATATCGTTGATCTAACCCGGACATATGTTTCTTATGGTCTATGGTGTGGACCACCACCTGGAAATTAGTACTGTTTTGAATTTTCTATTATTTGCTATTGGTATTTGTTTTTGATTTAAACTTGTGCCATGTTTTTGCCTTAAATATGTTTAAAAGCGTGAAAACAGTTTTTAATTATAGCGGCATAAATTGGCCATATTTGTTTTATACACTGTATTGGTGTTAACTTTGTGTAAAATGATAAAAACTGAATTCTCAAAAATTAAAAATGGGGAAAACACCGAAAATGGGAAAAATTAAAACGGAATTTTAGAAAAAATCAAACTGATTTCATAGGGCTCTAAGAATCAGTGCAGATAGAACATGCGCAGAACGCAATTAAATGGAGATATTCCCATACGCGTTTACATGACCAAAGGAGTAACCTGAATATGAGCATATTTGGGTTTTTGCTGGTGTTTATCTGGCCGTGTACAACCGAGTTATTGTTAATATTCCGGTTATGAAAGGGTTATTGGCTGCGTGTAAATGCAGTGAAAGGATTAGCTTTAGTTGTCGGTGGTGTGATCTGTCTCAAAATGTACGTGATCTTTTGGGCTCGGCAGCTTTTGAAACTCTTTTTTTTTTTGTTTGTTTGAGTGAGAATGAGCAGCAAGCGGCATGTCCATGTTGCTATCGGCTGCGGTATTTGGAGCAGCGCTGCTATGTGCAGGCATTTTGGGAATGCTCCAGCTGTCTTCAGCAGTTTTGAACACACATGAGAATCCATCAGGAGGACAGAAAGCTGGTGGTGCATGTGCGCGCTCCCATCCACGCTGTCCTTCACTCGGACGCATAAGGCGGCCTGTGCTCTGACTCCTCTCTGCTCTGTCTTCCAGGCGTGCATAGATGACAATGTTGACATGGTGACCTTCCTGGTGGAGCATGGAGCCAGCGTCAACCAGCCTGACAACGAGGGCTGGATCCCCCTGCATGCAGCAGCTTCATGTGGATACCTGGATATAGCAGAGTGAGTATTTCTGGGCAGTTTTTTACTTTGTTTGTTTTTAGGTTTCTAAGGAACCGTATCAGTTTAATCAGGTTTGATTATCACTAACTCATCCTTGCATCCTGTTGTGTTTCATCACTTATACTGACACATGTAAATATCTCATCAGTTCGGCATGTTTGACAAGTATTTTTCTTAGTGTTTTAGTGCAGGTCTCTCTCCCCTTGTTTTGAGGTTTTTAGTGTAGGCTCTGTTTGTTCCCCTTACTCAGCCGGCATGCTGCCTTTCCCGATCTGCTGGCCCACGTCTGTACCCCCATTTGGCATGGTTGTGTTGCTGCTGGCAGGATTACTCAGTGAAGTTCTGCCCGGCTGTAGCATTACACGATGTGAACTTTCACCTTGTACTGAAATGAGAAGTCATGACTTTTCTGACGTGAACGGAGAGTTTTTATGTTTCAGGTTGTAAAGCCCTTTGAGGTGATGTCATGATCAGCATTAGGGCTGTCCTGAGCCCACTTTTTCACTACAGATACCAATACCACAGGTCAAGTATCGGCCAATGCCGATATCGATACTTGCCTGTCTTTTGGGCCAAAGATTCTGCATATTGATCTGATAATTGATTTCATTCCTGGTTGATGTTAGTATGTCTGTTCTCGCGGAGGATGGAACAGCCTTAAATTAAGGTATTTTACTCAAGAAAACTAGCTTGACAGAACCGTGATGTCAAGACTCTACCGTTGAAATTGCAGTTAGACAGCCCATCAGATATCCCGGACACACAAGGAGTGATGTCATCTCGTGTGGAGAGATCAGGGTCACCCACTACATCTGGAGTTACACTTTAGATTTACGTTTTTCTTTCTGCCTTTAAGTCTTTGTCAAGTAAAGAGGAGAAGACGGGGATGCTTTTGGGGATGTACAATATTGGAATTTTGGCCGATATCCGATATGCCGATATTTTAAAACTCACGTGGCCGATAACTGATATCGATACTGATATTAAAGCTAAAAAAAAATTATGTAATATTCATTCCTTGTGCAAAATTAGAAGAACACCTCAACTTGTGTTTATGTAGAACAATTTAAAGTAAATGACAGTTGTTCAAACAAAACGAAGAGGATATTTTCATTTTATCTTAGAATAACCTGGATTTCCTTCTCCCTGAAAAAAACAAAACAAAACAATACCCCCAAAAATGGGGGATACTTGGTTATTTACACAAGTGACCGTGTATAAACTGTTCACACTAGGGGTGAGAAAAAATATCGATGCACTGAAATGCCACGATATTTTCAGATGCCAATATCATATTGATATTTAAAAACACGATATTGATCTATTATACTAACAAAATCTCGCGAGATTTTACCGTTCTAAGATCTCACAAGTTTTTGTGAAATCTCGCGAGATTTTGTTAGTAAAATAGATGATACCCCTTTTCTAAATATCAGTATGAAATCTGGACATGAAAATATTGTGATATTTCAGTGTATATGCCCCCCCCCCCCCCCCCCCCCCCCCCCCCCCCCCCCCCAGTTCACAAGTTTATAAAGAAGTTTGGGGTTTTTTTAGACTTTAGAAACAGCGGCTTGATTGGTTAAGTATTGGTTAAATATCGGTGGGGTGGCAGATGACCGATACTCTGTTTTAAGGCCGATATATTGTGATACCGATATCAGTCCGATTACATCGTGCATCCCTGCTATCGTGGCATATCTACAGGCTGAAGGAGCTAAAGGAGCTCAGTAGTTGTGATTATTCAGGAGTGTGTTGTGAGCACTCGAACTCGTGTGTTAACATTTCAGGAACCCGGCTTGAGATTTATTTCAAAAACTGCAACAAACTGAGTGGAAAATAATGCTGAAAATATGATCAGGTGTTTTATTGTTCTACAAGTCAGTTTTCAGACATGTAACATTATTAATGTGTGGGACGACAGGAGCGTGGGCCGAGCTGGCCTCGGCACTTCAGCATCGGGCAGGAATTACAGGAAACAAGACGTTTTTGTTGTGACATTGTGAGTGAAAAGGTCAAGTGGCTGTGCTGATAGGGGTGACTAATGGAGACATGATGTCACACTGGGGAAACTCGGCAACCTGATGTGGGCAGTGAGTTATAATCCCAGCATCCTCATTCACAGCGGAGACGTGCCAGGCAGGGCTGTGTCTGTCTGTGCCTGGTGGGACAGCAGACCACAGAGCTGTCAAACCTCGTTAAACCAACCTAAAATAAGCAGGATAGAAAGTTCAATCAAAGATACCGAATGCTGAGATGTAATTGTAGTCAGTCAGCTGCCATTTGCGTGGAAGTCATAAGCACAGAGTGCCTTTCAAGTGGTTTGTTGGCCTAATAAGAAGGGCCTGAGTCTCACCACAGCTGTAATTGGAAGCAGCTGAACTCAAGATGCTGAATGGTTTAAATGTCTTCAACCACTTCTTTGGGGAGAGAGGCAAATAAATAAGGGGTTAAATCACTGAACAGCCACATACAAGTGTTAAAAGGCTCATTTGAGACATGCACTATGATGGAATCAGGTGTTCCATCACTTCCATGACCACAAGTGTATAAATGAAGCAGCTCGGCATGCAGACTGTTTCTACAAACATGCCACTAGGGATGCACGATAATGGAATTTTGGCCGATATCCGATACGCCAATATTTTAAAACTCATGTGGCTGATAACCCATATTGATACTGATGTAGATGGTTTCTACGTCACAGATAGGATGCACGCTTAACCGGGGGGAAGAAAACCTGGGAAAAGCATCACGAACTATGAGAAGACGTGTGTTTACATGCAAGACTCCACTTTTAATGCCGATGAGGTCATGATGACGAGAAAGTGTCGGGAAATATAATGTTTGAGTCCTGGTATTTGTTCGGTTACAAAAATCCAAACGTTAATGGATGTAAACGGTTACCATGGTGATAACAGGACAGTAGGAGTGTAAACAGTTACCATGGTGATAACAGGACAGTAGGAGTGTAAACGGTTACCATGGTGATAACAGGACAGTAGGAGTGACTGTCTTCAGAAACCCTCTGATAACTTCTGCAGGTTCAGATCCATGATTTATTCAGTCTTCCACCATGGTCACCATGGTAACCATGGTCACCATGTCAGATTAAACCACCATGGTGGCAGAAATGATTCCCGTGTTGTAGTGGGGAGACTGGTACTGGAACAATACCAGTATCACGGCCGCGACCAGTCATTGATCAGTTCACGGCTGCATCCCAACACTGTAGCTGTGATACAGCCGTCCTCTGCTCACACACGGAGAATAAAAAGAAGAAGAAACTGATGGTGGAGCCGTTTACAGACATTCACGCTGCATAACAACGCATCCTGGAGATTTAATACGAAGTACGGGGTCATAAATCAGAGTTTCTACCGTTAGCTTGTTAGCAGTTAGCTAGTCTGTCTGCTGTCTACCAGAATTTCATCCACAATAAAGCAGAACGTTCCAGAAGCAGCGAGACTCACTGACAGCAATGCAGGTGAGTCCCTAACAGCTGGAATCACCTCCTTTCCAAACGTAGTGATGATGTCATCTTTGCCTGGTTTAATCCAGACTAGTGAAAGTTGCTCCTGTATGGAGGAGGTGAAGACGACACGGAGCAGAACCTGCTGCAGATTGTTGGGACCATTTTGGTTTGAACAAAGAGTCTAAACCAAAGTTTAAGCCGCTTTCTAACTCAGCTTTTTCAGGCTGATTTCAAATGAGGTCCAACACGAATAACATCCATGTTTTAACCAGAAAAGTGCCGTTTCCGGGTGATGACTCTGTTACCAAGTTAGTGTGATGGTAACAGAAACGTAAAACAGCAACGATGAGTCAGTATTTTTTTATTCTTCATCAAAATACAGATTTATACAATATAATTACAACGCAATGATCTCTGTTTCTTCAGGTTACATTTTTGTGAATAATATAAGTGCATGTTTGGCCGTAGACTGCAGTACAAACGGGCTTTTTGCCCCCTGGTTGCTTAGCAACTGCCAATGTTTATAAACTGGAAACCCATCTCTCAAAGCTGGAAAAAATAAGCAGTCATTTTATTATCCGTTTCCCACACTTTGAAAAATAGATGTTGGAAAAAATACAATACATTGAAAAATTGGGATATTTTCATATGCCGATATCAAATCGACATTTAAAAACACGGTATCGATCTATTTTACTTTCAAAATCTCGCGAGATTCCATAACAAATTGATGAAATATTGCAAGATTTTATTGGTAAAATAGATCGATACTTTGTTTTTAAATGTCAATATGATATCAGCAAATGACAATATCGCAAATTTTTTGTCAATTCTCATGAAATTTCATAACGGAACGCTGAAATATTGCAAGATTTTGTGAGTAAAATGGACACTTTTAAATGGGCTTTTAAATGTCAGTATGACATCAGCATATGAAAATATCACGATATTTCAGTGTATTGATTTTTTTTGTAGTTTTTGAAGAAAACAATTTTTTTTAATAAGACTTTAGAAACAGGTTTAGTATTGGTGGGATGGCCAATGTCTGATACCCAATTTTAAGGCCGATATAGTGCAATACCGATAGGTGACCGATTATATTGTGCATCCCTAAATGCCATCTGTGCAACAAATCCATGGGTGAAATTTCCTCACTCCTAAATATTCCACTGTCAGCTGGATTCTAAGAAAATGGAAGTGTTTGGGAACGACAGCATCTCAGCCAGGAAGTGGTCGCTCCAACTGATGGAGCAGGTCAGTGATGCTGAAGCTCATGGTGAGAAAAGGTGGCCAACTTTCTGCAGAGTCAATCACTACAGACCTCCAAACTTCATGTGGCCTTCAGATCAGCTCAAGAACAGTGACAGAGAGCTTCATGGAATGGGTTTCCATGGTGACCAGCAGCATCCATCCATCCATCACCAAGTGCAATGCAAAGCGTGGATGCAGTGGTGGAAAGCAGCCGCCACTGGACTCTAGAGCAGTGGAGGCGTTCTCTGGAGGACCAATCACGCTTCTCCATCTGCAATCCTTTTTTTTTTTTTTTTTTTTTTTTACTTGTCCTGTCTGGCATCATAGCAGCAGAATGATGATCTGGCTGCTTTATTGTGATGAACAGTTTTGCTTTACCAAACGGAGCTTTATGAACACAAGGCTCCCCGTAATATCATGTTTATTCATTTTATTTCTTTATTTAAACATTTGTCTATTACACCATTCCATTTCATACTGCTGGGCCTGACAAGGGAGAAATGAAAGTTAACAGAGGTAATGATAGAAAGTGAAACAGAGAGAGAGGAGTAAGGAAGAGGAAGAGAGAGAGGAGAGAAAACATGAATCCACTTACACAGTTCACTGGTACATCTGTACAGCGATCCCTAAACAACCAAGGTCTCTGTTGGAAAACAAAACAAGCAATCCCCTACAGGAGGACCTGCAGGTGGCTTAAATATCCTCAGATCACACAAACACACACAGAACTACGCAGAGAAGAGGTACAATCTAGTCAGCGCAATGGGAAGTAGAGAAGAGGTACAACCTAGTCATCGCAATGGGAAGCAGTGTCACAGTGTCAACATGCATAATAAAGGGTGCTCCGTGGTGATACAGTCATGCAGATGCAACCTCGTCTCTGCAAGGAGGAGGAAGCCCGCAAGGCTCACGACCCAGGCCCCCAGCAGCCACCCAGAGGCCCAGATCCTAGCGGCCCCCCCAAAAGAACAGACATGCATCCCCCAAAGGGTGGCAAAAGGCGGCCCCAGCTGGAGCCCCCCACGGTCTAGGGGCCCAGGCCCCAGTGGACCAAGACCAGCAGCTGCCGACCCCACCGGATGCCGGCCACCCCCGGGGCAGGGACAGTGCTGAGCCCAGGGCCCAAGCGCCCAGGAGCAGCCCCCCCCCCCCCCCCTGATCGGGCGGCCCAACCAAAACCCAGGAGGACCGGACCCCCCAGACGACACCCCCCCAGGACAGGCCAGCCCCCACCCCAACGTCCCTGCCCCACACACTTGACACCAGGGCGCCACCACCTCTACCACCCCCTACCCCGCCACCACGCTCACACACACACTCCCCACACACCTACCCCAACACCCGCATGCACTTCCCCCACACACATGCATCCCCCCCGCTCCGCTCTCCGACCTTACATACCCACACTCACTCCCCCCCCCCGATGGAGGAGTCTGGGTTTGGTGGTTGCCAGGACAACGGTACTTGTCTGCATTGTGCCAAGTGTAAAGTTTGGTAGAGGGGGTATTATGGTGTGGGGGTTAGGGTTGCGCCGTATACTGGTACCAGTATAGTACCGCAATACTAACGCGTTTAAAACGGTACTTTTAAAAGAAACGGTACTTTAAAAGAAAACAAACGCAGCTAAATTGGTAAATTGGAGCCTGTCTCTTTAAGAGCAGCGAGGCCAGCAGTGAGTGTGACGTAGTTAATGATGCGGCACCTTCACTGAGGAGGAGGAGGAGACGTCTGGTAGCAGACAGGCTGCTTCATGGCGAGTGGACGTTGCCGCGGATACCTGAAGTTTGAAGTGTTGCCTCCGTTAGCAGACGGACTCTGTAGCATCGCTTTCACTGCGGCGCTTCAGTGTTCAACGGCTCGCCTTCATCATTAGCTTTGAATCCGTAATACTTCCAAACTGTACTTTGAGCCCCTACTTTATCAACACGGGCTTTTCCAAAGCCGTCATCTTTTCTTTTTTCCTCTAAAGGAAAACTACGCGGACTTAGTGACTTCAGTCAGTCGGGTGCTGATGTTGTTCAGTTATGTCAAAGTAAAAAGCACAAAACCTCTTCCAGCCCAGTAGAAACCTACAGAAGCCTCCATACGACACATAAACGGTTAATAAATACATTTTTAATTTTCTTCAAAGTTATTACATCCTTAAAATGTCTAAATAAGTTTAAAAATGGTGACAGAGATGAACTGACTGATGTTATAATGAAGTCAGTCACACAAACATGATTTTATAGACATTACCTCATACCCATTTAATGTTTCATATCATAAACTATTGAGACACAACATTAAATAAATTAACATTTTAAAACACATTATATTCCAATAGCCTTACAATATGTAATTTATTTAGATAGTTTTTACAATTTATTTTTCTAATTATGTCCATATAATGTTTCATGTATAGAATGATTTTGATTTTAATTTGGCATTGCTTTAGATGACTGATTCTGTGTTTTTAAATCGAAGATTTTACTTCTTTATTTGATTATTCTAAATATTAAAATAAAGACTTCAAAAAATAACACAAATAAAAGAAATGTTGAGTTTGGTTTACCTTTTTCAAAAAGTATCAAAGTACAGAAAAGTATCGAAATACAAAATGGTATTGTATCAAAACAGAAATTTGGTATCCTGACAACTCTAGTGGGGGTGTTTTCAGGAGCTGGGCTTGGCCCCTTAGTTCCAGTGAAAGGAACTCTGAATGCTTCAGCATACAAAGACATTTTGGACAATTCCATGTCCCAACTTTGTGGGACCAGTTTGGAGCTGGCCCCTTCCTCTTCCAACATGACTGTGCACCAGTGCACAAAGCAGGTCCATGAAGACCTGGATGCAGAGTCTGGTGTGGAGGAACTGGACTGGCCTGCACAGAGTCCTGACCTCAACCCCATAGAACAGCTTTGGGATGAATCAGAGCGGAGACTGAGAGCCAGGCCTTCTGGTCCAACATCAGTGTGACCTCACAAATGTGCTTCTGGAAGATGGTCAAAGATTCCCATAAACACTCCTAAACCTTGTGGACAGCCTTCCCAGAAGAGTGAAGCTGTTCTAGCTGCAAAGGTGGACCAACGTCATCCTGAACCCGACGGATCAGGAATGGATGTTACTTACAGGGATATTACACCCACAGAATGATGGTCCTTCATCTTCTCCTCACTCTCATGCTGAGCAAGACTGGAGCACTTTTTTAATTCCGTCAAACGTTTGAGGTTTTTTTTTACTCTTGTCTGAAAGAAAACATGTTGAAGGAGGGAAAAGAAATAAATGAAAAAATTGACCAGGTGATGAAAAACCAGGGTTTTTACCTGTAGTGCCTCCCCTTAAGAAAGCCGTCACTCGTCTGATTGGTGGTTCTTTTTCCTCTCTCCCAGGTATCTGATTAGCCAGGGTACCAATGTTGGAGTTGTGAACAGCGAGGGTGAGACCCCCCTTGATATTGCTGAAGAGGAGGCGATGGAGGAGCTTCTGCAAAATGAGATCAACCGACAAGGTACAGTGTTGGAGACGGCTAGCTAATAGCAGATTTATAATCTAAAAATGACTCGTAGTTGGAGATGTGACAATTATAGATTTTCTTGCTTTAATCATAGTCAGAGAAATAATCACAATTTTGCTGTTACTATCATTATGATTGATTTTTAATCACTATTAATTTTGATTATTAGACTTATAATGAATAAAAGTTTTGCAGTCCTATAAATGTATAAAACTACATGGACACTTCTAATGGCCTTTGATGCCAACATAACAAAATAATATAGCGACAAAGTATATTAAGTCTGATTCCAACTGCACTACCTCTGCTCTGCAAACGATAAATAAATCTGACATATTAAAGATGTTTTTAGACATTTCATTTCAACCTGAGAAGAGAATTTAGAAAGGCAGGGAAAACCTGCAGCTAGCTTTGACTTCAGCAGTAGGGGTGGCGCTGAATCCAAATCTGGTATTCAGAATGGCACAAATAAGGTGATTTTCACAAATACTTATTTCAAACAAATATTTTTTTAAATATTTATATTCAGGAAGAAGAAAAACGTATTGAAAAGCTGCTTTTGCTCTCAAGACTGCAGTGCATGTCGGCACGAGCGAGTGACGTTCAGGAGTAAAGAGTGACAGGCCGCTGAGCGAAAGACTGAACCGCATCTCTGTTTGGAAGTTTGATCGGGAGATTATTGACGTCTGCAGTCGGATCTCGCATGTTTGCTCTGTTTACGCGTGTCGTCCGCAAAATGTTTCATACTCTTCCATTAAAGAAGAGAAATTCATAGTTATAGTAATTCAAATGACAAGAAACTAATAAATAAAAATTCACAAAAATGTTCTTTAATGAAAATAAATGTTGCTTTTGAATTGGAGTTGAAAATAGTAATTTTGAAAAAATAAACCAACGAAACTGTCCCACACCAAATACAGCACCCTGATCATGGACACTTGGCCAAAATACCTGTCAGCAGATGCAGACGTCTGATTGGACGTTACAGAAAACACCTGATTGCAGTGATTGCCTCAAAGTGTTGCTCAGCAAAATTTTAGCTTCAGAGCCCCATCTTGCTTATAGTTTTATTTTTTGTGTGTCTGTTTTTGATATTTCTGTTGAACCACAGTACAAAATCAACGTCATGAATTTTACAAAATTTTAATTTATTTTTATCTTTGTCAATTTGAACTTATTTCATAGACAGCTGATTTTTTTCCGTCTTTAATGGGAGGGTATGAATAATACCGAGGACGACTGTAGCTCTGTCAGTTCAGTCATTTAGAAAATTGGCTGTTAGAGTTACGTTAACGTTCGGGTCTTATGTGATTAAAAACACAGCACAGCTAAAACCAAATCGTGGGTGATATCAAGTCCCGAACCAGTTTTGGGAGTTTTGCTTAGGCGGTGGAAAGCCAAAGAACCGTTTTTTGCTAGGCTCCGGGTCTGAACCGGCTTTCAAATCAGCTCAGTGGAAGAGGGGCTTGAATGAAACGGTTTCATCAGAGGGTGTTTTAATCACCTTGTTTCAGTCGTTTATGTAAAATTATTCCATGATTTAGTTCAGAAATGTGACGTGACTTCACAGCGTTTAGCTGTCACATGATTTAGTTATTATATCATGTGTCAGTAATGGGGAGGTTACCTGTTACAGAGTTCATGAACATATGCTCTTTAACACTTAAACTACACAGCTGCCGGAAAAAATCCGGTTCCCCGAGGGTTCCTACCAACTGCCGAGCTTTTTTCAGCATCTGGTATTCCTGTGGGGTTTTTATCTCCTTGTGAACTCGGCCTCTATGATGCAAATGTATCCAGGAACAACCAGCGTGTTCTTGCAGAGTCCAGCCATCATCAGCGTGTAATACATGTTCAGCTGCAATCATAATGATCCTGCACTCTTTCAGGTCAGATGTACAAAATGATTTATAATAAAATGTCTGCGTCTCACATCTCTACATCAGATAACACGTGTCCACGCGCTGTCAGCTGTTTACTGTCAGAGCACGTGTAGACCTTCGTGTTTCACATCGCTTTAAACAGCCCAAATAAAACAGATAATGATAAATAACAAAACCATCGAACCATCTTCTGTTATCGGACTTGTCTGAAAAAGAAGGGAAGGTGTTTTGAACGGAGTGTTTGAAAACGGAGGCGACACAGGCTGCCCACGGCGACAGAGAAAACCGGGCTGAATGCTGGGTGACTGTGTGCCTTCAGATAGTGTAGTGGATAAGACAGCCGGCTGGAGTACAGACGGTCACGGGTTTGAATCCCAGGCACGGCTGGCTTCATGCGTGTCACTGTAACTTATTTTTATGGTGTTTTTAGTTATAATGATACATCCTTTTCTAGCAAACAAATGGAGCCTGTCCCAAACCGCACACTTGCCCGAGTGTACTGGAATTCAGTGCGTAGTGCGCACTGTGTACTTCGTCTGTAGTGCACACTATTGTCGCTAAATGCTGACCCAAACAGAGCACTGCACTTACAGGAAGTGACGGACTAGCATTGCCCGCTAACGTGAGCTAACTCTACTGAGCTGGTATAACCGCGGCCTCAAACACACGATCAGATCATAACTGTCATCAGGGAGTGAACAGCGTGGTAGCATGCCACAATATACAATAGTGATTATGTCTAAAGTAACGTTTATGAAATGATTTAATCAGTACAATACCGCCTCCGATGCAGCAGGGGTCGCCACCGCTTCGTTCACCGCCATTACTCAGCTCTGAAAGCAGTTCAAAAGTCCCCCCTCTTCCTCCATGTCATCAAGATTAGTGCGAGTAGTGTGCTTCATTCTGCACTGCATTTTGGGGCGTGATTAGGGAACATCCTGGTACTTTCAGTGCACTGAACTGTCGCTTAAATGACACCATGTGTGCACTACACACTCAAAAACAGTGTTTGAAGTGTTTGAAGTGCTCAAGTGCGCGGTTTGGGACAGAGCCAGGCGTTTCAGTATGCACTGAAGCGTTGAAATGGTGGCAGTGACATTCAGATTTCCTGATTTGTAAAACAATGGAGAGTGAATGGGCCAATTTAACTGTGGCAGTGGGGGGTGAGGGGGTGGAGGTGGTGTTGGGGGAAATCAGAAAATTTCTGGGTGTGCTGGTGTTAAAGGGGAATTTAGCTTTTTTTTTTTAACCTGGGGTGTGTTTTCATATGTCCTTTCATATATGTGAGTGATGGAGAAAGGAATGTTTCAGATAGCTCCAGTATTTATCCAGCAGGCAGCCTAGCAGCCCAGCTAATAAGTGTGGGGCAACTGGCCCCCACATCTAAGGACACATTCTCATGGGTTTCCTCAAACAAACTAGACTGGAACGATCTGGACTCTGGCAGCAGGGTCTGACAACTTTGCAGGGTCTCATGGTTGTTTTCTGAAACGTTTTGAGGACGAACGTGTCGTCATCACGGCGTGACGCAAGTAGAAAGAGACGGAAAACTCCAGTCCAGTGAGATGTCTGTCACTAATAGACAATCTCTGCACGTACATGCGTTGTAGTTGAAGTTTGTGTAAATATTTTGTTAAATGTTTAAATAAAGAACGGCCCCTCGCCACCCTCTCCCCGCCCGCCCCCGTTCCGGACTTTCCAATCGTGCAGACGGCCTCCTCCAACTGTTCTGGACTTTTGCCGCAGTCGCATTGTGTAAAAAATACGGATCTAATCCCTTTTCTGGACTTGAGAACGTTTTAATCATGACAAAAGTGTCCATGTGACCCCACCCTAACTTCCCCCTAAAAACCTGCTTTTTTCCACCCTGAAGGGCTCGGAAAGTCTCAACGAGTGTCTGACACCGTACTAGAGCAGAAATGAACCAAAGTATCTACACTACCTGGAGATCGCCATTTGTTTTGGTGTCTGTGTCTCCACCTGTGTTTTGACATGAGTTATTACGCGATTTCAGAACGAGATTTGGACACAGACAGATAATGTCTTACAGAGAGGCTGCCCCGTCACTCCTATTATACTGGATGCACAGTGAAGGGCGACTCAACGTCATATCTTCTAAAGGACTCAAAGGGATGCAGAAATTTTACCAGTGAGTAAATGCACGTATAAACTCCTAGAAATAAGGTCCAGGCTGAAGAAGAAGAAAGTTCTCCTTTAATGTTTTTCTCTATCCCCCATAAATCAACAAACAAACAAACAAAGATCAGACAGGATGAGTGAAGCATCTTGTTTGGGGGGAATAATGCTTCCTCTGTCATACTTTCCCGCTCTTACACACCTTCTGTAACAAAAACAAAGCAGCACGAGCAGTAATACTGAGAAACTTTCTCTGTGCACGTGTTGATCGGCTCATATCTTATGGAAAGTGATAATATCGAAGGTTTTTTTGTCAGGCGAGTCATCTTCACATCTGAAAACATACCGTCGGTTTTTGGAGAAAATTTGCCTGCCAGTGAGAGAACAGTCAGTCATTGCAGAGTTACGTAACACAAAGAAGAGACGTTCTGACAGCTTCACAGTAAATTTCATTTTGTTTATAGTTATTGTATGTAAAAAGAGAGAAAACGTGAATTTGCGAGCAGCATACTGTTAAGATGTTCCAATCTAACGTAATCATGTGATGTGTAGTCAGTTGTGATCCTGACGACATGCTGAAGGTGACACGGCTGCTCGGGGTCCGGTCTGTGTTTCAGGCGTGTACGAGCGCGTTTTCAACGGTGCGTCAGTCACCTGCTGTTTTTCACTGGCTGGATAAAACCTTACATAATAATAGAAAACTGATCCAGTTGTGTTGTCAGCTCTCATGTGATGCCTCTGAAGTGAAACGGCGGGTCAGGCTATTTTCGGCAACAGCATTCTTGATGAAGGCCCCTCCCTCGTGGCGAGGGGCCACGCTCAGACGTGTTAGCTGGCCCCAGGCCAGAGGGGTGATCCTCCACTAGTCACCAATCATGTTTGTGTAGCTTCTTTTTCTGAGGCATGTTTATGAGTCCTAATCAAGGTGAATTAAGAGATCTCTGATTAGAAAGGTGCAGTAAACCTGTTGGGCTCCTTGAAATGTATAATAATCCTCAGTACACCAGCTGAGACAGATTAGTTTATTTCACATTTTAGAGCATCTTTTAAACTGGCAGATGTTTTCTCTTAAACTGTTGCATAATTTTGCCCTTTTTATTGAAGCACATGCTTCTTAAAATCATCTTGATATGCTGTATTTTGAAATCCAGTTTCCCTCTGAAACTCACCCCCCTACCTATATTTAATTTGTAATTACATTATTTCTTGCTCTGAATTATATTTGTGCCTTTTGTACTGAATCAAATCTGGAAATGTTAAGTTTTTATTCTTAAAAAAATTCCTTTGTCATTTCTATGCCTTGCATTATTTATCTAATGGCCCTTTCTGCTTGTACAGTATTTATTTACTTTATGAGGCCACGCCCACCATGCAACATTATGACGGATGCAACAATATGAAACTTTCATAATCAGCCACTGTGACCAAAATGACCATGGTTGTCATTGTTATTGCAGTGTTGAAATCCCCCCCTAGCGTCTACTTTGTCCTTTGTAAAGGGTGAAAAATCTCCATGGACTGTCCATGTGGGCACCTCCGTTACTGTCCGCCATGTTCTCATGAATCAAACATTGCAAACTGGGACTGCTGCTGCTCTTCCAGCAATGAGCAGCATCACTGGGAGTTTTCAAAGGGCAGTAATCAGTCACGGTTTGAAGGATAATTGAAATTTGAAACGGTATTACGAATCGTTGGGAATTTTATCACAGTCATTCAGTGATCATTACATCCCTATTCTCCAGCAACTACTGAATCTGCAGCAGATGCAGCAGAAGTATCTTTTCAAACTTTGCTCAAGAATTGAATATTGCATCAATTTCAGCCTTTATAACCGTTTTGTCCATGAGAAGCAGAAAATTATTGGTATCAGTTGAAATTTTTCATAGCGTATATCACTAAAAATGAATATGCAGTATAAAGTTTCTAGAGCTTTCTGATGGAGTTTGAGCCTTGTCTCCTCAGGACGGCAACACTTTTTTACTTCTATATTTCTGTTAGGATTTCAGAACAACATAAATTTCTTTTATTCGGATTTAAAGACTATATATCCATAACAAACCATTGTTTTTACTTTAGTTCCTTTGTGATTACCTGGACAAAAAATATTTGTTTTTATTATAGATAGTCGTCCTCAAAATTATTCATACCCTCCAATTAAAGAAGGTAAAAAATCAGCATAAGTTGACAAAAGTAGTAATAAATCAAAGTTCTAGGAAAATCAAGACATTGATTTTGAATTGTGGTTTGAAAGAAATACTAAAAACACAAAAAATAAAACAAACAAGCATGATGGGGCTCAAACTAAAATGTTGTTGAGCAACACTCTGAGGCAGTCACTGCAATCAGGTGTTCTCAAAAAGATGTCCACTCCTGTGGACAGGTATTTTGGTCCGTTCATGAGAAAGGTGCTCTAATGTAGGGGTTCTCAACCTTTTTCATGATGGGGTCCAGTTTTCAGTCCAAACTGGTCCAGTGTCCATTCATATTTAACACTGTGTTAGTGTAATGATTAGTGATGCACTGATCAGGATTTTGGGGGCCGATCACCAAAAGCAGTATCTGCCGATCCCGATATTGCCGATCACCGATCACAGCACCAAATCCATAAATTCTCCAATATTGTTGTCCTGTACATAACATCGACATTATGTTATTAAGTATAACAATTAGGAGATGGAAATTGTCATGAATTGACCTGTTTTATTGCAGGAAATCTGCAATATTTCACTCTCTTGGAGACGACTTGGACTCAGTTTACATAGAGGAAGTGTAGCTGACTAGCTTAAGCTTTCTTGTGGCAATAATTATGTGTACAACACACAACATGTGCAGCACACTAACACAGACAACAGTACACATTTCACTCTCTTAGAGTTAGTACAAGTTGTCAACTACTGTATAAACTCACTTTTTCCTGTGGAAAAAGGAATTAAATCTTAAAATAAAAAATAGATTATGTACATAACACAACATGTGCACTATGATAAACATTTCACTCTGTAGAGGCTCTTTCTCAGACACTGTTTAGAGTTTACCTACAAGCTTTTAGCTTGTAGGTAAACAAGCTCTTTATCAATCTATACATATACATGGTAGTGGAGCACAAATATGATGAATAAAGAAATAAGCTGTAATTCAAACCATCAACCAGAACAAAACTCACAAATATCCTTCATTAGAAAAAAAAAAGAAGTAATAAATAACACCAAAACCAAACACATAAAACCTTTATTCATTCATAAAAACTACAAATTTGAACACATTAAAAGCAGTTTGAATGTACCATAACAGAATTTATTCATTCTCTTCATGTCCATCATCCAGTTCTGCTTCAGGTAAATGTGAGCTGATTTTAGCTACCAGGTGTAATAATTTGGTTTTTCGCAGGGCCTTTATCAGGTTTGTATTTCTCTGAAGTCTGTGGATGAAGGATGTTACAGTAATTAAGTTTTAAATGTTTATATGAGGATGAATTCAGAAAGGAAAACTTTCTAACGGTTTCTTTTATAATCATGTAGTGGCACTGAAATATTTTGATCATGTGAGAAATTATTATGATACAAAGGAAAGTAAAACTAGATGGTATCAGTCCTTTCAAACGAGTTGACTGTCCAGTTCTGTCCAAGTCCTCTGGTCTGGAATCCATGACTGCTGCAGACGGCTGAATCTTTCAGCATGAAGTCGAAGAAACGACACCGAACCACAGATATGGACCTAACTGCTGTAAGAGACCCCTGCCCAAGATGGCTGCCAAGCCAACGTACGCTACGGGACCGAAGGCGGCATCTAGTGTGTATCTTAGTGTTTATCTTTTAAAAGAAAGAAAAAGAAAAAAAAGAGCTCTTTTACAATGTTGAATTTCCCTTCTGGGATAAATAAAGTATTTTTCATTTCATTTCATTATGTCTACAGGGTTTTTCCTGCATATAAAATTTGGAGGCAGCCGCTCCCGCCAAATTTCGTGCCGTCTCCGACTCTCGGTGTCGGGGCAACTGTTATTTTCTGACAGTGGATATTATGTTCATTGCAGTTGCAGTTGGGGATGAGCCGGATACTCGTTTCAGACGAGTATCTGGTACGGATAGAGCATTCTTGACGACTACGAGCATGATACGAGTAAAACTTGTTAATATCCGTGCTGGTGCTGAGGGAAAATCCTGATTTGATAACTGTCTGCAGGCTCTGTGATTGTTCAGTCACACACATCGCGTGCTGTGCGTGCTCAAAAACAATGAATCTCAATTCTGAGGCTGTTCTGTAGTTATCAAACAATAAATCAAGAAACTTTTTGATCAGTCTGTATCAATTTCAGACTAAAAATAATGTACCGATTTAAGATGGTTGAACAGATAGATAGTGGTGTACTTGCTCTATTATATTGCTTGGAAATGGTACTAGTACATGTACGTATATGCGTGCACGTGCACATGTGCACGTGGTCAGGATGGTACCACCTCCACCTCAGTTTGAACCAGGAAAAACCCTGGGGTCTCATTTATAAAACTTTGCGTAGGATCTTTACTAAAAGTGTACGTACGCCCAAAACCAAAAGTTTGCGTACGCCAAAAAATATTCAGATTTATAAAACCGTGCGTACGCACAGATTCAAGCAATTTCCCCTTTATAAATCACACTCTTCCTGGAAGTTTGCGCAGGTGAATTTGGCTCATATTCCGCCTCCTACACACCCACATTCTACCATAGATGGTCAATGCAAAGCACCTTATGGATGTTTCTGCATATAAATGAGCCAGCTGATCTGAGGCATTTAAAACTGAATTGTGGCGATCGAAAAGAGATTTAAACGTAATTTCGCGGAGACGGAAGTGGAGGTGCTTGTTGGTGAAGTGGAGCCTCACAAAATCATTTTATTTGGGCGTCATAGGAAACGCAGATAAACGTAAGTCTGCTGAGTGACAGCAGGTTGTTGTGGCGGTGATGATGTAACAGAGTCTGTTCCAGAAGTCGCTGTGGAGGAAACGCCGTGTCAGAGCGACTGTATTCAGAACACAGAACACCTGTTTGGTGTGGTGCAGCGCGATTCCCCCTCCCGTGCCCTCCCCTCGCCTGTAAACACCTCCGCCGGTCTTTGCTGAGGTTGATGGCTCCACAACGGAGTGCGCTGTGGTCAGCAGCTGCTGATGCGTCGGGGTGGGAACGGTTTCGGTGGTCAGGGTATCTGGGTCCAGTTCATAGACAAAAGTGCTGCAACAGTAAATGTGATTATTAGCCGGTCATCATCATCATCATCATCATCATCATTGGCCAGAAAATCCTCATGGTCTCTAAAGACTCTCTCCATCCTGATCCTGCCATTGGCATAGTCTTCAAGCAATGCCAGCGCATCCATTGTAAAGCATTACGCAACAGTGTCACTGCAGTATTTATGTTTACTCAGTAATTATAGTAATTGCTATAAAGCTTGTCACAATTAATGGAACAATAATCTTTTATTCTTTTATGTTTAGATTTTTTCTCTTCTGCACCCCTGCTGCAATGCTTTTTATGTTTTATGTAAAGCATTTTGAATTATCCTGTACATTAATTTGCTTTATAGATAAACTTGTCATTGCTACATAATTTGTAGATGAACATACACTTCGAACACACTGTGCTGTAAGTCCTGAATGGGTGCTTATGGGTTGTATGGCTTAATTGAGGACCATACGAGGGTTTACGAGGGTCTACAGTCTGATATTAATGGTTAATTGCATGAACGTGGCTTAAGTTCATCATCTCACCAGCGGTGCCGCCAGTTTCCCCGTCTCCAAAATGTTCGTGCGCAAAGTTTATAATGTACGCACCGGTGCGCACATTCTCCCGTCAGGTTTGTTTTTATAAATCAGAAACTTTGCGTGGAAAATCACTTACGCCACTTTCAAGCCCTGTTTTGTGCGTAAGCAAGCTTTATAAATGAGACCCCTGATCTATGGCAGATAGCAATAGCATTCACGTTAGCATTAGCATTAGCTGGTGCTCCATCCATCTTCTCAGCTCTGTAATCTGTCATCTTAATAATCTGTATTTAATTGGATTTTTGCCTCTTTAGGGGCGGTTTGGGACCGTTTTTATCTCCATTATTTAGTTTTAATTCTTCTTTACAACGTTAGCTACAGGCTAGCGGCTAGCTGAGTGTCTTCTTCTGCTTGTTTGTTGAACTCTGACAAATTAGCGCCACCAGGTGTGTGTGTGTGTGGGGGGGGGGGGGGCTGCATTGCATCTCATCCAGCCATAAATAAAAGCGTAAATATACGGCCCACATGTGGAAAAGGAAAGTTTTTTTCACGGCCCTCTAGGTGGCGCTGGAGGCCCGAGCTTGGGCCGCCGCCCCATGGTTAACAATCACTGATCTAATGCATCTGGGACAGTTTTTTTTAAACTATTTTTTCCAACCACAATTCAAAAGCAATATTTTATGTCATTAAATTGGAATTTTATAAATTTTTATTTATTAGCTTCTTTAGTTTCTTGTTCGAATTATTATTGTGAATTTAGCCTTTTCTGTAATTGGAGAGTAAGAATAATTTTGAGGACAACTGTATGAAGTCATCTAGTACCTCGAGCAACCTTGACGGGGAAAAGGGCTGCCTCTATACTTTTTGAATCAAGGTTGGAGGGATTAAACTCATACTGTGCTAATTACTGCCAGGGCACTTTTTGCATGTCAGGCTCCTTTAGAATATTACGTAACGGTGGTGAGATCTTCTCCCACCCAGACCTCAGACGTGTCGGCCAGTGGCTGCTGTCGGCTTTGATTTGTTGATGCCTGATAGATGCTCAGCCTGGTTCATCCTCCCGCCGCCATCACTAACTGATGCAAAGCACTGACGTGACTCTTCGTGTTCACACCACGGACCTCAGAGAGCTGGATCACAGAGTACCTCCTGCAGTTTGAGCTGTATTTAACTAATAAAGAGAGAAAGTTGAAGATGAAGCTCCACTGACAGGCATGCTGGCCTGAGGGCAGCTGCAGACCATCCACAGCTCTGATCTTTATTCTAAAGGTAGCAGGCAGCATTATGCAACCAGCTGTTGTGTAACACTTCTGTATGTTTGTAATTTGATTTTTCTCCCTTCAAAGATTTATCAGAGTTAAGCCTTCATAGTTTCCACTTTGCAATGACCGCTTCTTGATCCGCTCCTTGACTCTGGTCTCCAACAGCTGCTGCTGCCTGAGAAATGATTTTAACTTGTTTCTATTTTTGTATCTACCTTAATGTGGATTCTTGCATATATTTATTTCTCTGCTTGATTTTCTTTATCTCTGTGGTCAGATGAGAGACGTGCTCCTCCCCCTGCTATGAAGTGCTGCCAGTTTTCCCACTTTGCTCTTGTTCTGTGGTTCTACTTAGAGACCATTAGTCTTCCTGCTTTTTTTAGACGAAGTGAAGGCTGCTTCTCAGGAGATCACGGGACGTTGCTTTACCTGGCCGACCCCAGCTCTCCACACTGGCTGAGCTGCTGTAATGAAGCGTATAGGGCTTCTATGTAAAATCTAATATGTCATTTCTCTTCTATGTAACATTTTGGTTCGTTTAGCTTGACTTGTGGCATCCAACAGTATACATGAAGACTGCTTGCTTTTCTTTAGCATTTAAAATTCTGTGGAAGACAGAGGAAATATTATGTTTACATCCATGGTCAAGTCAAAATACTTATATCGATATATAATACTTATATATCGATACCTTGGAGTCGATACTTTGATACCAGCCAGACAAAATATTGGAATCGATACTTTTTTTAGTATCGTGATACCACTGTACAGATACTAAATACACAATTTGTTTCTACTTCTGAGAGTTTTGGGCAATGAAATGATGAAAGCAGCCAGATTCTAGCTTCTGTATCACATGATGGTGGTAGCCTATCAGATTCTAGCTTCTGTATCACATGATGGTGGTAGCCTATCAGGTTCTAGCTTCTGTATCACATGATGGTGGTAGCCTATCAGATTCTAGCTTCTGTATCACATGATGGTGGTAGCCTATCAGATTCTAGCTTCTGTATCACATGATGGTGGTAGCCTATCAGATTCTAGCTTCTGTCACATGATGGTGGTAGCCTATCAGATTCTAGCTTCTGAATCACATGATGGTGGTAGCCTATCAGATTCTAGCTTCTGTATCACATGATGGTGGTAGCCTATCAGATTCTAGCTTCTGTATCACATGATGGTGGTAGCCTATCAGATTCTAGCTTCTGTATCACATGATGGTGGTAGCCTATCAGATTCTAGCTTCTGTATCACATGATGGTGGTAGCCTATCAGATTCTAGCTTCTGTATCACATGATGGTGGTAGCCTATCAGATTCTAGCTTCCGTATCACATGATGGTGGTAGCCTATCAGATTCTAGCTTCTGTGTCACATGATGGTGGTAGCCTATCAGATTCTAGCTTCTGAGTCACATGATGGTGGTAGCCTATCAGATTCTAGCTTCTGTATCACATGATGGTGGTAGCCTATCAGATTCTAGCTTCTGTATCACATGATGGTGGTAGCCTATCAGATTCTAGCTTCTGTATCACATGATGGTGGTAGCCTATCAGATTCTAGCTTCTGTATCACATGATGGTGGTAGCCTATCAGATTCTAGCCTCTGTATCACATGATGGTGGTAGCCTATCAGATTCTAGCTTCTGTATCACATGATGGTGGTAGCCTATCAGATTCTAGCTTCTGTGTCACATGATGGTGGTAGCCTATCAGATTCTAGCTTCTGTGTCACATGATGCTGGTAGCCTATCAGATTCTAGCTTCTGTGTCACATGATGGTGGTAGCCTATCAGATTCTAGCTTCTGTGTCACATGATGGTGGTAGACCACCTCTTCCCCCCCGTTTTTCCTTTTCTTTAGTAGGGATAAAAAAAAGACATCCAGACTCGGGGAAATGTGCATCTCAATAAAATATTACTCTCACCAGACACATTTTTGGTCACATCAGAGCCCTGCTTCATAGAATATTGCTTTTGCTCTGCTCAGTTAAAACTTGTGTGGATTGATGTTTATGAAACCAGAAGCAAGAGTGCCATCTTTTTGTGCTCTTAAAACTGTGATGAAATGAAGATTTTCCCCTTCCAGCCGGCTTCTCGGGCTGTGTGTGCAGATGTGGACGGTCTTTAATTGGTTTAGTGCAGTTTCAGCTGAAGAGTCAGTGTATGTTGCAGCAGAAAGTTTCAGACCATCATATGCTCCATCCAGGTGTCAACAGGACAATACAGGCTTGTTTTCACTATTGTATAATCCTGACATACTGACCCACTTCAGCAGCTGAACACTCACTGTGTGTTTGCAGCCACCGTTGTATTGTTAAATTGACAGAACGTTGGCACAAGCCTGCTCCCTTAAAGAAAACAAGTGCTTGACAACACCCTGGTGTTTAGAGATGGTGTCACGATAACGCTGAGCCTACTTTTCCTCCATAGAAGCCTGGCTTAAGAGGAAACGTCATGGAGCTCTAAATTCAAATATTTGACTTTCTTTCCACTGCATACATGATACCTTTCTGTTGAATGGAAGACGTGGCTCTCATGAATGTTATTATTTAGCTTCCAGCTCGCTCCTACGCTGCAAGTGATTCCTGCAAGTCACCTTTACGGTATCTGTCTCTGTCTCTGTCTCTCCAGGGGTGGATATAGAGGCAGCCCGGAAAGAGGAAGAGCGAATCATGCTGAGGGATGCCCGGCAATGGCTCAACAGTGGCCAGATCCAAGATGTCCGACATGCAAAATCAGGAGGAACGGCGCTTCATGTGGCTGCTGCAAAAGGATACGTGGAGGTTTTAAAGTACGCAGAGATTTCACTGGTAGTAACACATGAAACTGCCAGCACATTACTAAACCTGTCCTATACGTCACATCCAAGGGCCCTGAATTTCATCTTGCTTTATTCAAACACTGAGCACATGACAAAACAAAGAGTTCAAGTAGGTACAGTATGCTTCTTTTGCATTTTCACAGGCAAAAACTGGGGAGGGTGCAAGAATATCCGATTTGGATGTCAGAATCAGACTGACTTTTTGTGAAATTCAGCTGACTCCCTCAGTAAACTGAATGGCCTCCAAGATGATAATCCCAGGGTTCATGGGGCTGAGATTATGAAAGAGCAGTCCAGGTCTAGGTTTAGGACCAGGATTCATGGGGCTGAGATTGTGAAACAGCGGTTCAGGTCTAGGTTTAGGTCCAGGGTTCATGGGGCTGAGATTATGAAAGAGCGGTCCAGGTCTAGGTTTAGGTCCAGGGTTCATGGGGCTGAGATTGTGAAAGAGCGGTCCAGGGCTAGGTTTAGGTCCAGGGTTCATGGGGCAGAGATTGTGAAAGAGCGGTCCAGGTCTAGGTTTAGGTCCAGGATTCATGGGGCTGAGATTATGAAAGAGCGGTTCAGGTCTAGGTTTAGGTCCAGGGTTCATGGGGCTGAGATTATGAAAGAGCGGTCCAGGTCTAGGTTTAGGTCCAGGGTTCATGGGGCTGAGATTGTGAAAGAGCAGTCCAGGTCTAGGTTTAGGTCCAGGGTTCATGGGGCAGAGATTGTGAAAGAGCGGGCCAGGTCTAGGTTTAGGTCCAGGGTTCATGGGGCTGAGATTGTGAAAGAGCGGTTCAGGTCTAGGTTTAGGTCCAGGATTCATGGGGCTGAGATTGTGAAAAGAGCGGTTCAGGTCTAGGTTTAGGTCCAGGATTCATGGGGCTGAGATTGTGAAAGAGCGGTTCAGGTCTAGGTTTAGGTCCAGGGTTCATGGGGCTGAGATTATGAAAGAGCGGTTCAGGTCTAGGTTTAGGTCCAGGGTTCATGGGGCTGAGATTGTGAAAGAGCGGTTCAGGTCTAGGTTTAGGTCCAGGATTCATGGGGCTGAGATTGTGAAAGAGCGGTTCAGGTCTAGGTTTAGGTCCAGGATTCATGGGGCTGAGATTATGAAAGAGCGGTCCAGGTCTAGGTTTAGGTCCAGGGTTCATGGGGCTGAGATTGTGAAAGAGCGGTTCAGGTCTAGGTTTAGGTCCAGGGTTCATGGGGCTGAGATTATGAAAGAGCGGTTCAGGTCTAGGTTTAGGTCCAGGATTCATGGGGCTGAGATTGTGAAAGAGCGGTTCAGGTCTAGGTTTAGGTCCAGGGTTCATGGGCCTGAGATTGTGAAAGAGCGGTTCAGGTCTAGGTTTAGGTCCAGGGTTCATGGGGCTGAGATTGTGAAAGAGCGGTTCAGGTCTAGGTTTAGGTCCAGGGTTCATGGGGCTGAGATTGTGAAAGAGCGGTTCAGGTCTAGGTTTAGGTCCAGGATTCATGGGGCTGAGATTGTGAAAGAGCGGTTCAGGTCTAGGTTTAGGTCCAGGATTCATGGGGCTGAGATTGTGAAAGAGCGGTTCAGGTCTAGGTTCAGGTCCAGGGCATGGGGCAGATGTGCGGCGGCGGGCCGGCAGGGCGGCGTGGGCGAATGAAAGAGCGGCAGGCTAGGTTTAGGCCAGGGTTCATGGGGCTGAGATTGTGAAAGAGCGGTTCAGGTCTAGGTTTAGGTCCAGGGTTCATGGGGCTGAGATTGTGAAAGAGCGGTTCAGGTCTAGGTTTAGGTCCAGGGTTCATGGGGCTGAGATTGTGAAAGAGCGGTTCAGGTCTAGGTTTAGGTCCAGGGTTCATGGGGCTGAGATTGTGAAAGAGCGGTTCAGGTCTAGGTTTAGGTCCAGGGTTCATGGGGCTGAGATTGTGAAAGAGCGGTTCAGGTCTAGGTTTAGGTCCAGGATTCATGGGGCTGAGATTGTGAAAGAGCGGTCCAGGTCTAGGTTTAGGTCCAGGGTTCATGGGGCTGAGATTGTGAAAGAGCGGTCCAGGTCTAGGTTTAGGTCCAGGGTTCATGGGGCTGAGATTGTGAAAGAGCGGTCCAGGTCTAGGTTTAGGTCCAGGGTTCATGGGGCTGAGATTGTGAAAGAGCGGTTCAGGTCTAGGTTTAGGTCCAGGGTTCATGGGGCTGAGATTGTGAAAGAGCGGTCCAGGTCTAGGTTTAGGTCCAGGGTTCATGGGGCTGAGATTGTGAAAGAGCGGTCCAGGTCTAGGTTTAGGTCCAGGGTTCATGGGGCTGAGATTGTGAAAGAGCGGTTCAGGTCTAGGTTTAGGTCCAGGGTTCATGGGGCTGAGATTGTGAAAGAGCGGTTCAGGTCTAGGTTTAGGTCCAGGATTCATGGGGCTGAGATTGTGAAAGAGCGGTTCAGGTCTAGGTTTAGGTCCAGGGTTCATGGGGCTGAGATTGTGAAAGAGCGGTTCAGGTCTAGGTTTAGGTCCAGGGTTCATGGGGCTGAGATTGTGAAAGAGCGGTTCAGGTCTAGGTTTAGGTCCAGGGTTCATGGGGCTGAGATTGTGAAAGAGCGGTTCAGGTCTAGGTTTAGGTCCAGGATTCATGGGGCTGAGATTGTGAAAGAGCGGTTCAGGTCTAGGTTTAGGTCCAGGGTTCATGGGGCTGAGATTGTGAAAGAGCGGTCCAGGTCTAGGTTTAGGTCCAGGGTTCATGGGGCTGAGATTGTGAAAGAGCGGTTCAGGTCTAGGTTTAGGTCCAGGGTTCATGGGGCTGAGATTGTGAAAGAGCGGTTCAGGTCTAGGTTTAGGTCCAGGATTCATGGGGCTGAGATTGTGAAAGAGCGGTTCAGGTCTAGGTTTAGGTCCAGGGTTCATGGGGCTGAGATTGTGAAAGAGCGGTTCAGGTCTAGGTTTAGGTCCAGGGTTCATGGGGCTGAGATTGTGAAAGAGCGGTTCAGGTCTAGGTTTAGGTCCAGGGTTCATGGGGCAGAGATTGCGGTTTAGGTCTAGGTTTAGGTCCAGGGTTCATGGGGCGGAGATTGCGGTTTAGGTCTAGGTTTAGGTCCAGGTTTCATGGGGCAGAGATT
Organism: Atherinomorus stipes; assembly: GCA_023101725.1. Taxonomy (NCBI): domain Eukaryota; kingdom Metazoa; phylum Chordata; class Actinopteri; order Atheriniformes; family Atherinidae; genus Atherinomorus; species Atherinomorus stipes. Next base: position 186,331 of record JALJCO010005468.1, on the reverse strand, counting down.
GTGAAAGAGCGGTCCAGGTCTAGGTTTAGGTCCAGGGTTCATGGGGCTGAGATTGCGGTTTAGGTCTAGGTTTAGGTCCAGGGTTCATGGGGCTGAGATTGTGAAAGAGCGGTTCAGGTCTAGGTTTAGGTCCAGGGTTCATGGGGCTGAGATTGTGAAAGAGCGGTCCAGGTCTAGGTTTAGGTCCAGGATTCATGGGGCTGAGATTGTGAAAGAGCGGTTCAGGTCTAGGTTTAGGTCCAGGGTTCATGGGGCTGAGATTGCGGTTTAGGTCTAGGTTTAGGTCCAGGGTTCGTGGGGCTGAGATTGTGAAAGAGCGGTCCAGGTCTAGGTTTAGGTCCAGGGTTCATGGGGCAGAGATTGCGGTTTAGGTCTAGGTTTAGGTCCAGGGTTCATGGGGCTGAGATTGTGAAAGAGCGGTTCAGGTCTAGGTTTAGGTCCAGGGTTCGTGGGGCTGAGATTGTGAAAGAGCGGTTCAGGTCTAGGTTTAGGTCCAGGGTTCATGGGGCTGAGATTGTGAAAGAGCGGTCCAGGTCTAGGTTTAGGTCCAGGGTTCATGGGGCTGAGATTGTGAAAGAGCGGTTCAGGTCTAGGTTTAGGTCCAGGGTTCATGGGGCTGAGATTGTGAAAGAGCGGTTCAGGTCTAGGTTTAGGTCCAGGGTTCATGGGGCTGAGATTGTGAAAGAGCGGTTCAGGTCTAGGTTTAGGTCCAGGGTTCATGGGGCTGAGATTGTGAAAGAGCGGTCCAGGTCTAGGTTTAGGTCCAGGGTTCATGGGGCTGAGATTGTGAAAGAGCGGTTCAGGTCTAGGTTTAGGTCCAGGGTTCATGGGCCTGAGATTGTGAAAGAGCGGTTCAGGTCTAGGTTTAGGTCCAGGATTCATGGGCCTGAGATTGTGAAAGGAGCAGTTGAAGGGAGATGTGCTAGTCGTTAGCCTCTCCAAAGCTAGCACACGTCCGGTACAATATACGATCCATTAAGCTGCGGCGATCAACACCAAAATAACCGGCCAAGTTCTTCTGCCAGTAGCCGCCTTCTCCAGCAGGCCTGTTGGTAATCAGATCAGTGGCTGGCTTCGAATTGAACAGCCTCTTGCTACAAGTATGTAGCTCCCGCTGCGCTCTGACTGCTAGCAGCCAAGAGCCTTTGCTAACGGTATCTTCTTCGTCCCCAAAAATAAACGTCATTACCAATCCACCACATCATTGGCTGTTTGGCTTGCCAGAATGGAGTGTCCTGATTGGCTGTTAGTGGCACGACTTTGACTTGTCTTCAATCCGTAAAAAGGTTTTGTGGTTGTAGGTTTCTGTTTTGTGAGCTCGTAGGTGCAGTGTCGCACACGAGCCCTAGGTGTCGCACTCGTACAGATATTTCTGTGTGGCGAAACTTTTACAGGTACAAATTCAATTTTCACACAGAAAAATAAAACACAACTATGAAACTGATCTACATGTTTGGTAATATTTCTGCACACAAAGGTTTCTCACACAACCACAAAATGATTCTGTGGGTTCATATCTTTTTTTTTTTACAAGCACGACTTGTTTCATACAACTTCAAAACATTTTTACATGAAAAATCTTTTTTACACACAAATTGTCTCTGGCATGATTTTGATCCCATAGAGACATGGACTGGCCACCATGGAGTCCATTGAAAACTAGTCAGCAATCTACTCCCGTAGATTCCACCAAGATCTGTGATGTTCAACACCTCACCACAAAGTTCTGAACTGCATACACTATACTGCCAAAAGTATTTGCTCACCCATCCAAATGATGGAATCAGGTGTTCCATCACTTCCACGTCCACAGGTGTATAAATGAAGCAGCTCGGCATGCAGACTGTTTCTACAAACGTGTGAAAGAATGTGTCGCTCTCAGGAATCAGTGAATTCCAGCGTGGAACTGTGATAGGATGCCACCTGTGCAACAATCCAGTGGTGAAATTTCCTCGCTCATAAATATTCCACAGTCAGCTGTCAGCCGTATTATAAGAAAATGGAAGTGTTTGGAAACGACATCAACTCAGCCACGAAGTGGTTGTCCACGTAAACTGACGGAGCGGGTCAGTGATGATGAAGCTCATAGTGCGACGAGGTGGCCAACTTTCTGCAGAGTAACAGTGTGTACACACCAAACGCAATTTTGGCGTTAAGGGGGTCAGGTTTACATGCAAAGTCAATGGCAGACGTGTGTCGAGGAGGCGTCAAACCCTGCAGCGTGTTACATGCGTCGGGCACCGTGCATCTAGACGCTTTGCATGCATCGAGTTTTGAGATTTTGAGCGTTTGACCTGCGTCACCAGTGGCAGATCCTGGAGTTGGAAAATATGAAGTTTGGCGTCTTGACGTTGGACGTCAACCAAGCAGAGTGACTCAATGTCATGATGCAGACACAGATTTTCTGACAGGACGGAAACACCCAGAAGAACCAGGGGAACCTCCTCTCTCTCTGAAGACGGAGGAGGATAAACTGTGATCTGTGTCCGGTCCTGGTTTCTGAACGGTGGTTTGATGACCTGCTTTTCCTGACGGGATGTACTGGGCTGATAATGCTGCCCTGAAATTGTGCCAGAGAATCATGATTTCAATTTTAAGCAAAAAAAAGAAGAATGTGAATTACATTTTTCTCAGAATTGTGCTGCCCTAGTTTCCATGGCGACCAGCTGCATCCATCCATACATCACCAAGTGCAATGCAAAGCGTGGATGCAGTGGTGGAAAGCAGCCGCCACTGGACTCTAGAGCAGTGGAGGCGTTCTCTGGAGGACCAATCACGCTTCTCCATCTGGCAATCTGATGGAGGAGTCTGGGTTTGGCGGTTGCCAGGACAACGGTACTTGTCTGACTGCATTGTGCCAAGTGTAAAGTTTGGTGGAGGGGGGATTATGGTGTGGGGGTGTTTTTGAGGAGCTGGGCTTGGCCCCTTAGTTCCAGTGAAAGGAACTCTGAATGCTTCAGCATACCAAGACATTCTGGACAATTCCATGTCCCAACTTTGTGGGACCAGTTTGGAGCTGGCCCCTTCCTCTTCCAACATGACTGTGCACCAGTGCACAAAGCAGGTCTATGAAGACCTGGATGCAGAGTCTGGTGTGGAGGAACTGGACTGGCCTGCACAGAGTCCTGACCTCAACCCCATAGAACACCTTTGGGATGAATCAGAGCGGAGACTGAGAGCCAGGCCTTCTGGTCCAACATCAGTGTGACCTCACAAATGTGCTTCTGGAAGATGGTCAAAGATTCCCAGAAACACTCCTAAACCTTGTGGACAGAATTCCCAGAAGATGAAGCTGTTCTAGCTGCAAAGGTGGACCAACGTCATCCTGAACCCGACGGATCAGGAATGGATGTTACTTAAAGGTAGAGTCCGAAGTCCCCCCACCGTTTCTGTTTGCAAACAAAAGCATTCAAACTGAGCCCCTCCCTCACAGGCTAATGGTTCTTCAGCATATTCAGCTTCAACGACTCCTTCAGAGCTCAGAAGCAGCTAAAAGCCAAACCAATATAAACTCTGGTTTTCCAACGTGCACCTAAAGCTCTGACCTTTTCTTCGGTGTATTTGCCCTTTTTCTTTCTTTCTTTTTTTTTTTCCCCTCGAGAGTTTGAGTGACTGGCGTCTGCTCCAATCATGAGCTTATTCCCACACAGCATCAGAGCTCTGTCATTGGCCGGTGATATAAACAGAAATCTCCACCCAGAAATGTCCTGAACAAAACAAAGCTAAAGAGCGAATTACAGACGGGAGGGGAGGGAGCTGCATTCAAGCGCACCACTGCACGTAAAGGCCCAAAGATGGATTTCGCACAAGTCCAACATTTTTTTTCAGGGGTGAAACTTCAGACTCTACCTTTAAGCTCATATGTGAGTCAAGGCAGGTGAGACAACACTTTTGGCAATATAGTGTATGTGTCCCATAAGGGATGACGGCGGGTTTTAAATGATCTGTCTGGACTATTCTGTTAATCTGACTCGGGTTACAGAGCTGATGCAGTCTGGAAGCCTGGACATTGTCAGCACCTTTTAAAACATGAGTTGACAAAGCCACATTTACTAATTCACATCATTTTTTCCTTCCCCTTCCCCAAATCCCTGGCTCTGCAGGCTTTTAATCCAAGCAGGGTATGATGTAAATATTAAGGACTATGATGGCTGGACTCCTCTACACGCAGCAGCACACTGGGGCAAAGAAGAGGCATGTCGGATATTGGTGGAGAATCTGTGTGACATGGACCTTGTTAATAAAATGGTGAGTAAACAGCATTGTGAGGAAATCTGTGGGGAATCACAGTGCGCTCCTTAACTTGAGTTTATTTTCCCCTTCAGGGCCAGACTGCCTTTGATGTAGCCGATGAAGACGTTCTGGGATACTTGGAAGACCTACAAAAGAAACAAAATCTGGTTTGTGCACAAAGCAACTTCATGAATTTGGACACATCCTTCATCTTTCATTTGTTCAGGAGTCTGAGGTGTCTCGCTGTTTTCTTGCTTCCAGCTGATGAGTGAGAAGAAAGATGTAAAGAAATCTCCGCTGATTGAAACCACCACCACAGGGGATAACAACCAATCACTGAAACCGCTGAAGAGGTGAACGCTACGGTGAAAATGAGCCAGAAATGGCACCACTGAACACGTTTCTCACTGTTGTCTTTTAACTTTGTGTGTTTCAGCAAAGAGACGCTGCTTCTAGAGCCAGAGAAGACCGTCCCACGCATCGAGACCTTAGAGCCCGAGAAAGTGGATGAGGAGGAGGAGGGCAAGAAGGACGAGTCAAGCTGTTCCAGCGAAGAAGAGGAGGAAGAGGACTCGGAGTCAGAGAATGAAGCAGGTACTGGGTATCTTTAGACCTGTGTGAAATTTCTAAACCTTTCTTTTTTAGTCAGACAGAGGCATGCTGGGAGAAAGACTCCAGATCCGTGTTTATTTGGTGAACTTTAATCCTTAAAACTCTGCCATCACTTACATCATCAGCAGTTTCTCAGGAGCGCTGGTGTGCAGCTCTTGGGGGTAAATTTTGATGGATAGCTTAGAATTAAAGCCTCATTTCCACTGAGCGGTTCGGTACCGGTCGGTCTGCTCCGATACGCTATTTTGTGTGTTTGCATTATAAAATGGGCCCATACAAGCGTATTGTACTACAGATGGTTTCTGAGCAACGTCACAAATAGGATGCACGCGCAACCGGGGGGAAGAAAACCCGGGAAAAGCATCATGAACTATGAGAAGACGTGTGTTTACATGCAAGACTCCACTTTTAATGCAGATGAGGTCATGATGACTTGAAAGTGTCGGGAAATATAATGTTTGAGTCCTGGTATTTGTTTGGTTGTGAAAATCCAAACGTTACTGCATGTAAACGGTTACCATCGTGATAACAGGACAGTAGGAGTGTAAATGGTTACCATGGTGATAACAGGACAGTAGGAGTGACTGTCTTCAGAAACCCTCTGATAACTTCTGCAGGTTCAGATCCATGATTTATTCAGTCTTTCACCATGGTCACCATGGTAACCATGGTCACCATGTCAGATTAAACCACCGTGGTGGCAGAAATGATTCCCGTGTTGTAGTGGGGAGACTGGTACTGGAACAATACCAGTATCACGGCAGCGACCAGTCATTGATCAGTTCACGGCTGCATCCCAACACTGTAGCTGTGATACAGCCGTCCTCTGCTCACACACGGAGAATAAAAAGAAGGAGAAACTGATGGTGGAGCCGTTTACAGACATTCATGCTGCATAACAACTCATCCCAGACATTTAATACAAAATACGGGGTCCTAAATCAGAGTTTCTACCTTTAGCTTGTTAGCAGTTAGCTAGTCTGTCTGCTGTCTACCAGGATTTCATCCACAATAAAGCAGAACGTTCCACAAGCAGCGAGACTCACCGACAGCAATGCAGGTGAGTCCCTAACAGCTGGAATCAGCTCCTTTCCAAACGTAGTGATGATGTCATCTTTGCCTGGTTTAATCCAGACTAGTGAAAGTTGCTCCTGTATGGAGGAGGTGAAGATGACACGGAACAGAACCTGCTGCAGACTTTTGGTACCATTTTGGTTTGAACAAAGAGTCTAAACCAAAGTTTAAGCTGCTTTCTAACTCAGCTTTTTCAGACACTAGGTCCAAAATGAATAATATCCATGTTTTAACCCAAAAATGCCGTTTCCGGGTGATGACTCCCTTACCAAGTTAGTGTGATGGTAACAGAAACGTAAAACAACGATGAGTCAATATTTTTGTATTTGTCATCAAAATAAAGATTGGGGTGGGGGTTCGAACAGTTCCAACCGTGGCCTTCCTGTGTGGAGTTTGCATGTTCTCCCCGTGTATGTGTGGGTTCTCTCCGGGTTCTCCGGCTTCCTCCCACAGTCCAAAGACATGCATGTTTGGTTAATTGATCACTCTAAATTGTCCCCTGGTATGAATGTGAGCGTGAATGGTTGTCTGTCTCTCTGTGTTGAGCCCTGCGACAGACTGGCGAGCTGTCCAGAGTGTACCCCGCCTCTCGCCTGATAATAGCTGGGATAGACTCCAGCAACCCCCGCAACCCTGAACTGGATAAGCGGTACAGAAAATGACTGAAAATGACTGATAAAGATTTATACAATATAGTTTAAAATACAATGATCTCTGTTTCATCAGGTTACATTACATTTTTATAAATGATATGTGTTTGGCCGTATACTGCAGTACAAACAGGCTTTTTGCCCCCTGGTTGCCTAGCAATTGCTAATGTTTGTAAACTGGAAGCCCATCTATATATGGACCCTCTTCTGAAGGAGGTCCATAAATGACCGGTACAGTTCAGGTGTGGCTACCTGCATCTGCATGTCCCGTGGTGCCGTTCATATCATTAACATGTTAGCTGAATCAGTTACTGCACAGGTTTCTTTGTACTACTTGGTTAACATATGAGTACAACTACTTATAAACATAACACGTGGTGTAAAGTTCTAACTTTGTTCACGTTTACACACAGTCAGGCGTGACGTAGGAGGACAGAAACCAGTTTACCTTCTTAATTATGTTTATGATCACTTACAAGCATTAAAGTGCTGATGACACGACCTTAACTTCCAGTAACTTTGCCATACAACAACACACCAAGACAAGATAAGTTGTTCAGGGGCCTATACGACGAAGCCGGATTTTCTCTTATCGAGGTAACTTCAGGGTTAACCCTGGGTTTTTCGTCCTATGACGCTGGTTCACTTCTGATCGGGTTATATCTCCCCGGTAACTTATGCTGAACGCCTAACCTGGTCTGGACCAGGTTAAGTTCTGGATAAGAGATCTCCGACTATGAAAGCACCACCCCCTGACCAATCAGCACTCTTGGAAAATGGCCTGCCCATTTTTAGAAGATCCTGTCGATGCTGGTGCGCAGATCGTGAGAGGAGAGAGAGAATATTCAGAGATGGTGCAACCCTTTGATTTGCCACATGACACTTTATATGAAAATGTAGGTTTTCCTCTGCTGACTCCGTTACATCTGTCAGCTGTTAGAGCCGTACATCACTAATGTAACGCATCGCAGCCGGACACCGACAACACCACAGATGCTCTTCATCACACTGAGGTTTTATTAATGTTAGACTAATTAATTAATTTTATATAGACCAACGCCTCACCTCGAGTGAAAAAAAAATTGTGCTGTGCTGATGTAGCTGAAAAGCTTATTTTTTGTGGCCGAATTATGCTCACGGTCCCACTCAGTAAAACGTCATTCATTTATTTATTCATTCATTCATTCACTGGTAGTTTGATGCACACCGTTGGCGACACTGAAAACGTATAAAAACATGTCATGTAATACCCGCTTTTCCCCTGTGGGCTGCACAAATATTAAATGAAATTCCATTCATTCATGAAAGAGTGTGGCAGCATAGAATCTCGTCAATGGCCGGTTTGGATTATATATTTGTATTTGTTCTTTACTTGTTCCCATGATCGTCTTGCGCTGCGGGGTTGCATCTGAAATAATGTGATTAAGAGGTCACACATGTAGAAAACATGAATTTATGGAGCGCACACCCACCCATGCCGTCATGGTGAAGGGTTACAACACGTTCAACGATATGAGCCTAAAATATCCATATGCACGGTATGAGAAGCAAATATACTGAGGAAGCGCTGTAGTGTGATGAACACTAAATGATCAGAGTCCGATATTGTTCCATGATTGTACAATCGCACGGACTTCTGCGCATTAACAGCCAGCAGTAATTCCTGCTTTTGCTGCGGCGACTGTGTTGCCGCAGCATAAATGGAGCCATTTATTATCATTCCTAATCATAATGTCGTGTATCATTCAGGAATGATGATCCTGAATTCTACATATTTCTTAAGTATCATCATCTGCTCCTCCATGGTGAAATATGTCGCTCTCTTTTTTCCATGTCTGCGATTGGTCAGATGCTTCCAATGCCGCCTCTTTTATGTGAGCGCGCACTGATTAAGATTGGAAAACCCTGGTTGAGTTACCGAGTTGATAACCAGCTTCATAGTACCGTTTATCAAGACCGCAGATGTCTGGTTAAGTCAACCCAGGTAACTGAGAGAAATCCCGGGCATGTTAATCCGGCTTCGCCGTACAGGCCCCAGGATGTTAGAAGTTAATCAGACGTGTATTTATGTAAATATCTGATGTTTAGGAGGCACGGCTAAGAGCTAATAGCTAGCAAACATAGCCTTCATGACGTGCATCAGCGAGAGGAGGAGTTCCGGTTCGTTCATTGATTTACACGTACAATCAAAGCGGTGGAAAACATGAAAGATTCTCCGGAACAGCTGGACTGGAACTGGTTTGTGGTCGATAATCAGACAGTTCAGAAGAGTGATGATGATGAGGAAGATGGGGACATCACATTTTACAAGCTAGAACTGGACTAGAACTGTAGTCAGGTGTCTCCAGTCTGTCTCCAGCCTCAGGTCCACTCAGTTCAGATAAAAAGCTGCGATGCCGACACACCGAGCCACTCTGAACTGCAGGAGCTGCACCGGTTTGACATAGTCAGACTGACGGAGGAGAGGCACTCGTTCCCAGCGTTGGCTTGCTGCTAACCGGCTAACGAGTTAGCTTGCTGCAAATAATTAGCCTTTTAAAATGAGATGATAACTTCCATGGTTCCAGTGGAGTTTTAAATAGTTGGCGTTTCTAAAGATGAGGATGGAGGGAAGGATGCATCATTGGAAGCAGCTGGAGGAGATCTGATGGAGACGTCCTCATATAACCGAGCAGCAGCTCTATGACCCATCTAATGATGCAACCATGGCTGAAAAAAGAATATTCCAGAGGACATGACTGCAGTTCCATGTGTTAGAAGTCTCAAAAGCTCCAGTTAACAGAAGCTGCAAACAGGAGAGACGAGCAGAGGGCAGCAAACAGCGCCACCGTCTGGTCCTGATAACTCATCTATGCAGCTTTGCCTGTTTCTGATAATCATGAACGTTTTGGTCTATAAATCATGGAGAAAATATCAAAAACGTGTCATCAGCACTTTAAAGACTCACAACGCAACTTTTAGCAGTTTTCTCAGTGAAGCACCAGAATTCTGACTTTTTTCCAGAACATTAAACTTCGGGAGAATTCAGAGAAAAAAGTCAGAATTCTCACTTTAATCTCAGAATTATTATTTTTTGCTTCAGTGGTACTAATCCTCTTCTGAATGCAGGTTTAGAATTTTTTTTCCGATATCGTGTCAGTCCCGGTAAATAAAGCATAAATTAGAGTAGATAGCAAAACCCAGCTGAAGGAAAAAGTGTGAATATGTGAACAGTTTCTGCTGTGTTACAATTATGTCATTTTATGTCATTTTCATGTCGTCGTCTGACAACTGAGGTAGTCCTGAAAAATAAAATGTCCACTGTACTTGAAGCGGTTGAACTACAAGTGGACCAGAGCTCGCAGAATGTTAGCGAGGGGTTTAAAGGGTTAAGCATTTTCTTCATGAGATATGGAATCACAGTTTCAGCTAAAACGTCTCAAACTTTTCTGTTTCAATCCCTCCAGATAAGAGCAAGCCGCCAGTCGCCGTCAGCAACAGCACCACTCCGACCAGCGTCAGCGTGTCATCCCCAACTAGCCCAACTAACCAGGTGACAACTCCTACTTCACCAGTTAAAAAGGTACGATCTGGTGAACAGCTGTTTGTCCTGTCGTCCTCTGACATCATTTTCATGGAAAACTGACCGTCTAATCCTGAAATATGTTTTTCTAAGCCGCTTCAGAGGAAGTTAGACGCTGCAGCAGAGCGTGGTGTCGTTACTCTCGAAGCAGTAACTGCCCGTCCTGTGATACATGAAGTCCTGCACCGGTGGTCTCCCGACAGCTCAGACTTATTACACCAATCATAATCGCTCACATTCAGGGCCATAACACACAGCTCAGTCTTGTTCTTCCGAATGAGAGTTAACGTAAAGATTTCACAAAGTAGAGCACCTCCTTAATCCAGTCCATGTGGGAGGGTGGAATTGACGATTTCCATCTCAACAACATCAGTCTCCTGGCCAGCAAAGTTGTGAATGCTATCAAGTCTTTTTGAGCCTCGGACAAATTAGGAAGAGCTGACGATATGCCAAATAATGCAGACAGAGCATTAGGAACAATATTTCTCCCAGTTATTTCAGATAACACACCAAAAAGTTTGGACCAATAAGACCTCAAAGAAGAGCAATCCCAAAACATATGGGTATAATTTGCTGAAGTATGACCGCACCTATCACACAGTGGTGACACCTCACTATACATTTTAGCAAGCCGAGCTTTCGTGTAATGAGCACGATGTAGGATCCTACGCTGAGTGAAGCAATGTTTAGCACAAACAGACGATTTGGGTACCCTTCCTAAGATTTCTTGCCAAGCATTATCAGAGATGGTAAGCCCCAATTCAGTCTCCCAAGTGGTCCTCAAAGCATTGGAAGAGGCTGAGCAAAGATTATATATATTTAAATAAATATTGGAGATGGCCCCTTTTAGTGTTGGAAGAGGCTCTAAAAATATATCCAAGTGAGGAGTACAAGGAAAGGCAGGAAAATTTGGAAATGAACAACGAGCGAAGTTTCGCACTTGGAGGTACCTAAAAAAGTGACTTTTAGGCAATGAGTACTTTACAGCTAGTTGCTGAAAGGATGCAAAAACTGAGTTTATATATAAATCTGCAGAGGTCCTGATGCCTAATCTGGTCCAGACAGTGAATGCACCATCCAACAGGCATGGATGAAACGCAGGGTTCTCTGCTAATGGTGCTCGCACTGAATGCGCTTGTAGACCAAAGTAGCGTCGAAACTGGACCCATATTTTCAAACTGAGGCTACAACAATATTTTTAGTATAGGAAGTTGTAGTGGATAATAGAGAGAGTACAAGAGAGCTTTCAACGTTACCGGAAGAACTGATTTTGCCTCAACAACTAACCCACAAGGGAGGAGGTGATAAAGCTCTCACACTGAAGCCAGTAGTTCAAGTTCTTTATATTAACAGCCCAATAATAGAACAAGATGTTAGGCAAGGCCATCACACCTAAAATCTTCGGCCTATGTAAAATCTGAAGCCGGAGCCTCCGTGTCTTCTTACTCCATATAAAATCTAAGATAAGACTGTCAACTTTTTTGAAAAAAGAAAGAGGAATGAAAATTGGTATGCACTGGAAAAGATATAAAAAGCGTGGCAAAATATTCATCTTAATGGAGTGAATTTTAGCTGCAACAGAAAGATTGAGTTTAGTTTGTGAAAGCAAAGATAAGAAATGTTTCTTATGCAAATTTGTCAACGTGTCGGCCACATACACTCCCAGATATACAAAACCGGATCTGGAGACTTTAAAAGGGAAATTGTCAAGTGGATATGCTTTGGCTAGACTGTTTACCGGGAAAATTTCACTCTTGTTAAGATTTAGTTTATATCCGGAAAATTTGCTAAATTTTTCTAAGACTGAGAGTGCAGCAGGAACACAGTGTGCTAGATCGGATACCATCAATAAAAGATCATCCGCATACAACGCAACCTTCAGCACAACACCATTCCTTGTTATGCCAGAAAGGTCAGGATGGGATTTAAGGGCGATTGAAAGAGGCTCCATGACCATGGCAAATAACAGTGGGCTTAATGGGCAGCCCTGCCTAGTGGGCCGATGTAAACGGAAATAATCTGAATTTGTAGTATTTGTTCTGACTGAAGCCTGGGGGCAAGCATACAGTAATTTAACCCAAGATACAAAATTATCTCCAAACCCAAACTTCTTCAAGACAAAACACAAATGGCTTCATTCTACTCATCAAAAGCCTTCTTGGCATCGAGGGATATCGAGGCTTCAGAGAGAGCAGAAGACGGGGGGTTGTAAACTCCATTAAAAACTGTTCTTAGGTTGGAAAAAGAATGCCTTTGACGAATAAACCCCGCACACATTATAAGTTGATATATTTAAAAACATATCAACTTGATATATTGAAAATCCACTTTTTATTAATTAATTCTACTACAATTTTCTTTAATCTATTTTTAAATCTTATTTTATTTCCATAGTTTATTATATTTTTAAATTATAAATACATTAGGGTTGGCCGATATGACCTCACATCAATATGGATAATTGCTCATGTTACCCTTTTTACAAATAAATGATAATTTACCAGTTAAGTCATTAAGTAAGTATTTATGAATGATCAAATTTAATCATTTTTATAGAAATTTTATCAACTTGATGTAATAAATGCAATTTTATTGAATATTATACATACAGTATTCTACTGCAATTTTATTCACTTTCAATTTTATTTTATTTACGTAGTTTCTTACATGTTTAATTCATAAATAAGTTAGGGTTGGGGGATATGACCTCACATCAATATCATGGATAACTGAATATGTTACCCTGATAAAAAAATGAGCTATCCCTAACATACGTGTACTACGCATTTCCACATATGTGTAGTAATCCTGACCACGCGACCTGATTGGCTCATCGTACAAGCTGACATCAGATTCATTAAGTCAGGAAGATGGAAATGATGGGAGGAGTTACCCCCCCTCCCCGGGGATGTTAGATTTAAACAGATGCAACCTGATGCAGATAGATGAAGTCTGCAGTCCTGCCTGCTGGACTGGCCCCTCTGGCCCCTCTGGCCCCTCCGGCCCCTCCGGCCCCCGGGCAGTGTCCAGGTCAGCTGTGGGTCGGGTGGAGTGTTGGGATTGAAGGTGGTGGTGTCTCTCTTGTGGCTCTGCTGCCCTCTGCTGGTGAAACAGCATTTAATCCCAGCGAGCATGTGCTCCGTCCGAGCTGACGCCACCTCATGTGCTTCTAATAGAAGCTGTGACTTTTTCCTTTTCCTTGCTGTGCTTTCTTCGTGTTTTTTTCTGCCTCTTTTCTCGCTATTTTATTTGAAGCCTGATGCTCTCACACCACAACCTCTAAGACGGGGGTCTGCAACCTGTGGCTCTTTGGGCCCACCACAATGCCTCTTAATATTATTGACTAAAACTAATAAAGAACAACTCATACTTTTAAATACCAGTGTATACATAATAACTTTTGCAGGTTTTGGCCGTTTTTTCATGAAAAAATAGTATTGAATTTCCACAATAAAATGACACTAAAAGTATCTGTAATATACTTTATTTCAATCTATTTCTCATCATTAGTATGGAAAATAGTTTTTTCACATTATTTGCCACAAACATGGTTGAAGAAAATGTATCTATCCTGCTTTTATATTTTCTTATTTCAAAAACCTAAATGTCAAAATTAAAGTGATTCCTTTAAATTAACAGCATTTTTTTTTACAGTAAGTGCTTATAAACAATGATGATTTGCTTTTTTTAAAAAAAAGCCATGGAAAATTTACGGCTTTTGACAACTTTGATTTAGCTGGGTTGAGTCGGAAAATGGCTCGTTTGGTTGTAAAGGTTGCAGACCCCTGCTCTAGTACATGAGTTAAATATTTACATCGGCCAAATTGGTCATTAATTCATGCAGAAATGTTGCTAGCGCCCCAAGTTTGGCTCAGCGCGGTGTGACTCGGCTCTGAAGCCCAGATAATGTTTGTTTTGCTTGTGCTTGGTCTTATTCTGCCTTTTTCTGTTCCAACCTGTCTTCCTCCCTCTGCATCTTTCTCATCCTGGGCTCTTGTCTCGGTTGGCTTTAGTTTGATTATATTACTCCTCTCATGCCTGTGGCGGAGCCAGGCTGTCCTGCATTGTGGCGTCAAGGTTTGCGCAAAACTGGCATTTCTCTTGTGCCCAAAAAACTCATGGTGAGGCATTGGTGTGCACCAACGTTGTTGTCTCATTCTTTACGTGCACTTGTGCATTAAGAATAAATCAGTAAAAAGCACTGAAATCTCCCCCTAACCACCCTCGCCTGATGCAGGCGATGCAAGGTTTTTCCACTGGCCTGGGTTGGCCTGCTTCAGTGTCCTGTGCAGAGCTAAGCTGTGCTAACTCGGCCTGTCTGCAGAGGACTCCTCATGTTTCTGACCCGCTGACTTGTAAAATAAATGTTTACCTTTCTTTTATAAAACACAAAGAGGCTGAAAATTAGGGATGCACGATATTGGAATTTTGGCTGATATCAGATATGCCAATATTTTAAAACTCATGTGGCCGACAACCGATATTGATACCGATATCGATACCGATATTAATGCTGACAAAAAATAAGCAGTTTTGCAGACAGCAGTTATATCTGTTTACGTCACTTTGAAAAAAAAGGGGTGGGAAAAATATCAATACACTGAAATATTGCGATATTTTCATATGCCAATATCAAATCGATATTTAAAAACGTGTCATCGTCTATTTTATTTGCAAAATCTTTGTTATATTTCATCATTGTGTTACAAAATCTCACAATATTTTGTGAATTCTCACGAGATTTGGTTAGTAAAATAGATTGATACCGTGTTTTTAAATGTCAATATGTCAGCATATGAAAATATCGTGAAATTTTTGTGAATTCTCGCGAGATTTCATAACAGAATGATGAAATATCGCGAGATTTCGTTGGTAAATTATATTGATACCGCGTTTTTAAATGTTAATATGATATCAGCATATGAAAATATTGCGAATATTTTGTGAATTCTCGCGAGATTTTGTAACAAAACAATGAAATATTGCAAGATTTTGTAAAATGGATTGATTCCACATTTTTAAATGTCAATATATCAGCATATGGAAATATTGCGATATATCAGTGTCTCTATTTTTTCCCACCCCCAGATTCAGAAGTTTTAAAGTCTGTATAAGAGAAGTTTTGGGTTTTTTTAGACTTTGGAAACAGCGGCATGATCGGTTAAATATCAGTTAAGTATCGGTGGGGTGACCGATGTCTGATACTCAGTTTTAAGGCCGATATAGGCGGATACCGATAGGGGGCCGATTATATCGTGCATCCCTACATATCAGTC
The DNA here is from genome assembly GCA_023101725.1 of Atherinomorus stipes. NCBI lineage: Eukaryota > Metazoa > Chordata > Actinopteri > Atheriniformes > Atherinidae > Atherinomorus > Atherinomorus stipes. Next base: position 170,924 of record JALJCO010005468.1, on the reverse strand, counting down.
CTCCATATCAGTCTAAGGTTGAAAACTAAAAAGACAAAGTGGTCTATTGTTGATCAACCCCTGTGGAAAAACCTGCTGCTGGTTATTGAACCCCCCCCCCACCCCCCCACCCATCACTCATCATCACACAAGGCTGTTTTCACCTGTAATGGACAAACACACCGCTAATCTTGTTTTCACATCGTGTCTGTGTGCCGTTGTGGTTTTTGAAGTTGCTTGTAGGCCTGGGACGATAATCAATCAAATGAAAATGAACCGTGTATCTCCATGTGCATGCGTGCATTTGTTTTCCTCGTCTCTCGCCTCCAAACACGCTGGATGACGAGGGTTCACTCTGACGCTTCCGTCCGGTTCTGGACATCCGTAGAACGGCGCTCTCCTGCGGTTCTGGTGGAACACCACGTCTGCATACACAGCCCTTCCATCTGCGCTGCGTCTTTTTTCCTCCTTACTCTTTTTTTCGGAGATGCGTGCCGCACACTAGGACGGCTTGATCATGGAAAAAATCAATATCATGATTATTTTGGTCAATATTGAAATCACAATTATTCAAACGATTATTTTTAGTTACATGATTCATTTATTCAGCATTTCTTGTTGTCAAACACTTTTTTATTTATAATTTGTGCAAAACATTCAATTAGAAAATATACTATACTACAAATTTGTACTTTACAGCTGTTTTGTGATATATAAAACATTAAATGGTTGTAGTAAATATACTTTAAACATTACATAAGACATAAAATCACATAAATGTATCCAAAATAAACCATGTGTCCACCAGTTTCTGTAATTTTTCTATTTTTGAAGAATGAAATAAATATGCTTACTTACTGTATATAAAAATATCCCAAAATAAGCTTGAGTGCAATACTACAGTCCAATCTAACATTTTTTATTAATGACACCCAATAAATTACAGGTGAAAAGCCACTGAAGCAAACTTTAACTTTAGAATAACTTTCAGAAGTTGTGTAAAGAAAAATGGCAAATCGCTTCGGCTCAATTTAGAGTTTGGAGATCGTGTGACACAAAAATTGAAATCACAATTAACAGGGTTCCCGCGGGTCCTTAAAAAGTCTGAAAACGTATTGAATTTAAATGCTGGAAATTAAGGTCCTAAAATGTCTTAAATTACTGTAAATTTAGCTGCAGGTATTACATTTTCAGCCGGTGTGTTTAATGCCGATGGGAAAGTAGAGGACCCCACCATAAAGAGTGTTTTATTGAATTAGTGTTGTGTCCATTATGCCGATGAGAGTTTGCGTGATTCAGCAGTTTTACGGCACGTCGACTGCAGGGCTGACGTCGGAGTGTGTCTGCGGTGCAGTGTTGCCACGTTAGCGACCTTGTGGCTATATTTAGCCAGTTTTCAGACTCCTTTAACAATTTTTTCCCCTCAACAAGGCCTCTCCTAAAACGTCTTCTAGCACAGTTTAAATATTGCACCTAATTAATGACCAATGGGAAATGGAAAGTCTTGATTTCCATGGTAGAGGGCAAAAAGTTAAGTATTCATAAGATATCGTTATAACATTTTGGGGTCTTAAATTTGATGTGGCGAGGTCTTAAAAAGCAAAAAATTGTACTTTTTAAAATGGTGCAAGAACCCTGAATTAAATGTTGAATTGCACAGCCCTACATCCCACGCAGGCTCTCTGCGGCTCCACGATTGGTCGACTAATCAGCGACTATCAAAATAGTCTTGCTGCTGTACCTTGCGCGGCCTCGTCTGTCTTTCTGTCTGGTCAGCTTCTTGAATTGTATATTGACATGAATAAACACACACACTAGCAGTCAAAAGTTTGGACACGTTTTTCCATTAGATTCTATGAGTAAGTGTCCAAACGTTTGACCGGTTCTGCAAATATGCTGCAATTTATGTATGATCTCATAAACGATCAGTAGCTGGGTTTCCATTACACCTGGAATTGCGTAAAACATAAATATCGCAGTTAAACACCGCTAATGGAAACGCCTACATTTCGGAAAAAAAAATCTCATATCGCAAAAACATTTTTACGCTTTCATGAGGCGTAAATCCAGACACTTCAATAAAGCAGTTATGATGGAAGCATCCCCATCAGGCGTGCAGTAGGGGGTTAAAATCCAGTAATTCCCCCTTAATTATGGTGAATATGATCATTTACAAGCATTAACTGTAAAAAAATCCCCAAATCGCTGTAACTCAGCAAGCTGAGTTCATTTAGGACGTTATACGGATGGTTTCAGTTCTTCATGTATTAGCGACTGACCACCAGCTGTTTATGTGGTTTCCACACGTTTGTAACACGACGACTCGGTTATCTGGTTCCCACATGTTAATTATACGTCAGCAGGATTTAATAAACGTGACCACGGATAACACGGTATGACTGCGCCTTCGCATCAGCAGCTGCATCACCACATCAGTCAGGAACTGGTGCCGATAAACGTGGAATAAAGATCCAGAAATGACATCCACACTCCACAAGTTCATCCTGGGGGGGTTTCATTCGTGTTACGTTTCGGGCGTCTGTCCTGGAAGTTACCACGAGTGTTTTCCTGCTGATGTGATCAGAGGCTCCGTACATACGGACTTTACCTCTGAATCATCTGATGAGCAGCAGCTCTGAAACACGTTTATATCTCCATCCTCCTCAAAGTTGGAGTCTCGCGGGACGGATTTTACCAGAATTACGGCTGATACCGTTCAGTGGAAACACCTGCATATCGCTATTGTACTTCTTCAAAATGAAAGAAATATCGCTTTTATTTTTTTAAAAAGTGTCATGGAAACCAGCTAGTGACTAATGGATTATCAAAAAGGTTTGGGCAGCCCAAATCATCTTGCTTGTTTACCAAACACTTCCCTGCTTCACAGGTGGTGCTATATTGTCTTTTTAGTCACAAAAGGAATAATCCTCGCATTTATTTGAACGATAATTTTATTTAATTGAGACCTCAAAGTAAATGAAACACTCCTCAAACCAAAATTAGATTTTGAGCTGCAGACACTTCTGTTTTACACAGACTAAGTAAATAAGTGACTGCTGACAGTGACCACATTTTTTTTGGGCGGGGGGGATGATGATGGCGTAACTGTGCACGGCCTCACAGGCGATATGATCGACGATTGACAGCGATCCGAATCACACGAACTGAAGACAGGGCTGATTTCACATCACCAGGATGTTCTTGCATTATTATGATATATTAACATTTAAGGGATGCACGATATAATTGGCCCCCGATCGGTATCGGCCTATATCAGTCTTCAAACTGAGTATCGGACATCGGCCGCCCCACTTTGACCGATATAACCGATCAGCCACTGTTTCCAAAGTTTGGAAAAAAACAAACTTCTTCAGAAACTTTAAAGACAGTTTATTTTAGGATGCTCTGTGTGAACAGAATTTATACACACTCATTTGTATAAATAACCAAATATCCCTGTTTTTGGGGATTGTTTTTTTCTGTTTTTCCTCAGGGAGAAGCAAATCCAGGTGGCTCTATGATGTAACGCATATCCTGTTAGTTTTGTTTGAACAACTCTCATTAAGTCTGACTTGTTCTACATAAATGCAAGTTGAGGGATTTTTCTAATTTTGCACAAGGAATGAATATTACGTCATTTATTTTTCAGCTTTAATATTGGTATCTATATTGGATATGGGCTAAAATTCCAGTATCGTGCATCCCTATTATCATTACATGAGTGGCTGTTTTGGTCTCGGTAAAGTCGGCAATATTATTGCTTATCGTCAACAGTATGTGGTCCAGCAACATTTATCGTCCCAGGCCTCATTGCTCGTCATCTGAGTGTTGTTGGAAATGTGTCTGATGTAAAAATGGGAAATGGGACATCGACCCCCCTTTCAGGTAGAGGAAATCTTTCCTGAGGATTATAGTGCCAAATATGAGACTAGCATGAAGGCTGGTGTGCAAACGCCTCTCAGCTGGCATGATGTTACTCCTAAATGTCTCCTCTGGGTTTTATCCTTAAGAACTAAAAACTGCCGCCCTTCTGGATTAATCCTGGTTTTGTTTGTGCTACTTACCAAGATGACTAAACTCACCTGTCTGCTCATATACGCATGATTGTGTGGTTTAACTGGCTGCGCTGTCCCACCGCTCAGGTTGTGCAGCCTGCTGGAAAGGTGTCCGCTAAAGTGGAGGAGGAGAGGAAGGACGAGTCTCCGGCGTCGTGGCGTTTGGGTTTGAGGAAGACGGGCAGCTACGGGGCGCTCGCCGAGATCACGGCCACCAAAGAGGCTCAGAGGGAGAAGGACACCACGGGAGTGATGCGCTCGGCCTCCAGCCCTCGTCTCTCCTCATCCCTCGACAACAAGGAAAAGGAGAAGGTCAGCGGTGACGCGGTTCAGTTTCCGCTCAATATACCACGACCTGTGACATCAGAGCTGCTCTGAGAGCATACGTAGATGTGTGGTCTCACACGAGATCTGGGTTACTGTATATTCCTCTATTTGGAGATGCTTTGCAGGTTTGCTACGTCAATACATAATCAAAATGCCAAATATAAAGCTATACAATCATTTAATTCAATCAGCTAGTCCCGTGGAGCCCCTGAAAGGGCGGCATTTTCAGTCAGCCCATTTATCTGGGAATCGGTTGGAAATTCACCGGGTCTGAACATGAGAAACACCACTTTCCTCACCAGGCAGCATTCACTCTGACAGCAGCCTGGTCTGACCCAAGATGGCCGCTCTGTCAGCACGTGTCTAACGCGCAGACGCGGGTCTATCACTCCTATCCACTCGCTCCTATTCCCTACATCGTGTATATGATGTGTCCACTGTCAGGTACAGGATGTAGGGAGCGACGGAGGAGATTTCGGACACTGGGGGGTGACGTCGGCAGATGCGTCAGGTATGGCTGCAGTGTGCAGCAGCGGTAGCTAACAGTTATGAACCACAGACAGCTTTCCTGCTACGAAGAAATAAGAAAAGAAAAAGCTACATCAACGCCACTGAAGCATTTATGCAGGAAAGAGCGGTCACGCTCCTCCCCCCCCCCAGCTCCCGCTGCTGCAACATTTTACTTCTGCATCACAAAACACGGCCGCATTGCATTGTGGTATACAGGAGTAAAATGTAGGGTACATCGCTTGTATGCTTACATTTGCAGTGCATTGTGGGTATTTTGTAGTGGACGATGTAGTGGATAAAAAGTAGAGAAGAAAATTCAAACACTACAAAATGGCGTGATCACTATATAGTGCACTACATCCGTGATAGGGAGCGATTTTGAACACAGCTAAGGTGTGTGTGGAGGCTAACAGTTAGCTTCCTGCTAGCTCCCAGTAAGGCCTCAGCCTGTAGCAGAGCTGCACAGCGGTGGTTTTTAGCTGGCTAACAGCGAGTCTGAGCGTGTCTGACCTTCAAACCGCCCGTCTTTGTTCATTCCTGTTCACTTCAGGTGAGCGGGTTAGCATTAGCTTGGCTGTCAATCATTTCCCCCGTGGCTTGGAGCGGCCTTGCCTTTGCCCATTTTAGTATTTTCCAGGAGTGACGACACGTGACACGGCAAGATGGCGGCGGTGGGCCACGCCCACCTGGCTTCACTTTCCCTCTTCAGACGTGACTGGATGCTACGCCCATTTTTTAGGTCTTTGGTAAAACCTATGGGTGCACGATATTGGAATTTTGGCAGATATCTGATATGCCGATATTTTAAAGCTCACATGCCAATAACCAATATTGATACCGATATCAAAGCTGGAAAAAAACAAGCACTCTTTGCACATAGCAGTTCTGTTATCCAGTTCTGACACTTTGGAAAATAGGGGTTGGAAAAAATATCAATACACTGAAATATTGTGATATTTTCATATGCCAATACCAAATTTATATTTAAAAACGTGGTATCGATCCGTTTTACATACAAAATCTCGTAAGATTTCATCGTTCTGTTACAAAATCTCACGATATTTCGTGAATTCTTACAAGATTTCGTAACAGAACAATGAAATATCGCAATATTTCATTCGTAAAATAGACGATATCACATTTTGAAATGTCAATATGATATCAGCATATGAAAATATCGTGATATTTCAGTGTATCGATCATTTTTTCCCACCTCTAGTCTTTAGAAGTTTTAAAGTGTTTAAAAGAAGTTTTTGAAGAAGCTTTTTTCGGACTTTAGAAACAGCGGGCCGATTGGTTAAATATCGGTGGGGTGACCGATGCCTGATACTAAAGTTTTTAGGCCGATACTGATGAGGGGCTGATTATATCGTGCATCCCTCGTAAAACCTCTGTAACTTTGCTCTGTTTCACTTCTGCACTGTGACTCCTTGCAAAGATGATGGACACATGATGATTCATGGTTTCCTTCAGTTTTTTATTTATACTGTAATATGAAAAAAAAAAAAGGACAATGAGCATAAATTTTTCCCTGTTTCATCCATGATTACTTCAGCATGGTGGCAGAAATAATGAGTTCTGTTTGGGAAACCATTTTAAACAGGAGCCCCCAGAAGAGGAGCATTAAAACAAGTGAAGAGATGGTCTGAAACGTGTTTTATCTTGTGGTGATCTTCACCAACCTGAGCCTGGTCTGTTCTCTCTGTTCAGGAAAAAGAGAAAGGAACCCGGCTGGCCTACGTGGCCCCGACCATCCCCAGGAGACTGGCCAGTACTTCAGACATCGACGAGAAGGAGAACAGGTGAAGCCCTGAGCAGATGCGTATTCTGGCATGAGCGGCCCCCGTTGCTCCTGCAGCATGTGCAGCCTTAAAGGGATCGTACACCCACAGAATGATGCTCCTTCATCTTCTCCTCATCCTCATGCTGAGCGAGACTCTGAGATATTAAAAAAGTACTCCAAACGCAGCCGGAGATCCAGGGGGGTTTTCGTTCACCCCCAACTTCCATATAATGGAGTTCATCAGCGACTGAACCAAAAAGGTCCATAAAAGTCCACAAAAACTTGTCAATATTCCTCCAAACTGCTCGTCCAATGTAATCCTCGTGTCCTGAGTGGGTAGCGTCCAGAATTTACTGGAAACAATCATTTAGTAGATTTAAATAGACTAAACTGCAGAACATGGAGCTGTCGCGAAAGAAATTAGCTGTTCACACTGTAATGAGCTGCAGACAAACACCAGAGGGGATGGTTATTGATTTAAAACAAAGAAAGAAAGAAAAAGAGAACGCACGATCTCGTCTGCTGCGACTTCCGTAGTGTCGTGAACTCGCAGGGACGCACTTTGTAGCAGCTACATGTTCTACTGTTTAGTCTCTAAAAATATCCTAAATGACGGTTTCCAGTAAATTCTGGATGCTACCCACTCAGGACACGTGGATTTTATTGGACGAGCAGGATGGAGGAATATTGACAAGTTTTTGTGGACTTTTATGGACCTTTTTGGTTCAGTTGCCATTGAACTTAAATTATATGAAAGTTGGTGGATAATGACCCCCCCCCCCCCCCTCAGATCTCTGGCTGCGTTTGAGATATTAAAGTGCTCAGTCTCACTCGGCATGAGGATGAGGAGAGGATGAAGGAGCATCATTCTGTGGGTGTACTGTCCCTTTAAGCAGTGACTGAGCTAGTGAAGTGTGTGGCTCTGCAGGGACTCCACTGCTCTGATACGTAGCGGCTCCTACACCCGACGACGCTGGGACGACGACCTGAAGAACAGCGAAGGAAGCGCCTCCACCAACCGAGCATCCAGCTACCAGCGCAGGTTGGCTCCAGCTCAACCCCCCCTCCCCTTCTCCCACGTATCCATCCATTATAAGAGCTCTGGATCTAAACCGCTGCAGAGGTGTCATGGACGGGGCTTTTCCCGGTTATCCGCAGGCCGTTTTTACCTCCATGTTGTCAGATATGTTCATGCTTCATACGCTGCAGCCTCTGAGAGAGCCGTGCACATCAGCCCCCCCCTCTATCACTGCCCCGGAGCCTGCTGCATGACTGCACCTGCCCTGACAGGTCGCTGTCGTCAGGTTCACCTCTCACCCAGATGATTTACCAAGCTCCGATACCGCCACATCAATCATACCTTCACGTTTGTTTACCACGCTGATCCATGACATGGACGCGCTGCGTTCATGTCATGTGGGGTAAACGACGTTTGAAATTGTCTGTCTGACGACCAATATTCCCAGCTGAAGCCCGGCATACACTGTGCTGTTTTTCACCCGATTTTCCAATCATGCCACAATTCTGGGGATCGGGACGACTCTTGGCCAAATCGTGCGTCGTGCAGTATACGGGGGGTCATGAGAGGCGATCGGCTCCTCACGACGAGCTCCCCATCAGAAATCGTGGGTCGAAGAATATCAAACCTCTTAGATATTTTAGATATCTTATTCGTGGCTCCGCTTCAACATGCGATTCGCTCACAAGCCACGACCAGACTGAGAACTCTTTCCTCAGAGATTTTAACGTGAGCGAAACAAAAGTGGAAGTAAACCAGAGGCAGCATGGCGACCCGGTAGGGCTGGGCGATATGGCCGAAAATCCAATATCATCATATGGGTATCATGGGGAAAAAATATAGATGCACTGAAATATTGTGATATTTTTTATATGCCGATACCATATTTATATTGAAAAATGTGGTATCAATCTATTTTACTAATGAAATCTTGCGAGATATCATCATTTTGTACGAAATCTCATGAGATTTCATGAAATACCACGATATTTTCTAACAGAACGATGCAGTATTTCATGAAATCTCATGAGAAATTTTTGACAAAATGATATCTTGTGAGATTTCATTAGTAAAATGGATCGATACCGCAAATATAAATATGGTATCGGCATATGAAAATATTGCAGTATTTCAGTGTATCGATATTTTTTCCAACCCCTACTATTTAAACTGTCTGGAATACAATCCTCCCCAAGACTTTTACAAAGAATCATAAAAAGCAGCAGCTATCTTTCATCACTTTGATCTAACAAACATGTCTACCAGTGTTTGTCAGGTCCATCTCTGCAGAGGAGCGATACCTTTATGATAAACATGGTTCAGTACTAAAATACAGCTGTTTGACCTGAAATGAAACTTTCAGACACATTAGGGTAAAAACACTGGGATATATCGTGTATCGTCATCTAAAGTAAATATATGGTGATATGATACTTGGTCCATATATCGCCCAGCCCTTTATGTGACTTCTAGTTTGGCAGATAGCAAACAGGTTCCTCCATAAACACCCTGGAGACAGTAGATGCGTTTAGGACATTTATAAGAAGCTCTGAGAAACAAAAACATACAAATGTACATGTTAATAAACTTAAATGAGTCAGACTTTTATTTGAATATGAGCAAATATTACTTTGTGTCCATTAAAAACACAGTGATCCGTTTATTTGAATTGCACACACACGGTTATCGATTAGCATTCATGCTAACTTAACATTGAATCGCCCTATGCCCCTTTTCCACCATGACTTAAAATGAAATGTGCTACCAACTGGGCTACCTGGACTCTACCAACACCAGCGCAAGTAACGATATCCTCCGTCCCTCTCATCTTCGTTCTCCTCATCTTCTTCCTCTGTTGCTGTTTTTACTTTTAGCTTTTCGTTTTGGCAAATTCTTCACAAAGAGAAGCGCAAAGTGCCCAGGCAGCGCTGTCTTTTTTTATTTGGTGATGCCTCACTGTTGCCTCTGTTGTAGCCGTCTTCTTCTTCTACTGCTGGTCTACCTCTTTTTATTGTTCAGGATTGTTCAAGACCCCGACCTGTCTTTGAGGACGCCCAGTGTCGGATCGTATCCGAGCGTCGGTTTGTACAGCGTGAGGACAAACATCACAAGCTGTGAACTTTTGAACTCTGCGATTGATTCTCACAATCTGAGTTGGAGCTGCGAGCAACGATGGAAAATATTGCACAGTGTATCCCAGGCTTAAGAGGGCCTTGAAGTCCAGATTAGATGCTTTTAAACTCTATTTTTCTCGACCGTGGAATTTATAAGATCCAAAACGGCTTTATTTTAACGTGTGAATTGCCATGAATGCTGTAATAGTGTGTCAAAGCTCAGTAGTCTGATATGTATGTTTGCTGTACTTTTATCAATGTTTGTGTGTGCACGCCTCCACCGCTAACATGCCTCTCTCGCCCACCTGCCTGCAACACGCTAGCACGTCCCACACGCTAGCGTTAGGGCGGAGCGGCAGCACGCGGGACGTGCCAGCCAAGTCTTCGTCAACCTCCAGCTTGGACCCTAACACCTGTAATACTAAACCCTGGCAGCCGCCCGCCTCCCACTACCAGTCTTACAGCATTTACCGCAGGTACAGCAGCTGCCTCTACACCCACTGCCCCTTTCTGTCTGCGTGTCTGCTCTGCTGCCCGGCCCACCCTGGTTCAGTTTCCTGCTTTTATCTGATGTGTAGACATGTAAAACCCAGCAGGACACGTTAGCGCAACTTAAACACGCATCAGATTTGTGCTGTTGGTACTTCCATCCCACTGCGTCTCACCCGTCTTCCTTCTTACAGCGGCTCTTTTGGCAGAAGACACGAGGACCTGAGCTCCTCAACGACCACCTCCTCCTCCGCAACCACCACCACCTCCTCATCTGTTACCTCGCCCACAGGCCATCGCAGCCTGCTCTCCAGCCTGGGCTCCTCCTCCACCCGAACCGGCTCCACCAGTCTCACCAGCAGGTACAGTTTTACACCTGCTGCCGTAATTTTCCAGAGATCAGCGGTCACATAGCCGTCCGAAGCCACACCAGTAATGGATTAATGCTCCCAAAAACCAAGCACAGTTACTTAAACATAGTCTCAAAATGAGCATTTGAGAGAAAGAAACTGGCTGTGGATGCTCATTATCAGCCTTTTCTGTTTTATTCTCTCCGATCAGACTTTTCCTTCACTTATCTTCAAGTCAGTTTGCATTTAGATTCAAGGTTTCTTCAGGACCTGCTCAGGTCACAGAGTTAAATCATGGCTTTGATGCTGATGGAAAGCGTGTTTGGTTTCTCTGTAGGAAACGAAGCCAAAACTACAAAACAAAGTACAATCAATCGATCCATCAATTTTATTTATGTCGCCCTTTACAGCACACAGGGTGAGCAAAGTGCTTTCCACAAAATCAACATTATCGAGACAGAATACAAACAGCATGAAGAAAATAATAAGCAAATACAAATTAAGTATACAAATATGTCATTGCATTACTGCGTGTTAAAAGCCAGTCTGAATAAATGTGTTTTGAGCTTTTAAAAGGCCAAAGTCTGTTATAGAGCATGTCAGAGGCAGTTTGTGCCAGAGTCTACAGATTCCAACAAGAGCTGGTCGGCTCACCTTAAAGCTCTGGTTGGGTTCCAAACATGCAAAAGTTCGGACAGGTAAGGAGGGGCAAGCCCATTAAGCGCTTTAAAAACAAATATCATTTCAAATCAATCCTAAAAGAAACGGGAAGCCAGTGAAGAGAAAACAGAAGCGGGGTGATGTGCTGACGTCGGGGAGTGTTGGTTAGAAAGCGAACGGCTGCGTTCTGCACCAACTGAAGACGGTTGATTGATGATTGAGAAACTCCAACATATCGTGCATTACAATCGTCGAGTTTAGAACTTCTAAGAGCGTGAATGGCTTTTTCAAGATCACTACGATTTAGAAAGTTTTTACCTTTGTTAAAAGATGTAGTTGATAAAAACTCCCCCTGACCACACTATCAATCTGCTTATCAAATCTGAAACTGCTGTCCAAGATAACTTCAAAGTTCTAGACAGCAGGTTTCAGTTTATAGGGTAAAAGATTAAGATCAAAAGCGGCACAATCGCCAAATAAGACACCGTATTTTCCGGTCTATAAGTCGCTCCTGAGTATAAGTCACGTCAGTCAAAGAATGCATCATGAACAGGAAAAAACATAAGTCGCACCGGACTATGTCGTATTTATTTATTTAAGATAGGATGAATTTTTCATATCCTGCTTGGGTCATTTTTAGCAGTAACAATCAGTTGATGATCATAAACATAACTAAGAAGGATGAACGTGTTTTTTGTGGATTTGTTCCACCGCACAGACAGACATCCAAAATCAACTCCTCTCACTGAGATGAGGCTATTTTGGGATTTTTGCCCTAGGAGCAGAAAATAGTTGTCACAAGCCTAAAGCGCCCTCTTTTGACATTAGACGGTAATACAGGGTGTCCGCCGGGTTGTAAAAAGTATTAAAAGGTAGGAAATGGAACGGGAAAAATTAAGGCCATTAAAAAGTATGAAAAAATAATTGTTTCTGGTGAGGTATTAAATTTTTTAATTACTATCAAACTGATATTTTTTTGTGCAAAGTGTTTAGGCCAATCCTAAAAATAAATTGCATTTATTCACTTTAGATTAATGTACAAGCGGGATCTCAGGAGATCAACGATATGACGCCATCAAATCGCGCTGCTGTTAAAACAATGCGCAATAAAGATTAAAAAAAAAAAAAAAAAAAAGCAGCTGGTCCTTTTGCTACAAACTGGTCAAATTTGCGACAGACTTGCTGCTAAGATGGGAAATTGTAATTTTTCGGACATTTGGTTGGAGTAACGACGATTCAAAGGCTCAGGCCAGTGGGTGGTTATAGCCGGGCGGCGTATTGTCAGTAACTAATAACAGGTGTTATAAAGCTGCTCAGAATGACAGTAAATAATAACAGGTGTAATAAAAGCTGCTCAGAATGACAGTAACTAATAACAGGTGTAATAAAGCCGCTCAGAATGACAGTAGCTAATAACAGGTGTAATAAAGCCGCTCAGAATGACAGTAGCTAATAACAGGTGTAATAAAGCCGCTCAGAATGACAGTAGCTAATAACAGGTGTAATAAAGCTGCTCAGAATGACAGTAACTAATAACAGGTGTAATAAAGCCGCTCAGAATGACAGTAACTAATAACAGGTGCAATAAAGCTGCTCAGAATGACAGTAACTAATAACAGGTGTAATAAAGCTGCTCAGAATGACAGTAACTAATAACAGGTGTAATAAAGCTGCTCAGAATGACAGTAGCTAATAACAGGTGTAATAAAGCTGCTCAGAATGACAGTAACTAATAACAGGTGTAATAAAGCTGCTCAGAATGACAGTAACTAATAACAGGTGCAATAAAGCTGCTCAGAATGACAGTAACTAATAACAGGTGTAATAAAGCTGCTCAGAATGACAGCAGCTAATAACAGGTGTAATAAAGCTGCTCAGAATGACAGTAACTAATAACAGGTGTAATAAAGCTGCTCAGAATGACAGTAACTAATAACAGGTGTAATAAAGCTGCTCAGAATGACAGTAACTAATAACAGGTGTAATAAAGCTGCTCAGAATGACAGTAACTAATAACAGGTGTAATAAAGCTGCTCAGAATGACAGTAACTAATAACAGGTGTAATAAAGCTGCTCAGAATGACAGAAACTAATAACAGGTGTAATAAAGCTGCTCAGAATGACAGTAACTAATAACAGGTGTAATAAAGCTGCTCAGAATGACAGTAACTAATAACAGGTGTAATAAAGCTGCTCAGAATGACAGTAACTAATAACAGGTGCAATAAAGCTGCTCAGAATGACAGTAACTAATAACAGGTGTAATAAAGCTGCTCAGAATGACAGTAACTAATAACAGGTGTAATAAAGCTGCTCAGAATGACAGTAACTAATAACAGGTGTAATAAAGCTGCTCAGAATGACAGTAACTAATAACAGGTGTAATAAAGCTGCTCAGAATGACAGTAACTAATAACAGGTGTAATAAAGCTGCTCAGAATGACAGTAACTAATAACAGGTGTAATAAAGCTGCTCAGAATGACAGTAACTAATAACAGGTGCAATAAAGCTGCTCAGAATGACAGTAACTAATAACAGGTGTAATAAAGCTGCTCAGAATGACAGTAACTAATAACAGGTGAAATAAAGCTGCTCAGAATGACAGTAACTAATAACAGGTGTAATAAAGCTGATCAGAATGACAGTAACTGATAACAGGTGTAATAAAGCTGCTCAGAATGACAGTAACTAATAACAGGTGTAATAAAGCTGCTCAGAATGACAGTAACTAATAACAGGTGTAATAAAGCTGCTCAGAATGACAGTAACTAATAACAGGTGCAATAAAGCTGCTCAGAATGACAGTAACTAATAACAGGTGCAATAAAGCTGCTCAGAATGACAGTAACTAATAACAGGTGTAATAAAGCTGCTCAGAATGACAGTAACTAATAACAGGTGTAATAAAGCTGCTCAGAATGACAGTAACTAATAACAGGTGTAATAAAGCTGCTCAGAATGACAGTAACTAATAACAGGTGTAATAAAGCTGCTCAGAATGACAGTAACTAATAACAGGTGTAATAAAGCTGCTCAGAATGACAGTAACTAATAACAGGTGTAATAAAGCTGCTCAGAATGACAGTAACTAATAACAGGTGTAATAAAGCTGCTCAGAATGACAGCAACTAATAACAGGTGTGATAAATCTGCTCAGAATGACAGTAGCTAATAACAGGTGTAATAAAGCTGCTCAGAATGACAGTAACTAATAACAGGTGTAATAAAGCTGCTCAGAATGACAGCAACTAATAACAGGTGTAATAAAGCTGCTCAGAATGACAGCAACTAATAACAGGTGTAATAAATCTGCTCAGAATGACAGTAGCTAATAACAGGTGTAATAAAGCTGCTCAGAATGACAGTAACTAATAACAGGTGTAATAAAGCTGCTCAGAATGACAGTAACTAATAACAGGTGTAATAAAGCTGCTCAGAATGACAGTAACTAATAACAGGTGTAATAAAGCTGCTCAGAATGACAGCAGCTAATAACAGGTGTAATAAAGCTGCTCAGAATGACAGTAGCTAATAACAGGTGTAATAAAGCTGCTCAGAATGACAGTAACTAATAACAGGTGTAATAAAGCTGCTCAGAATGACAGTAACTAATAACAGGTGTAATAAAGCTGCTCAGAATGACAGTAACTAATAACAGGTGTAATAAAGCTGCTCAGAATGACAGTAACTAATAACAGGTGTAATAAAGCTGCTCAGAATGACAGTAACTAATAACAGGTGTAATAAAGCTGCTCAGAATGACAGTAACTAATAACAGGTGTAATAAAGCTGCTCAGAATGACAGTAACTAATAACAGGTGTAATAAACCTGCTCAGAATGACAGCAGCTAATAACAGGTGTAATAAAGCTGCTCAGAATGACAGTAACTAATAACGGGTGAAATAAAGCTGCCAGAATGGCAGAACTAATAACAGGTATAATAAAGCTGCTCAGAATGACAGTAACTAATAACAGGTGTAATAAAGCTGCTCAGAATGACAGCAACTAATAACAGGTGTAATAAAGCTGCTCAGAATGACAGTAACTAATAACAGGTATAATAAAGCTGCTCAGAATGACAGTAACTAATAACAGGTGTAATAAAGCTGCTCAGAATGACAGTAACTAATAACAGGTATAATAAAGCTGCTCAGAATGACAGCAACTAATAACAGGTGTAATAAAGCTGCTCAGAATGACAGTAACTAATAACAGGTGTAATAAAGCTGCTCAGAATGACAGCAACTAATAACAGGTGTAATAAAGCTGCTCAGAATGACAGTAACTAATAACAGGTGTAATAAAGCTGCTCAGAATGACAGTAACTAATAACAGGTGTAATAAAGCTGCTCAGAATGACAGGAACTAATAACAGGTGTAATAAAGCTGCTCAGAATGACAGGAACTAATAACAGGTGCAATAAAGCTGCTCAGAATGACAGGAACTAATAACAGGTGTAATAAAGCTGCTCAGAATGACAGTAACTAATAACAGGTGCAATAAAGCTGCTCAGAATGGCAGTAACTAATAACAGGTGTAATAAAGCTGCTCAGAATGACAGTAACTAATAACAGGTGTAATAAAGCTGCTCAGAATGACAGTAACTAATAACAGGTGTAATAAAGCTGCTCAGAATGACAGTAACTAATAACAGGTGTAATAAAGCTGCTCAGAATGACAGTAACTAATAACAGGTGTAATAAAGCTGCTCAGAATGACAGTAACTAATAACAGGTGTAATAAAGCTGCTCAGAATGACAGGAACTAATAACAGGTGCAATAAAGCTGCTCAGAATGACAGTAACTAATAACAGGTGTAATAAAGCTGCTCAGAATGACAGTAACTAAATAACAGGTGTAATAAAGCTGCTCAGAAATGACAGTAACTAATAACAGGTGTAATAAAGCTGCTCAGAATGACAGTAACTAATAACAGGTGTAATAAAGCTGCTCAGAATGACAGTAACTAATAACAGGTGCAATAAAGCTGCTCAGAATGAAATCTGTATATAAAATGTGTAGTTGTATCACAGCTGTTGATATACAAATTATATTAGCAAATATGCTCCTGTCAGATTTTTGTTCTTTTAGGATGAAAAACGATCAGTGAAAAACTGAAAAATATCTACTGTGTAAACATGCTCAGAATTCTGTTTTACTGAACTTTACCTGCTGATATACAAATTATATTAGCAAAGTACTCCAATCAAACTACTGTTTCTTTATTTTGAGCATGAGATGACATTATAATTTTTTTCCTGTGTATAAACATGTTCAAACAACCACAAACCTACCTGATGACATCACAATATGCAAATTACATGAGTACATTTACTCCCATCACAAACTTTCGGTCATTATGAATATTTCTCTCATTTACATTATGGATCTATCTCTCACCACCTCCAAGCTACAGCATTTTGAAATCTTAAAGTCCAAACGGAAAATTTTCCTCAAACTCTAGCGCTTAGAGGGTTAAATGTGGCAGAAACATTAAATAATACCAGAAATAAATAAATAAAAAAGTTTCCTCCCAGCATCCTTAAAAAGATCCAGAATACATCCAGACGTCAGACTTTGTCCTTTTAGAAGGAAACATCTGCAGAGCTTCCATGCGGCGCCTTCCTCCATGTTTCAAGGACAAACATGCAAACTGAGTCTGAGGGACTGATGCTGCTTTTCCTGCTGATGAGCAGCATCACTGGAGTTTTTACCAGAACCAGAATCACAGTTTCACCATCATTACAATCTGAAACCGTGATCCTGATGTCAGGGAGTCATATTCTGATTGATCTTTTTATTGATTATTGTTACATCTCCAGTACAGACAATAAATATGACCAATACTCACCATTTAGATCTCGTTGGAATCCATTCCAGCTAGCTGATGGGTTATGAAGGCTCAGTGTCGCTGCCACTCAGTCTGCAAGGGACTCAGGGCGACGTCTGGGGCTCTAAGCTGTCACTGAACTCACCAGCCAATGAGAACGGACCCCTCAAAAAGCCCCCCATCATTTGTGCCAGAACTCTAAATAATTGGGCAACACAAACGGCTATCGATATAAGATGACGAGTCCCCTTCTTTAATAAAAAATAAGAGGACATTGAAGAGGTTTGGAGGGTTTTATTGCCGCACATCTGATTCTGTGCAAATAGTTTATTTGTAGTAGTTTCTCTCCACTGGGTTTGTAACACCATCCCTAAATATCAATAGCAAGGTCTTTTCATGTTCCAGTAAATGTGTCCTGTACTAGTAATATCGTTAAAGCTCTAATCTTTGTTTATGTAGTTAGAATGAAACATTTCCAATGACTAACAATCATATAAAGTCATGTCGAAGGCTTACGTGGCCATTTTCACGCCACATTTCTTTTTATTCTAAAAGATGCTCTAACAATGTGTTTCTATTTCACAATTTACTGGAAGTGTTAAAGCAAAACACTGTTGGGTTTCTTTTAGGGGCTGCTCGATTATGGAAAAAAAATCAATCAGTATTGAAATAAAATTATTCAAACAATAATATTTTAGTTACACGATACATTAATTTAGCATTTCTATCTCTTTCAAACAACTTGATTGATCATTCATGCAAAATGTTCAAACTGAAAATGAATATAGGCTACAAATATGTACCCATACAGCTGTTCTGCAGTTTATAAAACATTGAATGAATAAAATAGATATACTTTAAGCATTAGATAAAAGCAAAAGATGTAGAAAAACACACAAGTATCCAAGATAAACAATGTATCCACCTGTTCTGCAGCACCTCTTTATTTGAAGAATAAAATATTTATTTATTTATTTATTTATATATATATATATATATATATATATATATATATATATATATATATATATATATATATATATATATATATATATATATATATAAATGTATGTATGTATATAAAAAAAAATCTAAAATAAAAACATTTTTGTTAATGACACCCAACAAATTGCCTGAGTGGAAGCCACCGAAAATGACTAACTTCATAACTTTCAGAAGTTATGTAAAGAAAAATGGCAAAAAATATTTATACGGTATTATTGAAAATATCAAGACAAATCAATTATAGTATTAAAAAAAGATTATTGAATTGTAATGGAATGGTTGCAAAGATAATGACAGCAGTAATAATACAAATGATAGAAAATATAATAAAACAAAACACAAATTATTGAAGAAATGTAAAAAAAGTCATTGTGTAAAGAATACTACTAATGAAAGACTTATAAAAAACCTAAATTATAAAATTCCAATAATATGTCATTTTAAATAATAAAAAATGAGAATAATATGCCTTTGAAATGATAAGCAATTAGAGGTATTTATGATAATTAAACAAAATACCGGGACAAATAGAAATGACCAAAATTATAATGAAAATGCTACTAATAACACATCTAAGGTGTAATCTTTGGTTTAAGTGACCTGAAAGCTGTTAAAGGTGAAGGCAGATGAAGTGCGACTTTCTGTCTGTACGAGCAGGTACTGTTCAGAGGAGAGTGCAGAGAGGGAGAAGGAGTCTGCTGCCGTCATCCCCACCATAAACACTGGCTCCACCACCACGTCCACCACTGCCACCACCGGCATGTCTACCACTACGACCACCACCGGCACCGTCACTGTCACCGGCTCCGAGCGACGCAGGTAACCGCTTCATCCTTACATCAGCAAAGCCATCCATTTCCTCTGAGAGCAGGAGTGCGTCTCTGATCTGCTCCTTCCAGACACCAGGAGACAGAAGCGTGTCTGCACGTGTGTTACTGTTTTACTAAAAGCAGGGCTGAAATAAGCCACCTGCTGCAGCCGGGGTGGTTGTTTCACAGCCTCCACCAACTTCTCCATATAAGGAAGGTGGGCAGAAGCAGCAGTGTAGCTCCAGGCCAAGACTCGTCCTCCACTGAATGAGTTCATGCTTTCATGTCCAGCAAGAAGCATGCTCCGCACCGAGTGGCTCATTGCTGCTTTTCCACCCCAGCTACGTTGGCTCCTGAGGTCGGAGCTGGTTGCTAAAGAGTTCAAGCCTGTTATCACATAACGTGTTTGATTCAGAAAGATTTCTGTTTATTCTCTCAACCCAGACGACTGCCTGATATTCACTCATTTCAGGACACACATCAGCTAAATGTTTGCAGTTTTTCTTTTCCGCATCAAATTTTTCTGAAGCTAAATTTACATGACACTAAATGAGATTACATGCAGTTTAGGGCCTCTGGCCTCGGCCTGTTGACCAGCAGTGAAGGCTTTTTGTTCGGATGTGGAAACGTGGAACCATGTGGAAGGCAAAAACAGAAGATAATCATTAAAAAAACAAACTTGAATTCAACAGTCAACACAGCAAACCCCACTATTTACCACAATATTCTGAACAAAGCAAACCGAATTTCTGCAGCCGCTGCAGCTTAACTCATTGACTGTCAGACCTTTTCCGAGCAGAGCTCCATATTGCCAGGATTTTTAAGCATTTTTCACTGATTTTGGGAGATCCACAGAATATCCCCTCCCTCCCCCCCCCCCCACCCCCTTATATTTCTTTCCCTCCACTACCATCTCCCCTCCTATATCTTTTCCCCACACCCCCCCCCCCCCCCCCCCCCCCCCCCAACAATTTTTCCCCCTCCCCTGACTCCAAGAAGTTCCTTTCCTCCCTTCCTTCCCCATCTTCCCCCACTATCCCCCCCCCCCACCTCTTTTTATTTTCCTTCCCCCCCCACCTTTCCCCCCCCTTCTCCTAATATTCTTTTTCCCTTAAATTTTATAAAATTTTCCTCTTTTTTTTTTACCTTACCCCTCCTTTCCAAACACCATCTAAAACCTCCCCTCCTTCCCCCCCTCCCTCGGGGGAAAACCCATTTTTTTTTTTTTACCACAAAATATACCACCCAACACCTACCTATTTTCATTCCCCCCCCCCCCAAAAATCCACCTTTATTTTTATTTCAGCCCCTCCCCCCTCATCCTTTCCCCTTCCCCCCCATTTCTCCTTTTTTCATTCTCCTAAATTTTTTAAGAGTTGTTTTTTTTCTTTTTTTAGAATTAAAGTAAGAAAATTAAATTAACCAATTAGCTTTCTAACTTTTTAAAACCAAGTTCGAACACAAGCGTATAATCCCCTATGTGTGTACTATGCCAATACAAACACTGAATGTACCAAAGGAAAGCTTAGACTCTCTTCTTTTATCAGAAAAAAAACATTTGTTTCTAGCTTTTTCCATTCTTTAGTAATCTGCAGTAGAACATGGCTTTGTTGCAGCGAAAATGCCTGTTTCTGACCAAAAAGCAGAGAAAAATAGCTTTGAATGTGATCGTCCGCTTCAAGTGAAAAAGTGTCTTTGATGCCAATATTTTTTTACTTTAGTAACACCTACATCATCTGATCAGCTGTTTACTTCTATGAAACAACAAATACAAGACTGAGAAAAGAGTTTTGGAGGCAAAATAATTATTTACTTGCTGAATAAGACACAACAAGTTTGTTTCACAACACAATATTTGGCAGAAACGTCTCTCTACTCCTCCCCCCTCCCTCATTCTCCTTCCACCGCAGCTTAGGTGCGCATGCAGTGCACTAAATAACCGCGTGCTGTAGACTTACTTTCACTTTCAGCTGCCGCACTTCGCTGCTGTATTTCCACCGTGTCTTCGATCGATCGTGTCTGTCTGTCACCGATCACTTTTTCCACAAACTTTCCTCCTTCATCCACCTCCTAAACTGCTTCGATTACGACCGGTCGCCATGTTCTCTCCCCCTCGAAGCAGTTGGAATCGAGCACACTTCTTGGGCTAACAGCCGTTAGCTCTAACAACCGCTAAACACAGGAAGCATCATAGAGGCGCATCACTTCCTGGTAGGTTTTTTTAAGCTTGTCTGACACCGCCATCTGCTGGATGAGATGAAAACTACCGAAAAAATCATGATCAGCCTTTGGTACTTTCTGACAAGGTCCTCCAGGGATTAAAGCAGCTCCCCCGATTAAAACCCTTAATTAACGTGGAAACACATGATTGGCAATTAACCTTCGGGTTTGAATTAACGTGGAAACACGTGACTGGCAGCCAGTGAGTTAATAAAGTAGGAGTGTCCCCGACTAAGAATGTTCATAGTCTAACCTGATTCGTCAGATCACGCCCTTCATTAACAAATCATCGGATCCTGTTGTTTTTTTCCATCTTTGATTCATAATCTCATTTGCGTCTTTCTCACTCTATTGAAAAAAGCTATAAACACCCTATTAAATGTTTTATTCTTATCTTGGAGTAAGATAACAAAGGGCAGTCTCCATCAACTTTAATTGTTCCACATCACTGACGAGGCTGTAAAAGTGCTTGTTTAAAGTCCTTATCTTATTTATCAAAACAGTTTTTGAAAATGACACAGTATGTCGGTAAGAAACAATTTATTCATTTGATTTTTATCTTTAAGTTGCCACTGTGGGCTTAAAGTTAATGTTTGTTTTTGGCCTATAAATAATGCAAAATGCATGAGGCAGCCATGATAAACTCGTAATTTAAAGCAAATATACGTTGGGCCTAAGACTGCACATCACTTCTGTAGTCACATTTACAGACCAATAAATTCCTCATTTATTTATTTATAATAATTCATTCATTCCCAAAAGTTTCTTTATGCTAGAGGAAATATATTTAATATATATAAAATATGTTTGTTTGGGGTTTTTTGTTTGTTTTTTTTTACATACATACAGTTGTGTTCAAAATAGTAGCAGTCCAACATCAATGGCGAGATAAATCTCTTGCGTCTATGTGAAGCCAACTACCAGCAAAAGTCCCAGTTAAAAAAAAAAAAAAAAGACGTGCTGAAACTGTTACAATTTGGTGAAGGACACATTGACTGGCCTTAAAAGAAATGATGCAATATTTTGTGGACCGATGAGAGTAAGATTGTTCTTTTTGGGCCACAGACAATTTGTCAGATGACCTGAAAACACTGAATTCAAGCCACAGTACACAGTGAAGCATGGTGGTGCAAGCATCATGGTATGGGGATGTTTCTCATACTGTGGTGTTGGTCCCATTTATCGCATTCCGGGGATCGTGGATCAGTTTGAGTACATCAGAATACTGGAAGAAGTCATGCTGCTGTATCCTGAAGAGGAAATGTCCTTGAAATGGGTGTTTCAAAAGCAAAATCACGGTTCCAGACAAACAAAGTTCAAGTAATGGAGTGGCCAGCACAATCCCCGGACCTTCATCCCATAGAAAACTTGTGGATTGACATAAAAATGTTCATGAGGCAAAACCAAGAAATGCAGAGCAATTGTGGAACGCAGTACCATTGTCCTGGGCTTCAATACCTGCTGACCGGTGCCAGAAGCTGGTGGACTCCATGCACCACAGATATGACCCTGTTATCAGAAACCGAGGTTATGCAACTACATATTTGTTTATGATTCTCAGGAAAGTTGAATCATTAAGCAAGTCTTTGTTTATACATTACGTTTTTTGAGTTTGTAAATTACGATGTCAGCACTATTATTTTTAACATTGTATTTCTTGACTTTCTGTAAATGATCAAATTCAATCACTTTTTCCAATTTTCTTTCTTTGAAATGTGTTTTGAGGTTTACTCACCTTTTTAAACACTATTATTGTTATGAACATAACTGTATGTGTTTGTATTCATCAGGTCATATCTGACGCCTGTACGAGATGAAGAGTCGGAGTCTCAGAGGAAGGCTCGATCCAGGCAGGCCCGACAGTCGAGGAGGTCCACCCAGGTGGGTTCATCTAAATAAGCTACGACTTCTGTCCCCCAACAAGATCAGAGCACTCCACATTTTTAATCTTTATTTGAAAGGCCCAGCACCATCTCATGTTAAAGGAACATTCCACCCACAGAATGATGTAACTTTATCTTCCACTTCCCCTGATGGTGAGCAAGACTCTGCAGCACTTTTTTAATATGTCAAATGCAGCCGGCGATCAGGAAGGCTTCTCGTTTCCCCCCAACTATTATAATGGAGTTCAGCAGGGTCCGAGCCAGTAAGGTCCATAAAAGTCCACAAAAACTTGTCAATATTCCTCCATACTGCTCGTCCAATGTAATCCAAGTGTCCTGAGTGGGTAGCATCCAGATTTACTGGAAACCACATCATTTCGTAGATTTTTAGAGACTAAACAGTACTACATCAGTACTACATCAGTACTACATCACATCTCCTGCGAGCACGCCGATGCGCGTTCACGAAAGTATGGAAGCTGCGGCAGACGAGATCACACGTTCTCTTTTCTCTTTCTTTCTTTGTTTTAAATCAATATCAACCCCTCTTGGAGCCTCTTGTGTTTGTCTGCAGCTCTGTCGCTCTTAGCACAATGTAAACAGCGAATTTCTTCTTCTACACTTGTATTATTGGCAGAGTAGGCTCTGAACACCAAGGCTTCCGTAGTTTCGTAAATGCGCTTATGTGTGCTTCGTGAAAGTAAGATGTTCTACTGTTTAGTCTCTAAAAATCTACTAAATGATGGTTTCCAGTAAATTCTGGACGCTACCCACTCAGGACACTTGGATTACATTGGACGAGCAGTATGGAGGAATATTGACCAGTTTTTGTGGACTTTTATGGACCTTTTTGGCTCGGACCCCGGTGAACTCCATTATATGAAAGTTGGGGGGGAAATGAGAAGCCTTCCTGATCACCGGCTGAATTTGAGATATTAAAAAAGTTCTCCAGAGTCTTTCTCACCATCAGGGGAAGTGGAAGATAAAGTTACATCATTCTGTGGGTGAACTAGTCCTTTAATGACGTGTGGTGATCTGAAAGTGGCTGCAGTTCATGTGGGGGTTTTATGGCCTCAGACTGTTTAAAGTTAAAGATTGTGAGCCTGGATTTACCCTGGACAGCTTCTGTGTCTGTAAGAGCCGATCATTTACAAGCTAACGGACGAAACTGGATTCTACGCCGCCACAGATGAGACTTCACCGCGCTCCAGCAGGATGAAGGGTGCGCTGTGTTTACGTGGTATTTCTCCTCCAGGGTGTGACGCTGACCGACCTGCAAGAGGCTGAGAAAACCATCGGCAGGAGTCGTACCCCAAAGACCCGCGAGGAGGACAAGGAGGAGAAGGAGAAGCAGGACAAGGAGAAGCAGGAGGAGAAGAAAGACACCGAGACGAAGGAGGACGATTACCGATCGAAGTACCGCAGCTTTGAGGAGGTGTCCGTCTCTTCTTCCCAGCAGCCTGAAGATTTCGCTCCTCTTCCCCTCTCACCTCGTTTGCTTTTTCCCCTCCAGCGTTACCGACCTTCATCATCCTCCACCTCGGTCAGTACCGCCTCCACAACGTCCTACTCCAGCTCCACGTTGTCCTCCAGCTCCCTCAACAGGCCCAACAGTCTGACGGGGATCACCTCCTCCTACAGCCGCTCCTCCAGAGATACTGAAAAAGGTGCGTATGGCTTTTAGCAAATTTAGAAAATGGGAAAGATGAAAAGATCGTTTGTGAGGAAGCTGTCCTCACTTCTGTTTTCAAGAGTTTGAATGGAGGGAAGGTAAGGGACCACGCGTTGACATAATCGATAGCATAAAAACGTTGTCGCAAATTTTGCACGTCAACGTGTCAAGAGTGACATCATAATGATGTCATCCTCCAAGGGAAGGTCCAGTGCCTCTCGCAGCAGCAGCTCTGGCAGGGTTACCACGTGTCCTGGAAACCTGGACAATGGTCCAACATTTTTCCAGTCATGGAAAACACGTGGAAAATGAGAAAAAAGTAAAATGTGCTGGAAAATTAATTTTCCTCCCTCTGCTTCGTCTCTGCTTCGTCTGTGCTTCGTCTCTGCTTCGTCTCTGTTCATCTGTTGCTCCGTCTCTACTTAGTCTCTGCTTAGTCTCTGTTTCGTCTCTAGTTCATCTCTGCTTCGTCTCTGGTTAGACTCTGCTTAGTCTCTCTTTGTTAAGTCTCTGCTTCTAGTTCATCTTTGCTCCGTCTCTAGTTCGTCTCTGCTTCGTCTCTGCTTCGTCTCTAGTTCATCTTTGCTCCGTCTCTGCTTAGACTCTACTTAGTCTCTGTTTAGTCTCTGCTTCGTCTCTGCTTCGTCTCTAGTTCGTCTCTGCTTCGTCTCTGCTTCGTCTCTAGTTCATCTTTGCTTCGTCTCTGCTTCGTCTCTAGTTCATCTTTGCTCCGTCTCTACTTAGACTCTGCTTCGTCTCTGCTTCGTCTCTGCTTCGTCTCTAGTTCATCTTTGCTCCGTCTCTGCTTAGACTCTATTTAGATCTCTGTTTAGTCTCTGCTTCGTCTCTGCTTCGTCTCTGCTTCGTCTCTGTTTAGTCTCATCTTGTTTGCTCTGTTTCGTCTCTGCTTCGTCTCTAGTTCATCTCTGCTTCGTCTCTACTTAGACTCTGCTTCGTCTCTG
The DNA here is from genome assembly GCA_023101725.1 of Atherinomorus stipes. Classification (NCBI taxonomy): domain Eukaryota; kingdom Metazoa; phylum Chordata; class Actinopteri; order Atheriniformes; family Atherinidae; genus Atherinomorus; species Atherinomorus stipes. The sequence goes on along the minus strand of JALJCO010005468.1, from coordinate 145,255 downwards.
CTTCGTCTCTGCTTCGTCTCTAGTTCATCTTTGCTCCGTCTCTGCTTAGACTCTACTTAGACTCTGTTTAGTCTCTGCTTCGTCTCTGCTTCGTCTCTGCTTCGTCTCTGCTTCGTCTCTAGTTCATCTTTGCTTCGTCTCTGCTTCGTCTCTAGCTTCATCTCTGCTTCGTCTCTACTTCGACTCTGCTTCGTCTCTGCTTCGTCTCTGCTTCGTCTCTAGTTCATCTCTGCTCCGTCTCTACTTAGACTCTGCTTCGTCTCTAGTTCATCTTTGCTCCGTCTCTACTTAGACTCTGTTTAGTCTCTGTTTAGTCTCTGTTTCGTCTCTGCTTCGTCTCTAGTTCGTCTCTGCTTCGTCTCTGCTTCGTCTCTAGTTCGTCTCTGCTTCGTCTCTGTTTAGTCTCTGCTTCGTCTCTGCTTCGTCTCTGCTCCGTCCACCATGAAGATCCACAGATGACAGCAGCCACCACTTCACACAGTTAAACTGTCTCCATGCATGAAGAACAGAAATACAAACTCTTTTCTTCTACTTTAACACTGATGGATGAAAACAGGAACTCAGGACTGAGGACAGAGTACATACATGAATACATGAGGACATCACTTTATTTTCTTTATTTAATTTATTCTATTTTATTTTTGCCCTCTGACCGTATCAGATGTTTCCAGCAGGGATGGATGAGGTCACATCCAGTATAACAGTCTGTGCTCACGGCTGTCGTGTTAAAATGACTCGGCGTTTAATGACGCTTCGGTTTTTCTGTCCCTGTTAATGTCTATCATCATGGATGTTGGTAAGTCCTGGACATGGATGTAGGACGGCTGCAGAGCAGAAGAAGAACAGCCCGGTGCTGCAGGGACTTGACTTTCTAACTGGAGACGTTGTCGGAAGCAAAGATCCGCGACCTGTTGCGTATTTCCGGTCAAAAAACAAGGAAGTGTGAGAAAGGTCTATAGCTGAAGGAATGAAAGGGGTCGGCAGTGGGTGAACGCAGTGTTGCTTCTATTCTAACTTTCATGTTGGTGTTTTATTACAGAATTTTTCAACGTTTTTCCTTTTTTTCCCAGAAATGGAGAAAAAGGAGGAGGAGAAGGAGGGCGAGGACAAGTCTCAGCCCCGCTCCATCAGGGATCGCAGGCGGCCCCGGGAGAAAAGACGGTCCACTGGGGTGTCCTTCTGGACTCAGGATGTAAGGGAGTTTGTGGGGTGCGTACGGTGCAGCTCCATCTGTCCTGCTCTGAAAGCTGACGGAGGATTCACTCTTTCATCTGCAGGGTGATGAAAACGATCCTGACCAGCCGTCTGACTCCGAGGAGGGCAGCACCAAGGGGGAGCCGCAGGTAACGGAGACCACACCGTCCTTAGTGGGAGCGCGACACCCTGATGACCTCACTGATTTCACCTACACTGTTTCCTCCCCCCCCCACGTCTTTCCTTCTCACAGCCGTTGAATTTTTCTTGTCGCCGGTTTCCATCTTCCGGTGATGGTTGCCGAGGCGCGACCCTGCTCACCGAACACTCTCTCAGCCGCAGATCAGCGGGTTTTCAGAACATGCCGATGCACGAAGCAGAGGAAGTCGTTGAAGCATAGAAATTAACTAGTTGGCAAGTTTTATTAAGTTAACTGTGCAAGTTAAATTAAATCAGGGAATCCCTGAAATCTGAATATTAAAGTTAGCAGTCTGTGTTTGTATAGAAGAAGCAGCGGAGGCTGGGGGAGCAGCAACAAAGCCACGAAGAAGAAACGAGCAATTGTCTTTGTGTGGAGACCAAACACAAAAGCTAATTTATTTGTAGGGTGGGAAAAAATATCGATACACTGAAACATCGTGATATTTTCAGGTGCAGTTGTCATATTAATATTTAAAAACATGGTATTTATCTATTTCACCAACAAAATCTGGTGAGATTTCGTTTGTTAGATTAATATAAAGATATCACGTTCAGCTGTGGGAGGATATTCATGTAGGTCAGGCGTCACGGTGAGAATAAGTTTGTTTTTCTTATGTTTGTGGACACGACGTGTTTAAACATCAGGATCTCCTGCATTTGCACTGCTGCTGATGTGAAGCAGGAACGGAGAACAAAGTTACAACAGGATGATGACGTTCCCGCAGGAATCTCTGAATCACACAAATAAAGCTCCTACGTGGCAAAATGACGGAGTCTACAGTGAATTTATACATTTAGTAGCTTCATGTGCTGACGTGCGGGTCGGGTTTGACGGGGAGCCGCGGGTCTCGGTTCAGGTTCGGGCGGATGCCGGTCGTAAAACCTGTGCAGAACTCACATGCTGCATGCGGCTTAAGGTTATTATAGTTTTGATTTGTTTTAATTAGTTTCAGTTTTTGTTTTTCAATTCAGTTAGTTTTATTTATTTTTTGAGCAGGTTTGTTAGTTTTTTTTTCAGGGAGAAGCAAATCCAGATGGTTCTAGGACTGGAGTGTCAAACTCATTTTGGTTCAGGGGCCACAAATGACACGATTAGATCTCAAGTGGGCCAGACCAGGAAAACTGTCACACAATAACCTGTAAATAACAAAAACTTCAAATGTTTCCCGTTATTTTAGCACATTGTCAAGATGTTTATACTTAATGAACTTTCCTTTTAGAAAAAATTTACATGAAATGTGAGGAACATAAGTGGTTCCAGCAATATTTTGTCTCATTTGATTGTATTTTATTTATTCATTTCATGTATTTATTTCAGTCATTTTATTATATATTTTTATATGACAAAATATCTATGTACATTTTAATGTAAAAGTATGAATGAAAACATATTAATATGAATTTATCAAATTAATTTCCCCTTAAAACTTCCCAAATATGGAATGTTTTAATGTATTTATACTTTAATTATTATCATTATCATCAAATCATTCAAGTAAGACACGACATGTTCATTGTAACTCACCGATTACAAGAGCTCACTAAAGTCTGGGATACACGGTGCGATATTTTCCATCGTTGCTCGCAGCTCCGACTCAAATTGTGCGAATCAGTCGCAGAGTTCAATAGTTCACCGCTTGCGATGTTTGTCCTCACACTGTACGAACCGACGCTCGGATGCGATCTGACTGCTCACACGGTACGTCCTCAAAGACACGGTGGGGTTTTGAAGAATCCCGACATGCAACGCAATGAATACAGCTGGTAGTAGAAGAAGAAGAAAACGGAGGAGAAGAAGAAGAAAAAGAAAATAGCAGCAGCAGCAACATTATGCTATCACCAAAGAAACCGCGCTGCCTTGGCGATTTGCGTTCTTCTTTGTGAAGAATTCGCCAAAAATAAAAGGTGACGATGACGCGTGTGGACGAGGAATCGTCTGAGCAGACGTGGGCTGGACGGTCTGCCGGTTCTCCAATGACAACTCCGTCCAAATGACACGCCGGGTCGCCGTGCTGCCTCTGGTTTACTGCAGTTTCTGTTTTGTGCATGTGAAACATGAAAATCTCCGAGGAAAGAGTTCTCAGTCTGGTCGTGGCTCCGCTTCAACATGCGATTCACTCACGAACCACGGCCAGAATATCACACAGGTTTGATTTTCTTTCGACTCACGATTTCAGGTTGTGAGCTCATCGTGAGGTGCCAGTCACCTCTCGTGACCCCCTAGTATACTGCACGAAACACGATTTGGCCAGGAGTCGGCCCGATCACCAAACTTGTCACACGACTGGAAAATCGGCTCAAAAACGGCCAAAAATCGCACCATGCATGCGGTGCGATTTTAATCACGTCCTGTAATATTGAATCACAGATATCTGGAACTAAAAACAGAAACAAGATTTCCACATGTGACGTAATCCTGAGCTCATATTTAAACTGGGTCAGATCTGTAAGGTATGATCGAAATACTTCATATTTACACGTCTAAAAAGGTTCCAAGCTCTGGTGGACCAACTAGAAACTAGAGTTTGTTTTATTGTTTTAAATGTGGCATTTAATAACCCACCTTGTGGGCCAGGCTGGACCCTCTGGCGGGCTGGTTTTGGCCCCCGGGCCTTATGTTTGACACCCTGTTCTAGGATTTAACGCACAATATATTGTTAGTTTTGTTTGAACAGCTGTCATTAAGTTTGATTTGTTCTACATAAACACAAGTTGAGGTATTTTTCTAATTTTGCATAAGGAATGAATATTACATCATTTATTTTCCAGCTTTAATATCGGTATCTATATTGGTTATCAGCCACATGAATTTTAAAATATCGGCATATCGACTATCGTCCAAAATTCCAACATCGTGCATCCCTAGCTGAGACGGCGGGAAGAGCCGGCCTCTGTTACCCGGCCTCCGGGCTCTGGCTGCCGTCTGGGCTGAGAGAGATTACGTTTAAGCATCCGCGTGTTAAACACTTCACAGGAGGCCGTCGTCATGGCTACAGAGTACTCACAGGAGGCCGTCGTCATGGCTACAGAGTACTCTCCAGCGTTCATCCGTCTGCTGATGGAGGCTTTGACCAGTCTGCCAGTAGAGAATCATTCCCCATCCTTCAGCCTGATCAGATTGCACAGCTGTCACTTCAGTTTGTGTTTTTAACTTGTGTTTTATTTCTCTTCACAGAGTGACAGACTGTCCAGGTAAGTTCACCCTCCATATCTGATTCCTGGCTGCCGCTGCTCACGCGTCTGTCTGACGACCTGTCTTCACCCGCGCAGGAACGAGAGCACTTCATCTATAGATCGCAACGATGCTCTGTTAAGCCGCAGCTACGGCGAAGGCCGGAGGCCGTACTCGAGCCGACTGGATCGAGACGACGCCACCGACTATAAGAAGGTTTGGTTCAGTTGTACGAATACGTAGGATACGAACATAAAAAGTACATGGAACGTTGAGGAGGTGGACTTTGTGCCGGGTTTCTCTCCTCAGCTCTACGAGCAGATTTTAGCCGAGAACGAGAAGCTGAAGGCCCAGTTACGCGACACTGACCTGGAGCTGGCGGACTTGAAGCTCCAGCTGGAGAAGGCCACGCAGGTACGCTGGGCTCACCGTGAAGTCCTGCAGCGACTCGCCGCCGCCCCTCACTCATCTTCTCTCCTTTGACTTGCAGAGGCAGGAACGCTACGCCGACCGGTCACAGCTGGAGATGGAGAAAAGGGTAATGGCAGAGCTAGTTTTTCAGCCCACGTCTGAGTAAAGACGAAAGATCGTGTCTGAGAGTCGGACATGAATTATCAATCAGACCTGCTGTAAACATCCAGTAACCATGACGATGGCTTTATGTCTGAAGGTTACAAGCAGGCCCCAATATCATCTGGGTGGTGGTATGATTTACCCTGAGCTTTCATATGGGCCTCCTCTTTGCTGCTGGCTGCCGTGTCACTCGTGCCGTTGTAGCTGGGGGGTGAGAGGGGACGCCCTCCCCCCCCACCCCCCAAACACTGCCACCTTTTTTCTTCCACCCGTTTTTTAAACTGCAGATGCAGCGTGTGGTCACAACCTCTCCTCTCTTTATTCTTGAGTGTGAAAGTTTAGACAACACTGAAGTTGGCTTCTGATTCGTGATATGATTAAAGGCCGATTCCACTGCTTTTTGGGGACCTTAACCACACTAGACCAGGTCTTGCTTAAAAACTGCATCACCTAGAGCAGGGGTTCTCAACCTTTTTCATGATGGGTCCAGTTTTTTAGTCCAAACTGGTCCAGGTTCATATTTAACACTGTATCAGTGTAATGATCATTTTAGCTTTATTTATTTAATTAAAGCAAATCCAGCTGCCTTTAACAGACTGAACCTGTAAAATGTGGCTGATAAACATGAATAACATCATATAAAAATATATTCTGAGATGGTCACAAAGCACAAAATTTCATTGAACAATTTATTTATTTAAACTTTTCTTTAGGGATGCACCGACGCATCGGCTGGACATCGGTATCGGCCGATGTTTGCCTTGTTAACTGCCATCGGCCAATAAAAATGACATTCGCCGATGGCAGTGGCTGATTATTATATAGCCTATATATATATATATATATATTTTATATTATATATAAAAAAAAATATAATGATTTACATGTGTCATCAACACTGTTCTTAAGAAAAACTCTTTTTCCCCCTCTTTTTTGGGCGGGTGGGGGAAGATACTGGTAGAAGGCATCCACGTACTTTCCTCAGTAGAGAAACGAAAATGGCTGCGGTCGTGTGGCAATATTTTACCGTTTCAGAAAAAGAAAAAGGGGGGGCTACATTGCAACTCATCCAGTCATAAATAACAGTGTAAATATACGGTCCTCACGGCCCACATGTGGAAAAGGAACGTTTTTTCACGGCCCTCTAGGTGGCGCTGGAGGCACGAGCTTGGACCGCCGCCCCATGGTTAAGAATCACTGAGCTAGACTCATTGAATCTGTACTGAAATATTCTACACAGCATGGAGATCTCTTAAAACACAGTTTTGATTTAAAACCTTTGTTGTGTTTGTGAAAATGCAAATAAGACTCTCTCTAGACCACATTAACCCAGTTAATGTCCACACGCAGATGCATAAACAGAGGTAAACACAGTCTTTACTTTGGCCGGAGTGTCTAAAAGAATCATTTCTGATGCCAAAAATCTGCGTTTACGTGTTGATGACAGGAAAATTTCTAGGGATGCACAATAGCCTTTTTTAAAAACCGATACCGATAACCGATAAATTTCAACTCCTAAAAGCCGATACCGATAACCAATAACTGATAACACACATACTTGCCTAATCATGACATCATTACTAACAAAACCAAAAACACTTTTCACTCTTTAAATGAAGAAATATTTGTTTTTCCCAGTGAAAAATTATCAGCAAGCCTCTCAAACATTTTCCAAAAGATACAAAACTGTTCGTTATCTCAAATGCACATCAACTTAAATAAGGAGGATTGCTTACTGATACAAATACATGCACCGGGATTACAAACTAAAAGAGTGCAATCCAAAAGTTAAAAAAAACAATAGAAAATGAAGCACTGACAAGTTAAAGTCAACTTTTTTTGTATGTTAACACGATCTGGAAAAGTTTATTCTTAAACAATAATGACTGACAGGATAAAGTGCATTTTTAAACAGTAATTCTGGTCTCATAATGTGAGCGGAGCACTGTCATGCTGACAAAAGTAACGTACATGTCATTGGGGTAAGTCATCATGATATCGGAATGATGTAATAATTTCCTCTTATCGAGTCGATAATTATTTTGCACCCCTAAAAATTTCTTCCTTTCATCCCAGACTGCAACCAAATGCTCGCATTTTGTGACTAAAACATGAGACAACGCAAGTAAATTTTTCATCAACGCGCGCACATGTGACCAATTGATTCGCCGTTTCATTATTATTTCTTAAGTCTATTTAACATAGCTACTTGGTTGCTGACAGAATTACTGGTCAGTAAAGGCGACACCGGTTCTATTTGGCTCCTGAGCTAAACACGGCCTCCAGGTCGGAGGCGTCTGGTTGCAGCGTCTCTATTTTTGACGGAGTACGCTTCCAGAAAGTGTCAAGCTCTCGGCAAAAACATTGAAAATCAGACATGGAAGCAGGTAAATTTCAAAATAAAAGCCCCCTGCAGATTTGCGATCCTGAACTATGTTCAGAAGGGCTGGGAAAAAAATATTGATACACTGAAATATCGCAATATTTTCATATGCTGATATCATATTGATATTTAAAATGCTGCATCGGTCTATTTTACCGACGAAATCTCGCGAGATTTCGTCCGACAAAACCGACAAAATCTCGCGAGATTTCGTCGTTCAGTCACAAAATATGTCACGGGTTTTTGTGAAATCTAACGAGATTTCATAAGATAACGATGAAATCTCACCAGATTTCGTTAGTAAAATAGATCAGTATCGCATTTTTAAATATCTGATATCTGCATACTAAAATATTGCGATATTTCAGTGTATCGATATTTTTTCCCAGCCCTAATGTACAGTAAACATCACGTCATTGCCAGGGACACCAGGTCAGCAGTCAGGAGGTCTGTCAGTGTTTTTCATCATGGACTATCATTGTAATTTTGTCATCCGTTCCTAGTCCTATTATCATTTATTCATTTATTTATTTAAGGCAAAATACCTCATAGATAGATGTGAATTTGTCTTGTCCTTTTTCTCTTTGTGCTGATCCAATCCGATTCATGACTCAAAAACCAGAAACCAATCTAAACTGTAAGTTCATTTATCTGTAGCACCACTGCCCAAAACACTTTGAGTAAACACAGTACCAGCTGAAACAGAAACGTGGCGTGACCTGTGAACATGGTAGTTTCTGCATTTATTGTTCAGGTATTTATCAGTAATACAGTGAAAATGAGAGGAAATGTGAATATTTGCTTTGCAAGTTGATTTCAGTGTACATCCTTAAAGTTTCTGCTTGCGCCCCCTAAAAATTTCAGTTACTTTCCACTGTGCTCCTGGTGGAAAAAGTTAGTCTGGAGCCCTGCTACGTGTGGACGAGGCCTTAGACCAGGGTTACTCAAGCCGGTCCTAGGAGAGCCGCAATCCTGCAGTGCAACCAGAGTTCAACACACCTGATTCAGATGAGATGGATCCGACAGCCTATGAAGTTCTCCACCTGGACTAAATGCAGGCTGTTTATGAAACCAGAGGTTCTAATGTGGTCTAGACACCAGAAAACCGTATGAAACTACTCTGAAACTACGTGCTTTCACACATGGAATGAATTAACCTGTTCTAGGAAATCTATGAACAGAATGTTTCAATCCATATTTGAACCTCCTGAGTTTTGACCAGAACCAGATCTAGTGTGGTCAGAGTCAGAACCGCAGAGGAACGAGCGTTTCTGCAGGTCATGGATCAGGACCAGATCTAGTGTGGTCAGGGTCAGAACCGCAGAGGAACGAGCGTTTCTGCAGGTCATGGATCAGGACCAGATCTAGTGTGGTCAGAGTCAGAACCGCAGAGGAACGAGCGTTTCTGCAGGTCATGGATCAGGACCAGATCTAGTGTGGTCAGAGTCAGAACCGCAGAGGAACGAGCGTTTCTGCAGGTCATGGATCAGGACCAGATCTAGTGTGGTCAGAGTCAGAACCGCAGAGGAACGAGCGTTTCTGCAGGTCATGGATCAGGACCAGATCTAGTGTGGTCAGAGTCAGAACCGCAGAGGAACGAGCGTTTCTGCAGGTCATGGATCGGGACCAGATCTAGTGTGGTCAGAGTCAGAACCGCAGTGTGACGAGCGTTTCTGCAGGTCATGGATCAGGACCAGATCTAGTGTGGTCAGAGTCAGAACCGCAGAGGAACGAGCGTTTCTGCAGGTCATGGATCAGGACCAGATCTAGTGTGGTCAGAGTCAGAACCGCAGAGGAACGAGCGTTTCTGCAGGTCATGGATCAGGACCAGATCTAGTGTGGTCAGAGTCAGAACCGCAGAGGAACGAGCGTTTCTGCAGGTCATGGATCAGGACCAGATCTAGTGTGGTCAGAGTCAGAACCGCAGAGGAACGAGCGTTTCTGCAGGTCATGGATCAGGACCAGATCTAGTGTGGTCAGAGTCAGAACCGCAGTGGAACGAGCGTTTCTGCAGGTCATGGATCAGGACCAGATCTAGTGTGGTCAGAGTCAGAACCGCAGAGGAACGAGCGTTTCTGCAGGTCATGGATCAGGACCAGATCTAGTGTGGTCAGAGTCAGAACCGCAGAGGAACGAGCGTTTCTGCAGGTCATGGATCAGGACCAGATCTAGTGTGGTCAGGGTCAGAACCGCAGAGGAACGAGCGTTTCTGCAGGTCATGGATCAGGACCAGATCTAGTGTGGTCAGAGTCAGAACCGCAGAGGAACGAGCGTTTCTGCAGGTCATGGATCAGGACCAGATCTAGTGTGGTCAGAGTCAGAACCGCAGAGGAACGAGCGTTTCTGCAGGTCATGGATCAGGACCAGATCTAGTGCGGTCAGAGTCAGAACCGCAGAGGAACGAGCGTTTCTGCAGGTCATGGATCAGGACCAGATCTAGTGTGGTCAGAGTCAGAACCGCAGAGGAACGAGCGTTTCTGCAGGTCATGGATCAGGACCAGATCTAGTGTGGTCAGAGTCAGAACCGCAGAGGAACGAGCGTTTCTGCAGGTCATGGATCAGGACCAGATCTAGTGTGGTCAGAGTCAGAACCGCAGAGGAACGAGCGTTTCTGCAGGTCATGGATCAGGACCAGATCTAGTGTGGTCAGAGTCAGAACCGCAGAGGAACGAGCGTTTCTGCAGGTCATGGATCAGGACCAGATCTAGTGTGGTCAGAGTCAGAACCGCAGAGGAACGAGCGTTTCTGCAGGTCATGGACCAGGACCAGATCTAGTGTGGTCAGAGTCAGAACCGCAGTGTGACGAGCGTTTCTGCAGGTCATGGATCAGGACCAGATCTAGTGTGGTCAGAGTCAGAACCGCAGAGGAACGAGCGTTTCTGCAGGTCATGGACCAGGACCAGATCTAGTGTGGTCAGAGTCAGAACCGCAGAGGAACGAGCGTTTCTGCAGGTCATGGATCAGAAGCCGTTTCCAGTGGTCGTTATCTGGTGTGTTCAGTGCTGCGTAGGGAACCTGTGCATGTGTCCTCAGCTCTGTAGGTATGTAGCCGTGACCAAGGTTATCATGAATTTTTACGTTGTTTTATTTTTATTTTTTATTTTTTATATTTTTTATTTAGTTTTGACTTCTTGTTTTTCAATCCAGTTAGTTTTAGTTTTTTGAGCAGGTTTGTTCGTTTTAGTAATTTTCATTTTTTGGAAAATGCTTTGTTTTAGTTAAATTTTTATTAGTTTCAGTGTTAGTTTTAGTTTTTTTTTGGGGGGGGGTTTCCTTCTTTTTTCTTTTCTTTTCGTAAATTATTATAGTAAATAATTATTTGTAAATAATTGTACTTAGTTTTAGTTGGTTTTGTAAAGACACACTACAGTTTGAGTTATCTTTTATTTAAAAACTGTCATTTTTATTTTATCTCAGTTCACGTAAATGTTTTTTCAAGTTTCGTTTTTGTTTTTTTATTTTTAGTTTACTAGAATAACCTTGGCCGTGACTTCATAACCGCTGAATTAATTATCATCCGCTACTTGTTTTATCACTCTTGTCACTCATCAACAGCCTTTTAAGATTCAAGGTTGTCTTAAAAAAGCCTTGTGACCCGAGTCATTGCCGTCCCGCCCCATTCCCTGGAGACTCGTCTTCATCACTGACGACGTCGGTCTGAACTGGCTGTTGCTTGCAGATGGCTCACAGGACATGCGTGTGATGAAGTGTTTGCTTCCACCACTCCCTCACCTTCTGCCTCACCCCCCCTCCCCATGTTGTGTGTGAATCCCGCGTTGAAGTGTCCTCTTCTGCTTGTCCAACATGTCCCAGCTCAGCATTGACATGCTTTTCTCCACCCAACAGGAAAAAAGAGCTCTAGAAAGGAAGATTTCTGAGATGGAGGAGGAACTTAAGGTACCGCAGCACACACACAGTTCTGCATCATGTTTTCCTTTTTTCTTAATATTGATCACTGATTCCTTTGTTCATTTTAACAAGTTGCTTCAAGAGTTAGACAAGTATGCAGGCAGTGAAGAGGTGGACTATGAATACAAGAACAAAATAGTTCTGTCATGTCATGAAGCCTTCAGGTGTTTGAAAGAAAAACAATATTGTGCTCAATGCTTTTCACCAGCACCGAAAACCAGCAGACGTTCTTTTCTGTGTAATGAACAAAGTTTCAACCAACACAGCAGGAAATGATAAGACTGAAGATAACCGCACACGTGTTAACACACTCTCTGGGTAAAAGCAGTTTTAGGCTACGTCGTATTGATTCACAGACATAATGGTGATGGACCACCACCCAGGAATACCACAGTATAAAGTTCAACGGATCTTCAAGCCTTTCAGCTGATTCCCATCAGGCTCATGCACGCTCCATTTCTGGTTCTGATCCTTTTGATTTGGATGCTCAAGATCATGATGTAGTTTCAGTTTTCAATTAAAAAAATAAAAAATTCAGGATTCCCATGATTCCTGGAAAACCTGGAAAATGATCAAACTTTTTCCAGTCATGAAAACACATGGAAAATGAGAGTAAAATGTCCTGGAAAATGATATTTCCTCCATCTACTTCCTTCTGCTTCGTCTCTGCTTCATCTCTGCTTCGTCTCTAGTCTGTTTCTGCTTCGTCTCTAATTCATCTCTAATTCGTCTCTGCTTCGTCTCTAGTCTGTTTCTGCTTCGTCTCTAGTCTGTTTCTGCTTCGTCTCTAGTCCATCTCTGCTTCGTCTCTAGTCTGTTTCTGCTTCGTCTCTAGTTCGTCTCTGCTCCGTCCCTAGCCTGTTTCTGCTTCGTCTCTGCTTTGTCTCCAGTTCGTCTCTGCTTCGTCTCCAGTCCATCTCTGCTTCGTCTCTGCTTCGTCCCTAGTTCGTCTCTGCTTCGTCCCTAGTTCGTCTCTGCTTCGTCCCTAGTTCGTCTCTGCTTCTTCCCTAGTTCGTCTCTGCTTCGTCTCCAGTTCATCTCTGCTTCGTCTCTGCTTCGTCCCTAGTTCGTCTCTGCTTCGTCTCTAGTTCGTCTCTGCTTCGTCCCTAGTTCGTCTCTAGTTTGTCTCTGCTTCGTCTCTAGTTCGTCTCTGCTTCGTCTCTAGTTCGTGTATAGTCCATCTCTGCCTCATCTCTGCTTCGTCTCTAGTTCGTCTCTGCTTCGTCTCTAGTTCTTGTATAGTCCATCTCTGCCTCATCTCTGCTTCGTCCCTAGTTCGTCTCTGCTTCGTCTCTAGTTCGTCTCTGCTTCGTCCCTAGTTCGTCTCTAGTTTGTCTCTGCTTCGTCTCTAGTTCGTCTCTGCTTCGTCTCTAGTTCGTGTATAGTCCATCTCTGCCTCATCTCTGCTTCGTCTCTAGTTCGTCTCTGCTTCGTCTCTAGTTCTTGTATAGTCCATCTCTGCCTCATCTCTGCTTCGTCCCTAGTCCGTTTCTGCTTCGTCTCCAGTTCATCTCTGCTTCGTCTCTGCTTCGTCCCTTAGTTCGTCTCTGCTTCGTCCCTAGTTCGTCTCTGCTTCGTCCCTAGTTCGTCTCTAGTTTGTCTCTGCTTCGTCTGTAGTTCGTGTATAGTCCATCTCTGCCTCATCTCTGCTTCGTCTCTAGTTCGTCTCTGCTTCGTCTCTAGTTCGTGTATAGTCCATCTCTGCCTCATCTCTGCTTCGTCTCTAGTTCGTGTATAGTCCATCTCTGCCTCATCTCTGCTTTGTCTCTAGTTCCTCTCTGCTTCGTCTTTAGTTTGTCTCTAGTCCATCTCTGCTTCGTCTTTAGTTTGTCTCTAGTCCATCTCTGCTTCGTCTTTAGTTTGTCTCTAGTCCATCTCTGCTTCATCTTTAGTTCGTCTCTAGTCCATCTCTGCTTCGTCTTTAGTTTGTCTCTAGTCCATCTCTGCTTCGTCTTTAGTTTGTCTCTAGTCCATCTCTGCTTCGTCTTTAGTTTGTCTCTAGTCCATCTCTGCTTCATCTTTAGTTCGTCTCTAGTCCATCTCTGCTTCGTCTTTAGTTTGTCTCTAGTCCATCTCTGCTTCGTCTTTAGTTTGTCTCTAGTCTCTCTGCTTCGTCTTTAGTTCATCTCTGCTTCGTCTCTAGTTCGTCTCTGCTTCGTCTTTAGTTCGTCTCTAGTCTCTCTGCTTCGTCTTTAGTTCATCTCTGCTTCATCTCTGCTTCGTCTCTAGTTCGTCTCTGCTTCGTCTTTAGTTCGTCTCTAGTCTCTCTGCTTTGTCTTTAGTTCTTCTCTGCTTCATCTCTGCTTCGTCTTTAGTCCATCTCTGCTTATCTTTAGTTCGTCTCTGCTTCGTCTTTAGTTCGTCTCTGCTTCATCTCTGCTCCGTCTCTAGTTGGTCTGTAATTAGTGGCTGCTTGAAAATAGCACTTCTCCAAAAGTCTGAGGTGGACTTTATTAGTCTATATATCCTGGAAAATAACTTCAAAAAAAGAGGAGGAACCCTGAAAATGGAAATCGTGGCATCCCTAATTATGTGCAGTCAATTTGTTGCAGACAATTATAAAATTGTGAAATGACACATTTCATGTTCATGTTTCATTAGGTTGCGGTTTAGCTAGTTTAGTTGATGAAGTTTGTTTTTTTGCTAAGAAAAACAAAGCAAAAAGGATAAAAGGAAACAGGAAATTGCCATATATGGAGCAGAAATAAATACTCGATAACAAAAACATTCTCAAACACATTCTCAAGATATCCACCTGATGAATCGTTTAAACCCCTTTGGTCCAAAAAGGCACTGAAGCAGAAGTTAAACCCCCTTTTACTAATGTTCGTCAATTAAAAGTATTTTTATAGATGAAGATTCAGCGTGTCACACAAACGTGTGCCAATATAAAACTGAAGGGATACTTGCAACAGTACTGCAACAAGCATTTATGTTCCCCCATCAACGAAACAAAGAGTAAAAATGGGAGTCAGCATCACGTCCTGTGGTGTATTTGTTCAGTCTGTTTTCTCCGAACAGGTTTTACAATAATAATAATAATGGATTAGATTTCTATCGCGCTTTTCAAGGCACTCAAAGTGCTTTACAGTAGATCCATTATTCTTTCACTCCTCAGTCGTACTTGGTGATGCTAAACTACGTATGTAGCCACAGCTGCCCTGGGGCAGACTGATGGAAGCGTGGCTGCCATTTCACACCTACGGCCCCTCCCACCACCACCGGAACATTCACACACATTCATACAGCAGCGGTGCCCCCACTGGAGGCAAAGAGGGTTAAGTGTCTTCCCCAAGGACACAACGACTCATGGCTGGGGGATCGGGATTTGAACCTCCGATCCTTCGATCGTTGGCCGACCTGCTCGACCACCTGAGCCACAGCCGCCCCGAGTTCAGTCTGTTTTCTCCGAAGAGGTTTTTAAATGTAATTCTCTTTTTACATGGTTTCATTCATTGCTCCGGTTATTCTAGATGAACTCCATCAGTTGTGGGACGATGAAACTTTGTGTGTTCACGCGTTAACATCATTTAACCCAGTCACTGGATGGAAGGTGATGATATCGGGGGGATCTTTGCGAGTAGTGATGCGATTAACTGGGAAAAATGAAGAAGTCGTGGCGTCCTTACCGGCTGTTAGAATCGGCCTTTCTTCGTTCAGTCTTTCCTTTTTACGTCAGCTTTCGTCTCAGCGTTATCGAGCATTTGCCTGTAAATTATAAATGCAGCCATATCCATCAGCCATCTACTCCATCCCAGCTACGACTGTTGGAAAAGATGCCGGATTTCCATCATACTGGACTGACAAGCTGCTTCATCTGTTTTTGAGTGTGAGTAGGCGCGATTGTTGAAGAAAGGCTCAGAGATTAATTCATTTTTCTACTTTTCTTTAGCCTCTGCTCTGTAAAAGTAAATCAGTTCTCACTGTTTGACATTCGGACGCTCCTGTCGGGTTGTTAAGCTGGTGCGTGACAGCTGCTGGAGATCTTGATCCATTTCTGCAGATTTGTCAGGAAATCTTCGTTTAAGCATCTGAGCAGCGCAGTCCGAACAGGTGGACAGCAGCTGGTTAACCGTTAAAGCCCAGATCATAGTGACGTTGTCATGTTTGCAGACAGGGCTGGGCGATATGACGATACATCTGTATGATGGGAAACTTCTATGGTTTCACATGAAGCTCTGTCGTTTACGAGAGAGAGAGAGAGAGAGAGAGAGAGGCATCAACTCTGTTCACTGTTTATTTTAAGTACAGAGTTCCTAAAATGTTCCTGCAAGTTGGCACAAGCTCACTGCAGCTCAATATGAATATAAAGATAATATCCACCTATGAAACATGCTACCAGCTTACAACTGGACTGTGAAGCACTGAACAATCTTAAAAGGAGGGATGTGTTGGAATTTTGGCTGATATCCGATATGCCAATATTTTAAAACTCGTGGCAGATAACCGATGTCGATACCGATATCAAAGCTGAAAAATATAAGCAGTCATTGCTAATGGCAGTTTTGTTATCAGTTTCCAACACTTTGTAAAAATAAGGGTGGGAAAAAATATTAATACACTGAAATATCGCGATATTTTCATATGCCAATATCAAATTGATAATCTTACAGAAAAAAATGGTCTTCTTCAAAAACTTCTTTTTCACAGACTTTAAAACTTCTAAAGACTAGGGTTGGGGAAAAATATCAATACACTGAAATATTGTGATATTTTCATATGCTGATATCATATTGACATTTAAAAATGTATCGATCTATTTTACTTGAAAAAATCTTGCAAGTTTTCATCATTCTGTTACAAAATCTCACAATATTTCATGAATTCTCGTGAGCTTTTGTAACAGAACAATCAAATATGAAGAGATTTCATTAGTAAAATAGATCGATACCGTGTTTTTAAATGTCAATATGATATCAGCATATCAAAATGTCCTAATATTTCAGTGTATCAATTATTTTTCCCCACCCCTAGTCTTTAGAAGTTTTAAAGTCTGTAAAAAAGTTTTTTTTCTTTTCTTTTTTTATACTTTAGAAACAGCGGCCTGATCGGTTAAATATCGGTCCTCAAAATGGAGGAAAACCAGTGGAAGATTTACTTGTGCAGATGGAACGCAGGCGACGTCAATTTGTGGCCGAAGCACAGTTGTTTTGTTACTTTATATGATACGTAACTGGTGTGATGTCACAATGTAGCTACGTACAGCCCAACGTCATCACATAAATCCGCGGGTCAACCCGGGTCTGGTGTTCCCACTGCATGCCGATCGGAGACGATTGTTTACGGGTTTAAACGGGTTCTTTGGCCAGTGGGAAAGGGGGAGTAGAGATGCACCGATCAGGACCTGAGGGGCTGATCACCAAAAGCAGTATCTGCCAATCCCGATCATGCCGATAGCAGCGTCAAATCCATAAATTCTCCAATATTGTTGCCTCATGTACATAACATTTACATTGTTAAAGAAAAAAAACTCAGTGTAACATAAAGAGGCCAAAATAATCTAGTAAAATGCTGATTTTATTGTTGAGCTTACTTGTGATAAAGCAGCATTAACAGCAGGTTTGCCTCGCGCGTGGAGAGTGGTGGAGGACCGGCTTGTTTTCCACGTCTGTGTTTGTACGATTGAGGATGAAACTGAGCAGCTGCTTGGCTTCATCTGCTCCACGAGGCCGGAGAACCACGTCTCTGCACCGTGTCTGGATTCATCAGATTGTTCTGAGTTTGGTGGTTTCGCCGTTTCCTCCAGGAGCAGCGCACGGACGATGGCGTAGCTTTGG
Organism: Atherinomorus stipes; assembly: GCA_023101725.1. Classification (NCBI taxonomy): domain Eukaryota; kingdom Metazoa; phylum Chordata; class Actinopteri; order Atheriniformes; family Atherinidae; genus Atherinomorus; species Atherinomorus stipes. The sequence goes on along the minus strand of JALJCO010005468.1, from coordinate 128,046 downwards.
TCTGATCCGGCCCAGTTTAACCACCAGCGTCCCGATCAACCCGCCGTTTGGAAACCCGGGACCGAACGCAGATCAGTTTGACCTCCACCGTCTCCAGTATTTGCCGTCCTGTCAGAAAATGTTTCTGCATCACGAAACTGAGACTTTGGGCCAATTCCAATTCCTATCATAACCCTCAAGCTCAACCCGAGATATTAGTCGCCCTCAAAACCAGGTGTTCAGGGCTATTTTGTGAGTTGAAAATGGGACACCCTTAAATGCAGACATGTCTTCAAACTGTGGGGGGCAGCATTACGCCAAAGCAGCGTTCAGTCTGTCAATTCAGAAGCAGAAGAAGAAGAATTTATTTACATTTATTTGCAGTGTGAACCTGCCTAACCATGGACATATTCAGCTGTCAGCATACCACGACTTATTGAAAGGTAAACAGCAGCGATAAGGAAAGTTATGTGGGTAACTGTGGATCTGTGAATTCCTGCATGACTGCAGTCAGCTGGCCGACACGTCACCTGATTGACAATTACCATCAGGACTCGACCTGCGAAGAGCGCGAGGAGCTTTGTTTACAGAAGGAAGGAATCAGAACTATGGTTGGATAACTCTGCGACTACGGGAGATGACATCAGCCCGGTCATCTTATACCGTTATCGGCACAAACACTAAGAAAATACAATGGTTTTCCTCATATTTATATCTCTATGAACAAAGAAAATACTTTAGATTTGTAGCTCTCCGTCTCTACCGCTGCATTCTGGGTAATCTTCTTACAAGGTGGTGTCGGAGAATCTCAGGATGGAGGATATTCAGCCTCAAACTTGCCCCAACTAAACGTTCTGAGAATCGGGACGGCACTTGCACTTCGCAGGAGTGCGTATTTCAGAGATTGAGGGTTAAGACAGGAACTGGAATCCACCCTTTGAGTCTCTCTGATTGGTTAACGTCCCGCGTCAACGCTGCAAAAGTTCAGATCTTCCAAATGTTTGATACGTGTCAAACACCAAAATGCTTCTGGAAACATCTGATTGGCCGGCTCTGATCTATTTTGATCCAAACTGATAGGGGCACTATCGGCCGATTGCAGTCGGCTGCCGATCGATCGGTGCTTCTCTACGTCACTTCCACTTGTCGCCAGAGGGGGCAAACTTCTGGAAAAAAGCTGGAACTTGCACTGTACTCCTTTTAAGTATTTTCTTTGTTAATGAAGATATAAATATCAGGAAAACCATCGTATTATCTTAGTTTAGGTCCATGTTATGGATCAGTTACCTCATTGTTGCAGAACATTTAATTTTATTTTACAATCTTTTGTCAGTAGCAGCCGGTGCGGTCAAACCATGTTATCATTTAAGTTAGTTAACGTCACAAAATGGTCATTTTTCTCGGTGCTAATGTGGTTGTTTTATCCAGAAAACAGCCTGTATAACGTGCTTGTACCGATGACGGTATGAGACGACCGGGCTGATGTCATCTCGCGTAGCCGTAGAGTTGGCTAACGATAGTTCTGTTTCATTTCTTCATGACTGCCAGCGGCAGTAAACAAAGTGGATACGTCTCCTCGCAGGTCGAGTCCTGATGACGACAAAGTCAGTGACGTGTCGGCCAGCTGGCTGCAGTCATCCAGGAATCCACAGAACCACAGTTACCTACGTAACTTTCATTATCGCTGCTGTTTACCTTCCAATAAGCCGTGGTACGCGGTGACAGCTGAATATCCATGCTGGTGGTATTTCTACAGACTACTGTCTGATAACTCTGACAGAAGGAATCACTGACAGATGCTCCACAACAGTTTCAGAAACACAGAGCTGATGGAGCATCAGTGACAGCTGTGTTTGTGCTGATGATTAGACAGACAGGGTTAACAGTGCAGATGCATGGAAATAAAGTAATGCTTCCTCCTCCTCTTCTTCTTCCTCCCTTCTTCTTCTTCTTCTGAACTGACAGACTGAACGCTGCTTTGGCGTAATGATGCCCCCCCCACAGGCATGTCTCATTTTTAAGTCAGAAAATAGCCCTGAACAGCTGGTTTTAAAGGCGACTAAGATTGAGGGTTAAGACAGGAACTGGAACTGGCCCTGAGAGTCCAGGACCCCCAGGTCCACACGGAGCTGGACGATGGGTGGACAGGACAGGGAGGAAGATGATGCTGCGTCTCTGATAACGCCATGTTTGTTTCTAGCTGGATGATGGTGTCAGTCTCACCGTCCGTGCTGCCATCACGCTGACCTGGACCGCACCGAGTCATTCCTCCGGTCTCCAGAATCTCTCCCATCTTCTAACGATCTTCCTCTTCTGTCTCCCCCTGCCCCTCCTCCTCCTCTTCCTCATTTATATTGTCCTGTCTTTCATTAACCCTTTCTTCCTTCTCCTCTGCCACTCCTCCCCTCCCCCGTTCACTGTTCTCTCTCCCCTGTTGTGGTTGTCCCCCCCCCCCCTGCAGAACCTCCCCCAGGTAAAGCAGGTTCAGGCCCTGCGGCAGGTTAAGGAGCGGCTGCAGGCTGAGAACCGGGCCCTGGCCCGCGTGGTGGCCAAGCTGTCGCAGTCGGCCTGCAGCCAGCTGCCCACCGTGGACCTCTGAGCCACGCCCGTCTGTCCACCACCACCCCCCCTTCTTCTTCTCTTCCCCCTCCCACCCCATTCTTCTCATGCTTCATAGCGCTCGCCCCGCTCACGTAGACAGGCAGGTGTCCAGCCGCCCATGATCTGCTTTCCTCCTCCGCCTCCCCAGAGCTTTTGGTTTTCAGATTGGGGAGTGTGTTTATTGGTTTTTACCACGGGACACTCTCCTCCTGCAGTGCACACCTGTCTCAGGTGTTTTCCACACCAAGTCACAGAAAACTCCTTAAAGGGGCAGTTTGTTTTTTCCAACCTGGATCTGTTTTCCAGCGTGAATCTGTTCATTTCCTCATCCAGACAGTTTTGGTGCAACTTGAGTTCCTTCAGCAGATATTTAGATCCACTCCAGATCAGCGTATGTCCCATATGATGGAAGTGATGAAGCAACCTGGTGCAGCCTATAAATAATCATTTTCTGCCACAAAGTCCTCCATTTCACCAATGTTGGTTACCAAACATTAGTCGGACCCCCATGTGAGCTCCAAGCAGCTGGAAGTGGCTTTTTTGTGGTGATCCGTCCTTATTTTGGGTCATTGACATGACGTGCGTATTTTTGTGTCCGAGTGTATCGTTGCTTTTTTAAAATAATCTGATAAATCCATTACAGGCATCATTTTATGCTATGAAATTTTTATAGTTTCATACATTTTCAGCACATTCCAATAGTATGTATATTTTTTTATGACATCACAAACCCCTGAAATGTCAGGTGGTGCAACTGTCCGAGCAAATAAACATACTAAGAAAACTTTTTAATTTGTGTTTTAATGATAATAAATTAAAAATAAAACCTCTTCATAATTTTACGTTTAAAATCCTCAAATAGTGTAGTTTAAACTTTTGAGATCATTTAAAAACTTGTGTCCAACAGTTTGTATGTCCTAAAATGTCAGGATGGCGTAACCATAGAAACATGACTTTAATTGTATAATAAAGACGTAGTAACGGCAAACATGATGCTGCTGCAGCCAGAGGATCCAAGTAAACTTCACTGGTGAGTGAAAAGGTTTGTTATTCTCTGTAAAATATATTTAGCTTTTCTCCAACTCACAGTTAGACTGGTACACTTTCACTGTCAGCTGGTACAACCCATGTAAAACTGTTATTTTATCATAAAATGCTGTAATTTAGTCTAAACAAATATGTATTAGCATGCTAGCAAATATTAAAGCTAATGTAAGAGTCCAAGTAGATACTTGCCAAAGATTCGACATAGACATCATAAAATACATACATATACATATATACAGGTACTACCCAAAAAATTAGTATATCCTGAAAAAGTTCATGTATTTCTGTAATTCAACTTAAATGGTGCAGTTTACATATTGTTCAGACAAATAATATGCAAATCAATATATTTAAAGCTTTTGTTTGTTTGGATGTTGCTGATTAGGACTTACAGCTTAAGAAAACGTCAATTTCATAAACTCCAAAAATGAGAATATTGTGAAAAGCTCCAGTATTGTAGGTTCAGAGTGTCACATTCTAATCAGGTCAGTAATCCAAACACCTCCATAAGTACCCTGAGCCTTTAAAAGGTCTCTGTGAATTCTTCTAGAACCAATCACAATCATGGGGAAGATGCTGATCTGACAGTTGTGCAGAAAACCATCATTGACTCCCTGCACAAGGTGGAAAGACACAAAAAGTGATAGAAAAGAAGCTGGATGTTCTCAGAGTGTCTCAAAGCACATTAATGGACAGTTAAGTGGAAGGAAGAAGTGTGGAAGAAAACGGTGTAGAAGCCGGAGGGGCTGACAGCAGCCTGGAGAAGATGGTCAGAAAAGGGCCTTTCAAACGTGTGGAGGACTTCATAAGGAATGGACCTGTGAGCTTCATCAAGTCCAGCATCAAATCCAGCCGTCTACCAGGACATTTTGGAGACCTTCATGCTTGCTTCAGTGGACCAGCTGTATGGGAATGCAGACTTCATCTTCCAGCAGGACTTGGCACCTGCCCACACTGCCAAAACTACCATATCCTGCTTCAACAACCATGGATCACCATGCTGGATTGGCCCGCAAACCCACCTGACCTGAACCCCATTGAAAACATGTGGGATATCGTCAGAGAAAGCTGAACGGGAAGAGAGCAAACAATAAAGAAGAGCTCAAGGCTGTGATGGAAGCATGTTGGTCTCCATAACAGCTGAGATATGCCACAAGCTGCTAGCATCCATGCCACGCCGGGTTAAAGCTGCTAGCATCCATGCCACGCCGGGTTAAAGCTGCTAGCATCCGTGCCACGCGGGGTTAAAGCTGCTAGCATCCATGCCACGCCGGGGTAAAGCTGCTAGCATCCATGCCACGCGGGGTTAAAGCTGCTAGCATCCATGCCACGCCGGGTTAAAGCTGCTAGCATCCATGCCACGCGGGGTTAAAGCTGCTAGCATCCATGCCACGCCGGGTTAAAGCTGCTAGCATCCATGCCACGCGGGGTTAAAGCTGCTAGCATCCATGCCACGCCGGGTTAAAGCTGCTAGCATCCATGCCACCCCGGGGTAAAGCTGCTAGCATCCATGCCACGCCGGGTTAAAGCTGGTAGCATTCATGCCACGGCGGGTTATAGCTGCTAGCATCCATGCCACGCCGGGTTAAAGCTGCTAGCATCCATGCCACGGCGGGTTAAAGCCGCTAGCATCCATGCCACGCCGGGTTAAAGCTGCTAGCATCCATGCCACGCCGGGTTAAAGCCGCTAGCATCCATGCCACGCCGGGTTAAAGCCGCTAGCATCCATGCCACGCCGGGTTAAAGCCGCTAGCATCCATGCCACGCCGGGTTAAAGCCGCTAGCATCCATGCCACGCCGGGTTAAAGCCGCTAGCATCCATGCCACGCCGGGTTAAAGCTGCTAGCATCCATGCCACGCCGGGTTAAAGCCGCTAGTATCCATGCCACGCCGGGTTAAAGCTGCTAGCATCCATGCCACGCCGGGTTAAAGTTGCTAGCATCCATGCCACGCCGGGTTTAAGCTGCTAGCATCCATGCCACGCCGGGTTTAAGCTGCTAGCATCCATGCCACGCCGGGTTAAAGAGTCATTAAAGGGGCCCCCAACAAAGTTCTAAGTACAGATGCAAGATTTTACTTTAGGAGGCCTGATATTTTTGTATTTAAAACACTTCTCTGATTGATTTTATGCAACATTCTAATATTTGAATTTCAGAATTTGAGGTTTTCTTAAGCTGCAACTTCTAGTCAGCAACATCCAAACAAATAAAAGCTTGAAATATATTGATTTGCATATTTGTCTATACAATATGTAAATTGCACCTTTTAAGTTGAATTATGGAAATACATGGACTTTTTCAGGATATTCAAATTTGTATATATTGTATATATGTATATATTGTAGATGATTGGTTGAACCACCTGACATTTCTTATGCACAAAAGTTAGAAATACAGTAAAAAAAAAAAAAAAAAAAAAAGGATTTAAAGGCTTCTAAATGTAATTTAACAAACATGACTGTTTTTAACACATTGTTCCAGACTCAAATCACTTACCCATTCACAGACATTTTTACTGTGACGGCTTTGATGACATCACTGTTATTTACCTGCTATGATGTCGCATGTCTGTAAATAAGGACGAATCACCACAAATAAGGAACTCAAAGCGGCTTGGAGCTCACAGGGGGGTCCGACTAATGTTTGGTAACCAACATTGGTGAAATGAAGAAGTTTGTGGCAGAAAGTGATTATTTAGAGGCTGCACCAGGTTGCTTCATCACTTCCATCATATGGGACATACGCTGATCTGGAGTGGATCTAAATATCTGCTGAAGGAACTCAAGTTACACCAAAACTGTCTGGATGAGGAAATGAACGGATTCATGCTGGAAAACAGATCCAGTTTAAAAAATGAACTTTCCCTTCAACTATGACGAACTGAAGGATTGCGGCTCAGGTAAGTGTTGAAAAGAGAGCAGGTCCTGAGTTAAAAGTTCTGACCTCCGAACGGAGCGCTGCAAAGGAAAGTGTCCTCTGTGTGGTTTCTGGTTTGACGCTCTCCTCGGAGGGAGCTCGTTTCCTCAGTTTGGCTTGTTTTGGCTTCTTTGCATGATGTGGCTTCCTGTGGCATCAACTTCTTTTGGTCTAAATTGTCAGACTCACCCCCCCACCCCACCCCCCACATTGTGATGTAAATATCGGAACAACTGCATGCACAGACAAGCGCGTTAAAGGATAACTTTCTTTTTTTATCTTGGAGGTTTAGTGTTGAGTTTTTTAGCTCCTCCTCCCACCTGTCGTCCTCCCAGATTAGAGACCTGCATCTGCATGTCCTCATGCTTCTACTGGGAAATAACTCAACACTTGTTCCCCACATTTTGGTCCATAGTTCAGTCTAAAGGTGGGGATATGTGGGGCTCAGCATCGTGGCTACAGATGCTGTTGGGAATGCCGGATCTGATTTATCGGTTTCTGAGCAGGCAACGGAGACTGGCTGAGGTACCGATGCACCACTGCACGGCTTTTTAACAGGGGGGCGGTCATTACCCCGTATGGAAGTTTGTTTAACCATCACATTTTCCCTGCACTTCGTCTTCAGTGGAGTTTCGGACAGAGTAGCCCTCCCTCTCTGATCATGAGTCAGTCATCCAGAACAGCACTTTGTCCTGTGAAACTTCTGTAACTGAGTTTGATTAAACTTTTGATGGTATGTTTTTATTACTAAACTTTGTATTTAATAGCTACATTTGACCTGCATCTCAGATAACCTGAATGCTTCACAAAGTGAGCTTTTTTATATTTTGTTGACAGAACTGCTGTTTCAGATTCCTTAAATTGTATTAGTGTTGTTCAGGAAACACCGGGAAGGACAAAGATGGCGTCGTTCTGTTACATAATTAGGTTTGTCATTAAACAACCCACTTCCAAAAACCTGTGTAAAATGTCAACAAATGCAGAGAAAAATCTGTTTTATTTTTAGTAGCACATAAACTTATCAGATGTTAAAACTGAGACATTTTATCATTTCCTGGAAAATCTTCTCTGATTGTGAATCTGAAGCAGCAACACGTCTGTAAGAAGATGGAACAGCAGCAAGAAAAGCTGGAGGATAGTTATAGTAGGAGACTTTAATATCTGATCAGGTTAATTAGCAACAGGTCAAACATGACTGTGCCTCTCTGAAATGCTCCTTTTATACCCAATCTCTCATATGTTCTGAGGCAAACATTTTATGGGAGTTTGAGGTTTGCAAACCGTTGTGGTGTTTACATTTTTACACAGCGTCCAGCTTTGTGGGATTGGGGTTTTAGATGGAGCAACATAACTTTCACACTTTAAGTTGTAGAGATTTATCAGTCATACAAGCTGTGTTTCCATTTCACCGAAAATGTGTAAAATCTAAATATCACAATAAAAATGGTAATGGAAACACCCTCATTCTAAAGGAAAAAAAAACTCAAATATTGCAAAAGTGTTTACGCTCTCATGAGGTGTTTTTTTGTTTTTTCCAGACGTTAAATAAAGCAGTTTTTCACAAAAGTCTAATGAAAATACTTTTACACGCTATCAGGCTCGACAGGGAGGTAAAAAACAGTTTTCCTTCTTAATTATGATGTTTATGATCACTTACAAGCATTAACTGTGGAACCGGAGTGATTTGGGAGGTTTTACCGTCACATATACGAAAATGGAGGTCAGCTGTGATATGCAGGTGCTTCCACTTCATGGCAACGTATGATTAACACGTGGGAACGAGATAATCAAATGAAAAACGGAGTTCATCTCTGGACAACATGTGGATCTGATTCAAGTTCTTCATGTTTAAATAACGACTGGCCTCCAGTTAGTTATGAAAAAGTGTTTGTCTCCTTCCTGATTTCTTATTTTTGCATGTTTGTCACACTTAAATGTTTCAGATAATCAAACAAATTTAAATGTGAGACAAAGATAACACAAGTAAACACAAAATGCAGTTTTTACATGAAGGTTTTTATTTTTAAGGGGGGGGGGGGGATCCAAACCTCCATGTCCCTGTGTGAAAAAGTGATCTTCCCCTAAACCTAATAACTGGTTGTTCCACCTTAGCAGCAACAACTGCAATCAAGCGTTTGTGATAACTGGCAGTGAGTCTTCTACAGCGCTGTGGAGGAATTTTGTTCCACTCATCTTTGCAGAATTGTTGTAATTCAGCCACATTGGAGGCTTTTCCAGCATGAACCGCCTTTTTAAGGTCATGCCACAGCATCTCAATGGGATTCAGGTGGGGGCTTTGACTAGGCCACTCCAAAGTCTTCATGTTGTTGTTCTTAAGCCATTCAGAGGTGGACTTGCTGGTGTGTTCTGGATCATTGTTCTGCTGCAGAACCCAAGTGCGCTTCAGCTTGAGGTCACCAACAGATGGCCGGACATTCTCCTTCAGGATTTTTTGGTAGAAGCAGAATTCATGGTTCCATTTACCACAGCAAGTCTTCCAGGTCCTGAAGCAGCAAAACAGCCCCAGACCATCACACTACCACCACCATGTTTTACTGTTGCTATGATGTTCCTTTTCTGAAATGCCGTGTTACTTTTACGCCAGATGTAATGGGACCTCCACCTTCCAGAAAGTTCCACTTTTGTCTCGTCAGTCCACAGAGTATTTTCCCAAAAGTCTTGGGGATCATCAAGATGCTTTCTGGCTAAACTGAGACGAGCCTTTATGTTCTTTTTGCTCAGCAGTGGTTTTGGTCTTGGAACTCTGCCATGCAGCCATTTTTGCCCCCCAGTCTCTTTCTGATGGGGGAGTCATGAACACTGACCTTCATTGAGGCAAGTGAGGCCTGCAGTTCTTGGATGTTGTTCTGGGGTCTTTTGTGACCTCTTGGATGAGTCGTCGCTGTGCTCTTGGGGTCATTTTGGTCGGCCGGCCCCTCCTGGGAAGGTTCACCACTGTTCCATGTTTTCACCATTTGTGGATAATGGTTCTCACTGTGGTTCTCTGGAGTCCCAAAGCTTTAGAAATGGCTTTGGAACCTTTTCCAGACTGATAGATCTCAATGACTTTGTTTCTCATTTGTTCCTGAATTTCTTTGGATGGCAGCATGATGTCTAGCTTTGGAGGATCTTTTGGTCTACTTCACTTTGTCAGGCAGGTCCTATTTAAGGGATTTCTGATGGAGAACAGGTGTGGCAGTAATCAGGCCTGGATGTGGATAGAGAAGCTGAACTCAGCTTTCCAAAGATGATAAACCACAGTTTATATATGTTTTAACAGGGGGGGGGGCAATCACTTTTTCACACAGGACCATGGAGGTTTGGATCTCTCCCCCCTTCACTAATAAAAAATCTTCATTCAAAAACTGAATTTTCTGTTTACTTGTTATCTTTGTCTCACATTTAAATTTGTTTGATCTGAAACATTTAAGTGACACTAACGTGTAAAAAAGTAAGAAATCAGGAAGGAGGAAAAACTTTTTCACACAGCTGTATTTATGTGGTTTGCGACATGTGTAACACATGGCCATGACTCATTATCTCAGTCCCACATTATTTGTTGCCATTCAGTGGAAACACCTGCATATCACAGTTGCACTCAAAATTTAAGAAATATCTTTTATTTTTTGAAAAAGTGTCATGGAAACGTGACTAGCTAAAAACGATTGTGACGAGGTTTGAAGTTCACTTAAAAATCAGTGAAAGGTTGTTTTCCTTCCTGTGAGCACATAACTGATTCTTCAGCACGGAAGCATCAGATTTCTGGGACGAGGAAATGATCTACATTAGCTGTTCACCTCTTTAATATTCACTTGGATCAGTGCTAAAGTCTGAACAGTGAAGGCTAAACACTAGTAATGCTCATTAATTGGTGAAATACAATAATTATAATCATTTACACTTAATTTGGGGGTTTCAGTTAATCCCATTTAGAAAATTCATGTCAGGTTTGAGATCAGTGGGCTGCGAAATACAGCTCCTAGGGAGCGTTTGGTGGGGGTTAAAGACCTTGCTCAAGGGCTCGTAGTGGGTCACCTGAGTGCCGTGTCGGGGACTCAAACCTGGGTCTACCGCAGCAGTCCTCTCCAAAGCCCGTGAAATTACCACTAGGCTACCCCCTCTCCATTGGGGGCTCGTCCAGGATACACCTCCCTTTCCACATTTACATCATCTGTGATCAACCTGAGCAGTTCCACGGGCTTCACTCTGGAGGAGTTCCTCAATTCACCACCCTGTTTCTACTTCTGCTCCAGATCGAGTCCTTTTGCACCAACATTTAGGAGTACATTTAAAGGGATAGTACACCCACAGAATGATGGTCCTTCATCTTCTCCTCATCCTCATGCTGAGCAAGACTCTGGAGCACCTTTTTTATATCTCAAATGCAGCCGGAGATCTGGGGAGGGGGGGTCATTATCCACAGACTTTCTCATAATGGAGTTCACCAGCGCTTGAAACAAAAAGGTCCATAAAAACTTGTCAATATTCCTCAAAACTGCTCGTCCAATGTGATCCACGTGTCCTGAGTGGGTAGCGTCCAGCATTTACTGGAAACCATCATTTAGCAGATTTTTATAGACTAAACAGTAGAACATCGTACATCCCCGATGCGCTGTTGTTCTTCTATCAGCTCAGATCTGGAAGCCCATGATGGGAGAATAAAGTGAGATGGTGGAAGTCTAGCTGATGAGAGAAAGTTTAGAAGTAGTGAGGAACATGGGAGTGTTCTCACAGAAGCTGATAATAAAGCGGTTTGCCTCATATGCAAGCAGAAAGTCGCTGTTTTAAAATAAGTGTAATATTCATCTTGCATTTTTGCTCTCATGGAGGTTTGAACTGATGTTTTACCAAATGTTTTTGAAGGCAAACCGGGATATTCAGGAGTTTCAGGCTGTGAACACGATGGAAAGTAGGATTATTTTTCACAGCACTTCGTATGAGCTTTTATTTGGACAGTTATGCTGGAGCTAAGCATGATGAACGTTATACACTGACACATGAATTTTTAGTTTTGGCCCGCGACCACCCACCCAGAGTCATTTTTGGCCCTCCTGTGTAAAGAATGCGGACCCCCCTGGTGGTTAAATTCAGGACACGTGGGTTACATTGGACGAGCAGTACGGAGGAATATTGATATATAATCCCCCCCCCCCCAGATCTCCGGCTGGATTTGAGATATTAAAAAGTGCTCCAGAGTCTCGCTCAGCATGAGGATGAGGAGAAGATGAAGGCCCGTCATTCTGTGGGTGTACGATCATTTGAAAACCCGGAGCTGAGTTCATGTTCCCACCAGTGCAACGCTGGTCTCTGTACGGAGCGGGCGTCCTGGTGAGATGAGCCCGTTCCCCCGCTCCGTCCAGCAGCCCCCGGTCCTGCAGCCCCGGTCCTGCAGCCCCCGGTCCTGCATGGCTTCTTCAGGATCTTTGCTCTGTGGTGTGTCCGCTTCCTCTTTCTTTACTCAGATTAAAGATCTTATTTGCTGCTGAATCTGTAAACAACCCAAACAGGAGACGCTGTTTCTCCCAGACTGCTTTACTTTACTCAGGCTGCAATTAACAAGTTTGTGGAACTGGTCTGACTGGTTTTCCAGCACTGCTGTGGGCGTGGAGACGTGACTAAGCCTTCTCTCTCTCCCCCCCCTCCCCTCTCTTCTTCATTCCCTTTCAGATGCTCCCAGACTTGAAAGCAGACAACCAGAGACTAAAGGACGAGAACGGAGCGCTCATTCGAGTCATTAGCAAGCTTTCCAAGTAGAGCAGACCCCCCCGCCCCGTCTCCCCCGCTAGTCCCCCATGGCAGCCACTAATGGAATTGCACATTTAGATATTAATTGCAACAGACATCAGAGAAGAGACTCCTGCTTTTTGTTGTTTTTTCTTTCTCCTCCCGACTCTGTGTCCTTTCTTTGCTCCATCCATCCATCCATCCATCCATCCGCTCCACCTCCTCCTGTAACGGCCACGGCGTGGCTGCTGCCCGGATAGAAACCAGTTTACAGAGCGAAGCGAGGAGCAGGCATGTGAGAGCGTCGTGGGCGGGGAAGCCTGAAACTATTTAACCAATAAGCCTTAGTTGTACATAAGGAGAAAGGTCTCTTCTCTCGGCTTTCACTGAAGAGCAGATATTATCCAACACCTGATTTTATTTGTGCCACCGTTCTTTGATTTTTGTTCCCTGTACCTGTGTAGGTGTTGTGTGCTCTGCTGTCCCCTCCTGAAATCCTCCCCCTCCTCTTTAAAGTGCCACTTCTGCCTGCTATCAGCTCCCCGTGGCTTCACCCCCTTAATTTATCCACATGCACACATTCACCCCCTGAATCCCCCCCCCCTTTTTTTTTTTTTTTCTTGTACCTGCATCTTCCTCCAAGAGGGAAAATCTTTGAATCGTGGCTTTAGCGAGCCGAGGCGGACCTGGTGGAGTGTAAGCTTTCACTGTATGTGCAATATGCATTACGTTTTTCTTTTTTAATGCTTTAATGAAACCATCACAGGTAGATTTTTTCACTCCCGCCGCTTCCAGCGCTCACGTCTCCCCTCTTTTTTTAAGTTTGTAGCCAGTTTATATTCTGTACTTCTGTACTTCTCACCTTGTTTTAGCAGGTACTGAGTGATGCTGTATATACCTGTATGTATTTGTTTGAGACCAGCACATGGCATGCGTTTATGGTTCCCGTCTGTTACTATTAAAACCCATACAAATTCCAGAGGACAAAAGGGTGTGTTGTAATTCTCATTTGTTTCTTTTTGTAGTCTAAAAACTTTGGATGCAGGACGGTGGCGCCCCTCCTCGCACGGGACGGCCGGCAGCATTCAGTGCTTCTTTTTTTTTCTAAATTTAAAATAAGCGTCACATAATTTGTGAGATTTAAACCGAATAATCTACATTTCACTTTAATTGTGTTCAGTATCTTGGAAGAGTGGTTTTTTTCCCAGTTTATTTTTTCTTTTAAGCTGTAGTATTCTAGCCAAGGTGATGTCACTAAAAGAGTAAATGAAATGTTAGGAGATGCTAACCCAGTCCGCTACACGTCTACATGCACTGTCAATGCCATGTGAGGAGTCTTGATGTCGGTTCAAAGCAAAACGCCACCATCGAATATTCCACAGCTGACATTTTATGCATTTCAGTGGCCTTTTAAGGATGTTTTAAGAAAAGAAGTAAAACGTTACTGCAGATGGACCGATGGCCATCTACTCTGGTTTAGATCTTTTTTTTTTTTTTGTTTTTTTCTTTATTTTCTCATCATCTTGTAAAATAGGTGTGTGGCTTAAAACATGCAAGCTGTGCCGTGACTACCAACCACTGAAGAGTTCATTAAAAATAAACTTGTACATTGTAAAGTTCCCACGTCTCTTTATTTATGGTTCATTTAAGATGTAAAATCCAGTTTCAGTTGTGTATTTAGAGTTTAAATCAAAGACTGAAAGCTGCATAAAACTAAGTATGAAAACGTGTGTTTGGTTGATTATTTCTCTCCTTTGATAAAACCCACCGGTGTTGTGTTGCACATGGTTAGAAAGCCTGATGAGTCACCTTCATGACCAGGTAGAGCTGATAGGATTGTGTTTCTGTGGAATGAGCAGCAACACGAGAATGTGGGAGCGGATTTGGGGCATTTTGGGGGACATCACCTGCACATCCAGCCGTCTTTCTCCTTCCACAGAAGCAACATCCTTACACGTTCTGCCCGGTATGAAGGCGACCAATCAGGTATAATACAACATCAAATGGTTTTTATTAAAGGAGAGAAATAATTAGCCAAACCAGCACAAATTTACTTTTTGTGGTGAGGTACGCTGCGATATTTTACTGCTAATAAGGCTGATGAGCAATATGTAATGTACACACACAAATATGTGTCCTCAAAATTATTCATAAAAAAAAAAAAATTCATGCCCTCAAGATAAAGAAGGAAAAAATTATCTGTGAAATTAGATGAAATTGACAACAGTAATAACAAATACAAAATATTCTACAGAAATCATGCGATGATTTTGAATTTTGGAGTTAACAGAAATATTAAAAACAAGCACACAAAAAATAAAACTAGTAAACAAGCATGATGGGCCGCCAAAGCTAAAATGCTGAGCAACACTTTGAGCCAATCACTGCAATCAGGTGTTTCTGTAACGTCCAATCAGACGTCTGCACCTGTTGACAGGTATGTTGGTCCATGTTCATGGGAAAGAAGCTCTGATGTGTCTGAGACAGTTTTGTTTTAATTTCCAACCATAATTCATATATTCATACACAGGTACTATCCAAAAAATTTGAATATCCTGAAAAAGTTCATGTATTTCCATAATTCAACTTAAAATAAAAAGGTGCAGTTTACATATTGTATAGACAAATATGCAAATCAATATATTTCAAGCTTTTATTTGTTTGGATGTTGCTGATTAGAAGTTGCAGCTTAAGAAAACCTCAAATTCTGAAACTCAAATATTAGAATACTGCATGAAATCAATCAGAGAAGTGTTTTAAATACAAAAATTTCAGGCCTCCTGAAGTAAAATCTTGCATCTGTACTTAGTACTTGGTGGGGGCCCCTTTAATGACTCCTCAACCCGGCGTGGCATGGATGCTAGCAGCTTTAACCCGGCGTGGCATGGATGCTAGCAGCTTTAACCCGGCGTGGCATGGATGCTAGCAGCTTTAACCCGGCGTGGCATGGATGCTAGCAGCTTTAACCCAGCGTGGCATGGATGCTAGCAGCTTTAACCCGGCGTGGCATGGATGCTACCAGCTTTAACCCGCCGTGGCATGGATGCTAGCAGCTTTAACCCGGCGTGGCATGGATGCTAGCAGCTTTAACCCGGCGTGGCATGGATGCTAGCAGCTTTAACCCGGCGTGGCATGGATGCTAGCAGCTCTAACCCGGCGTGGCATGGATGCTAGCAGCTTTAACCCGCCGTGGCATGGATGCTAGCAGCTTTAACCCAGCGTGGCATGGATGCTACCAGCTTTAACCCGGAGTGGCATGGATGCTAGCAGCTTTAACCCAGCGTGGCATGGATGCTAGCAGCTTTAACCCAGCGTGGCATGGACGCTAGCAGCTTTAACCCGCCGTGGCATGGACGCTAGCAGCTTTAACCCGCCGTGGCATGGATGCTAGCAGCTTTAACCCGGCGTGGCATGCATGCTAGCAGCTTTAACCCGGCGTGGCATGGATGCTAGCAGCTTTAACCCGGCGTAGCATGGATGCTTGCAGCTTGTGGCATATCTCAGCTGTTATGGAGACCAACATGCTTCCATCACAGCCTTGAGCTCTTCTTTATTGTTTGCTCTCTTCCCGTTCAGCTTTCTCTGACGATGTCCCACATGTTTTCAATGGGGTTCAGGTCAGGTGGGTTTGCGGGCCAATCCAGCATGGTGATCCATGGTTGTTGAAGCAGGATTTTGTAGTTTTGGCAGTGTGGGCAGGTGCCAAGTCCTGCTGGAAGATGAAGTCTGCATCCCCATACAGCTGGTCCACTGAAGCAAGCATGAAGGTCTCCAAAATGTCCTGGTAGACGGCTGCACTGATGCTGGACTTGATGAAGCACAGAGGACCAATACCAGCAGCTGACATGGACCCCAGGTCATCACACATCTGAAAGGCCCTTTACACTGACCATCTTCTCCAGGCTGCTGTCAGCCCTCCGGCTTCTACACCATTTTCTTCCACACTTCTTCCTTCCACTTACTTTTTAAAGGCTCAGGGTCCTTATGGAGGTGTTTGGATCACTTACCTGATGAGAATGTGACACTCTGAACCTACAATACTGGAGCTTTTCACACTATTCTCATTTTTTGAGTTTTTGAATTTGAGGTTTTCTTAAGCTGTAAGTCCTAATCAGGAACATTCAAACAAACAAAAGCTTGAAATATTGGATTGCTGTCGTAAATGGAACCATGAATTCTGCTTCTACCAAAAAATCCTGAAGGAGAATGTCCGGCCATCTGTTGGTGACCTCAAGCTGAAGCGCACTTGGGTTCTGCAGCAGAACAATGATCCAGAACACACCAGCAAGTCCACCTCTGAATGGCTTAAGAACAACAACATGAAGACTTTGGAGTGGCCTAGTCAAAGTCCCCACCTGAATCCCATTGAGATGCTGTGGCATGACCTTAAAAAGGCGGTTCATGCTGGAAAAGCCTCCAATGTTCTGGAATGCGCTGCCAGGTGGCTGCAGCTTGTAACAGCTCTCTCTTAGCTTTTGTTTTGTTTTGGGGTTTTTTCAAATAAAGCTGTCTTTTTTATTGACATTACTTGTCAGATTAGGTTTTTCTGGGAGGATTTTTTATGCTGGTTTTAAGGCTGTGCAACACGAGAGATTTTTCTTCATATATTTGGCTTTTTTCACTACTTGTTATGATGTGTATCCATGGCAACAGAAAAATTGTTTACCACCAGGATCAACTATTAAAACTCTCCCAAATCAAGATTTTCAGCTAAATAACACATCAAATCCCAGTGGAGTTAAGGAGAAAGACAAGAGGATGCAGGGCAGGGGTAAGGCAGAGAGAAAGACGGTGGAGATTTAAACCGTTTCTTCCAACTGTTGTGATGGGTAACGTGAGATCGCTAGCTAACAAGATGGACGAGCTCGAAGTGCTAACAAGGTCTCAGAAAGAGTACAGAGAATGCAGTATTATGTGTTTCACCGAGACATGGCTGCATGAACACATCCCGGACTGTAATGTGTCTGTACACGGCTTCAAGACGGTCCGTGCAGACCGAAATAAACAGCTCAGCGGGAAGCGGAAGGGAGGCGGAATTGCAGTGCTGGTCAGTCAGCGTTGGTGCCATCCAGGACACGTCACTGTCAAGGAGAAGATCTGCACAAGAGACATTGAACTGTTAGCTGTGAGTTTCCGTCCATGTTATTTACCCAGAGAGTTTGCCTGTGTTATTCTGGTAGCGGTTTATATAATACCAGGTACCGCACCAGAGACAGCCTGTGATGTCATCAGCTCCGTCGTGGCTAAACTACAAACACAGCATCCAAACTCATTCATGGCGATCTCTGGAGACTTCAACAACGTCTCCCTCTCTGCTACGCTACCAACTTTCCAGCAGTTTGTCAGCTGCTCCACCAGAGAAAATAAGATGTTGGACTTATTTTATGCAAATACAAAGAATGCATACAGCTCCTCTGCCCTGCCTCCTCTAGGAAGATCAGATCATAATCTGGTTCTTCTCACCTCCACCTACAAGCCCATCGTTCAGCAGCAACCAGTCATTAGGAGGACGATTAAAACCTGGTCTACTGACGCTGAAGATGCTCTGATACATATATATATACATACAGTATATGTGTGTGTGTATATATATATGGTCTCGGATTTGGAGGTGCTGATTTTCATCTCGGCAGCTTCACACTCGGCTGTAAATCGCTCCAGCGAGAGCTGGAGATCACGGCCCGATGACGCCAACAGAACCACGTCATCTGCAAACAGCAGAGACCCGATCCTGAGACCACCAAACCGGATCCCCTCAACACCTCGGCTGCGTCTAGAAATCCTGTCCATAAAGGTTATGAACAGGATCGGTGACAAAGGGCAGCCTTGGCGGAGTCCAACTCTCACCGGGAATGGATCCGACCTACAGCCGGATGTGGACCGGTACCGGTCGTACAGGGACCGGACAGCTCGAACAAAGGGGTCCGGCACCCCGTACTCCCGGAGCACCCCCCACAGGAATCCCCGGGGGACACGATCGAATGCTTCTCCAAGTCCACAAAGCACATGTAGACTGGTTGGAGAACTCCCATGCCCCCTCCAGGACCATGAAGAGGGTGTAGAGCTGGTCCACTGTTCCACGACCAGGACAAAAACCACACTGCTCCTCCTCAATCCGAGGTTCGACTATCTGACGGACCCTCCTCTCCAGTACCCCTGAATAGACTTTACCAGGGAGGCTGAGAAGTGTGACCCCCCTCAAGTTGGACCACACCCTCCCATCCCCCTTTTTGAAGAGGGGGACCAGCCACCCCAGTCTGCCAATCCAGAGGTACTGCCCCCGATGTCCACGTGATGCTGCAGAGGCGTGTCAGCCAAGACAGCCCCCCAGCATCCAGAGCCTTAACGTGTTGATGACACGACCTTAACTTCAAGTAACTTTGCCGCACAACAACACACCAAGACAAAATAAGTAGCTCTGTACAGTTAGAAGTTAATCAGACGTGTATTTACGTAAGTATCAGATGTTTGCACTGCACTGCTTCCCCCTCCTGAGCCGCCGGATGGTGGACCAGAAACAGCTCAAAGCCGTCTGGAAGTCGTTCTCCATGGCCTCACCGAACTCCTCCCACGTCCGAGATTTCCCCTCCATTTCTGCCTCAGCGACCGCCCAGGAAGACCGCGGGCTCCCTTCAGGCCCACAGACCGGCCCGATACCTGTCAGCTGCCTCAGGGGGGGAGTCCCACAGGCCAGGAAGGCCCGGTAGGACTCCTTCAGTCCCACAGGCCAGGAGGGCCCGGTAGGACTCCTTCTGTCCCACAGGCCATGAGGGCCCGGGGCCCTCCCGGGGCTGGAGGCTCCTTCAGGCCGGGGGTCCTTCCCCAGGAAGCCCGGTAGGCTCCTTCTTATTAACATCCCTCACCGCTGGTGTCCACCAGCGAGTTCGGGGATTACCGCCACGTCAGGCACCGACAACCTTACGGCCACAGCTCCGACTAGCAGCCTCAGCAATAGAGGGGGGAACATAGCCCATTCCAACTCGATGTCCCCCACCTCCCTCGGAACATGGGTGAAGCTCTCCCGGATGTGGGAGTTAAAGCTCTCCCTGACAGGGGACTCAGCCAGACGTTTACCACACGTTTGGGCCTGCCAGGTCTGACCGGCATCCTCCCCCACCATCTGAGCCCACTCACCACCAGGTGGTGATCAGTGGAAGCTCCGCCCCTCTCTTCACCCGAGTGTTCAGGTCAGAATTCTGACGTTTCCATGCGTTCCGTGCATTAAAACTGTATAATGCACAGCCCCTCGTTGTTTAATCCTTAAGTATTTGAGAGTGTCAAAAGTTATAAAAACTCCAGTCAACAACATTATGATTGTGGAATTAGACAGTTTAAAACACTAAAACACTATTTTATTTTTTATTCACAAATAAACACTCAATTTTTTTTTTACCCACACATTGTACACTCGCCTGGCTTTGTACCTCACTAGTTTCATAATCCTGGTTACGGTCCTGGGTCGTCTGTGGTGGTTAAACCATGCTATGTTGGTACTAAGGGACTCAAAGTGGGCCAAGAACCCCCCCCCCCCACCATTCCACCAGCAGCAGCCTGAAGCCTTGATCTAAGGCAGGATGGATCCATGTTCATGATTTTTCCAGCAGATTCTGAGCTGAAATGGAGACTCATCAGACCAGCAACGTTCCTCCATCTTTTATCGTCCAGTTCTGGTGAGTCTGTGTGAATTGTAGCCTCAGTTTCCTGTTCTTAGCTGACAGGAGTGGCACCCGCTCTGGTCTTCTGCTGCTAGCCCCCCCGACCTCTGACACCATCAAGACATTCTGATCCAGACAACTCCTGAACGTACGTGTAATTCTACGGTGAATGAACAGAACCGGGATGCAGATCGTTGCTGATGATTAACTGAATCCTCCGTCCACCTTCATGTGAAACTGGACCTGGCTACTGCAGCGGTTTGCAAGGATCTGATGGACGTGAGTCACCAAAAAAACTCCCTGTTTCCCACTGTTCCCCCTCCCTCCTGCTGCTGACTCACAGCCCTGAACCTGGGGGAGGATTAAACCGCAGCAGGACTGGAACAGGCAGTTCAGGAGTTCAGATCCAGGATCACACGAGGAGAAACAAGATGAAGGAAAACTAATCTTTCCAAAACTGGTTGACCTGCTAACATTTCCTGCCCTAATTACAGAGGATTGAAAGCATTATTTATAGCTTTTATTTATCAGTGTGTTATGTTCATATCACCGTAGCAACGGTTTTATTCCAGCAGAACACAGGTGAGCTAAAAGCGAACAGGAACGCTGGTTCCAGTCGATCACT
>JALJCO010005468.1:0-102500 GCA_023101725.1 Atherinomorus stipes | reverse complement strand
TATTTCTCACATGTTTCTCACATATTAATGAACACTTGGAACATGTGTGATTCACATGTTCATCACATGTGGATTACATGTGAATAAACATATGGACCATGTGTGCTTCACGTTTCTCACATGTGGAACACATATGATTAACGTGTTTCTCACATGTGAATCACATGTTAATGAACATGTGGACCATGTGTGATTCACATGTTTCTCACATGTGGATCGCATGTGAATGAACATGTGGACCATGTGTGATTCAAATGTTTCTAACATGTGAATGAACATGTTGACCATGTGTGATTCACATGTTTCTCACATGTGGATCATGTGTGATTCAAATATTTCTCATATGTGGGTCACATGTGAATGAACGTGTGGACCACATGTGATTCACGTGTTTGTCACATGTGGCTCAAATGTGAATGAACATGTGGACCATGTGTGATTTACATGTTCCTTACATATGTATCACGTGTGAATGAACATGTGGACCATGTGTGACTCACATGTATCTCACATGTGGATCACGTGGGATTCAAATATTTTTCAGATGTGGATCACATGTGAATAAACATGTGGACCACAAGTGATTCACATGTTCCTTACATGTGTATCACGTGTGATTCAAATATTTCTCACATGTGGATCACATGTGAATGCACATTTGGACAATTGTGATTTACATGTTCCACACATGTGGTCCACCTGTGATTTACGTATTTCTCACATGCTTCTCACATATTAATGAACACTTGGACCATGTGTGATTCACATGTTCGTCACATGTGGATTACATGTGAATGAACATATGAACCATGTGTGATTCACGTTTCTCACATGTGAAACACATGTTAATGAACATGTGGACCACGTGTGATTCACATGTTTCTTACATGTGGGTCACATGTGAATGAACGTGTGGACCACGTGTGATTCACATGTTTCTCACATGTGCATCACATGTTTGTCACATGTGGCTCACATGTTAATGAACATTTGGACCACGTGTGATTGACATGTTTCTCACATGTGGATCACATGTGAATGAACATGTGGACCACCTGTGATTCACATGTTTCTCACATGTGGATCATGTGTGATTCAAATATTTCTCATATGTGGGTCACATGTGAAATAACGTGTGGACCACATGTGATTCACATGTTCTTCACATGTGGACCACATGTGATTCACATGTTTCTCACATGTGCATCACATGTTAATGAACATGTGGACCACGTGTGATTCAGATGTTCCTCACATGTGGATCACATGTTGATGAACAGGTGAAACACGTATGATTTACATGTTTCTCACATGTGGATGACATGTGAATGAACATGTTGTACACGTGTGGTTCACATGTTTCTCACATGTTGATCTCATGTGAATTGTCTGTGGACCATGTGTGATTCACATGTTTCTCACATGTGACTGAATATGTGGACTACATGTGATTCACATGTTCCTCGCATGTGGATCACTTTTAAATGTTAAATGGGAACTCAGTAACTTTTTTACCTCAATAAATGCTTTTCGGAATCCCCGTGGGGCTAAACAAAGTGTTTACGGAGCGATTCAATGCTTCCCCCCCTCCTGCCGGTGCCTGCGAGCAGCTCTATGCAACTTTGCATGCACCGACCCGAGCAGAACTTGCGACAACAGAAACCGCTTTACGGTACTCAGGTCCCCTATCTACCGAGCTGCTTCCAGCTCTGATCTGAACCAGACTACCAGCGCTAATTCAAAGAAAACATTTCTTTATCTTCCACCACCTAAACACGGCTCCTGGCTCCAAAACCAACTCTTTGCTGGACCAGAGTGATTCACGTAGCTGCGCTGCCTGGGCGCCGGGTGAAGCATCACTGCTTCAGGCTCAATAATCACTTGTCATGTCCGCAAAAAGTAAATAAAAGTTTGTATTCTTACCTGCTACCCGACAACACCAGTGAAAAATATAATCCACGGCATATTTACCCACAAATTGCGGGGAAAACGTCCCGTTTCGGAAGAGACAGGTCTTTGCTTTGAGCAGA
This sequence comes from Atherinomorus stipes, assembly GCA_023101725.1. Classification (NCBI taxonomy): domain Eukaryota; kingdom Metazoa; phylum Chordata; class Actinopteri; order Atheriniformes; family Atherinidae; genus Atherinomorus; species Atherinomorus stipes. The sequence continues at coordinate 100,470 of JALJCO010005468.1, read as the reverse complement.
GGGAGACGAGCTGCTGCTACCAACGCAGCAAAGTAGCATCAACAAGCAAGTAAATGCTTAGAAATATATCCAGGGATCAAAATAGAGGAAAGACAGGTAGAGAAGCCGTCTGTGTGCTGTGGGGGTGTAGGGGGGTTGAACAAGACAGTGAAAGGACGCCACTAGGGGGAGCCCCGAGCTGAAGTTACTGAGTTCTGCTTTAAAGAATTCACATACTTGCAGATGTGGATCACATGTGCATTAACATGTGATTCCCATGTACATTATACTTCCTCATATGTGGCTCATACTAAAATGTTCAAAATTCACAGTCCTGCCATATGCCTCACATGTCCATACATGGACCAGGTGTGATTGACGTTTCTCACGTGTGGATCACATGTGAAGGAACATGTGGACCACGTGTGATTCACATGTGCATCATACTTTCTCACATATGAATTATACTAAAATGTTCCAAATTTACATGTTCATCACATGTGGATCACATGTGGTTAACATGCACATGAACATGTGATTCACCTTAAAATGGTCGGACACCACATTTGGTCCACATGTGGATCAGATGTGGTTTTTCTGTGAGGGGGGGATAGATGGAGTAACAACTGAAATGTCATGTTTTGGTGTCTTTGATCCCAGGACATCTGAGAGGTTTGGCAAGACGTTATGTGGATAAAAATATTTTTCTCTTCTTCTTTTTAAAATGTGTTGCAAGCCTGATGTAAAAGAGAAAATGAAGACATGATGGTGTTTTGGAGGATCTGGACTGGTCTTTGACAGCCGTGAGAAGCTTGTTGGTGGTCCCAGGGTTGGTGACATGCCCTGCATGAGTCTGCTCAAGTTTCCCTGAACTCCTCCTCTGATCAGAGTTGGTCAGCTGACTTACGCTCTGCCTCCAGGAGTCTGTGGCCGTGTCTCAATCCACGCACTTTCCTGAGTGCATTGGAATTCAGGGCATAGTGCGCACTGTGTACTTCGTCTGTAGTGCACACTATTGTCGCTAAATGCTGACCCAAACAGAACGCTGCACTTACAGGAAGTGACGGACTAGCATTGCCCGCTAACGTGAGCTAACTCTACTGAGCCGGTATAACCGCGGCCTCAAACACACGACCAGGTCATAACTGTCATCAGGGAGTGAACAGCTTGGTAGCATGTTACAATATACATTGGTGATTATGTCTAAATCATTTCATAAACGTTACTTAAATCAAGTACAATAACGCCTCTGATGCAGCAGGGGTCGCCACTGCGTCATTCATCGCCATTAGTCAGCTCTGAAGGCAGTTTGAAAGTCCCCCCTCTTCCTCCACGTTCACAAGATGGCGTCCATTTAGTGCGAGTAGTGTGCGTCATTCTGCACTGCATTTTGGGGGGTGATTAGGGCAACATCCTGGTACTTTCAGTGCACTGAAATTGTCGCTTAAATGACACCATGTGTGCACTACACACTCAAAAACAGTGTTTGAAGTGCTCAAGTGCGCGGTTTGGGACACGGCCTGTGAGTGACAGCTACAGCCTGTCCTGCTGGCGTTTTCATCCTCGGCTGTCCTGCCATCTGCTGAAGTTGGGACTTGTGACATGGTGCTGCAGAGGTGAGTCAGAGCTGCAGAGGTAGAAAGACGCTTTTAGCAACACACCTCACGCTAATGGAATAATGTCGCCTCTAAACTCTCAAGGTCTGCAGCACTTCAACTTCTGCTCACTTAAAATACATTTCTGTGAAACATTTTGAAAAGATTCACCTGCTTTTTTAACGAACACATTCGTTGCCTTGGCAACGTGGGCTTGCTGGTTGATGAAAAGATGAAAGGATGGAGGAAGTAATGGAGATATTTAAAGTTCTCTGGTTAATCAGCTGTTGGACAGCTGGGAGGAGATGGATGGATGGATGGATAAATAAAAAAAATGAATGGATGTATGGACAGACAAAGATAAATGGATAAACAAAAAGATGGATTGTTGGATGGATGGATGGATGGATGGATAGATAAAAAGATGGATGGATGGATGGATGGATGGATGGATGGATGAATAAAAAAATGAATGGATGGATGGACAGACAAAGATGGATGGATGGATGGATGGATGGATGGATGGATGGATGGATGGATGGATAAACAAAAAGATGGATTGTTGGATGGATGGATGGATAGATAAAAAGATGGATGGATGGATGGATGGATGGATGGATGGATGGATGGATAAATAAAAAAATGAATGGATGGATGGACAGACAAAGATGGATGGATAAACAAAAAGATGGATTGTTGGATGGATGGATGGATAGATAAAAAAGATGGATGGATGGATGGATGGATGGATGGATGGATAATAAAAAGATGGATGGATGGTTGGATAAATTAATGGATGGATGGATGGATAGATAAATAAAAAGATGGATGGATGGTTGGAGAAATTAATGGATGGATGGATGGATGGATGGATGGATGGATGGATGGATGGATGGATAAACAAAAGATGGATTGTTGGATGGATGGATGGATGGATAGATAAAAAGATGGATGGATGGATGGATGGATAAATAAAAAAATGAATGGATGGACAGACAAAGATGGATGGATAAACAAAAAGATGGATTGTTGGATGGATGGATGGATAGATAAAAAAGATGAATGGATGGATGGATGGATGGATGGATAATAAAAAGATGGATGGATGGTTGGATAAATTAATGGATGGATGGATGGATAGATAAATAAAAAGATGGATGATGTATGGGTGAGTGAGAGCAGAGGGGGTATAAATGGATGAGTGAGGATGAATGAGAACAGATACAGGGAAGTAAAGGTTGGTGAAGTAAGTACACGTTCAGCAGGTAATCTGAGATTGGGGGAGTGGCCTCTTGAAAGGGGCGTGGTCATCATCCTGAAGCAAACCTAAAGCCTGGATCAGAATACACGAATTTAGCCCGACATAGATGTCGCAGACAGTTCCTCACTGTCGTGCACGATTCTGCGTTGTCGGATCACAGAACGTGGCGTCTTCGTTCCGTGTCGTGTGACATCATCAGCGATTGGCCATTTGGCGTCTGCGATGCTTCACAACCACGACGCAGAAAGACTGGTGTGTCAGAATATTTTGGTTTTGTCCATCTAGTGTGACATGTCCTGCGATGTGTTCCTACTTATCGACCAATAGAAGGACAGCGCGCCCCTCGCTTCCACCAGAGAGACGCTCAGGAGCGCCGGTATACAAACAACAATGGAGGAAAGGAAGAGATGCAGCTGCTCTCTGGTGGAGCTGTGGCATCAGTTTCCTCTTTTATGTGCAGAATTCATACTACAGAGTTCATTCTACTGATGTAGCCAGAAAAAAACATGGGTGTACCAACAAATACAGAACTGGGTGTGCCACAGTTATTTTCAATGGTGTTCCACCTCCATGAACATTCAAAAGAGTGTATCTCTCTGGAATACAACACTCCTGTATTAACAGGAAACATCTCCACACGATGTGTGTGTTCAACTACTGTTGACTGCTACTGATAGAACACACACATGATAGTTCACAGCAGGTCCAAACATTCACGTATGTGACACGTTATAGCAGCAGAGTTTAGACAGCCATGCTGCTGCTGCGCAGCTCCCAATTAATTGTGAGTGTGATTTCATGTGGTTGCCATGGTTTCCACCATACGCTCTGCCGGCACTGATGGAGCGTACACTCCATCACGTGTGTTTGTATAGAACAACACTTTATTTCACTTTATGTCAGTTTTTTAAAATAGCATCACTGGGTCGGCTGGACGTCGCTGTCGTGGCAGCGGACTGTGGTCCGCGGATGGTTTTGGCCCTGCTTGGCTCTGGGCGTCCTGCATGTGGGCGTGATGCTCCTCGTAGAAGCGATCATAGTCCAGTTTCTCTGCGAGCTCTTTTTCAAAGATGAGCAGCAAGACGCTTTTCAGTCTCTCTGTGAGTGTTGTAGCTTTGCTGATGGATTTAATCATAATAATAAAAATAATAATACATTTTATTTAGAGTGCCTTTCAAGAAACCCAAGGACACTGTACATACCAAGTAACAAATCAAGGGAACAACACAAATAGTCAAGATGAAATACAAAACACATGGATAGAAATATAAACATTTACAAAGAGCGTTTCAGCAGATGAAGTAAATGATGTCAGAGATTGTTGGCAAGTTTGAACAGGTGGGTTTTGAGATGTGATATAAAAAGAACAAAAGGATTGATATTGCAGAAATCTGGAGGGAGGGAGTTCCAGAGTTTGGGGGCAGAGCAGCTATAAGCCCTCGTCCCCATGGTAACCAGTTGAGGGGAGGGGAAAGTGAGATGGAGAAGATCTGAGGGAACGAGAGGGAACAGCAGTGTGGACAAGTGCGGTAGACATGGAGGGGCGAGATTGTGAATGGCCTTAAAAGCAAAAAGAAGAATATTGAATGTAATTCTGTAGCTGATGGGGAGCCAGTGGAGCTGGTGTAGGACAGGGGTGATGTGATGGGAGGAGGGGGTTCTGGTGATGATGCGGACAGCAGAATTCTGGACCAGTTGACGTTTATGGAGTGATTTGTGGGGTAGACCATAAAGAAGGGAATTGCAGTAATCAAGACAGGAAGTGACCAGGGTGTGCACCAGGATGGTAGCAGAGTGGGGGGTGAAGGAGGAGCGGAGTCAGTTGATGTTACGGAGATGGAAATATGCAGACCGAGTTATGTTGTTGATGTGAGCTTGGAAGGATAGGGTGCTATCAAGGATGACATCCAGAGGCTGCTTCACGAGCTAGTGGTCATGGCCGCAGTGGTTAAAGTGGGATTTGACAGGTGGGGGAGCCCTACAATTCGGTGTCACGGCGCAGTCGGGGAAAATTTTTACAAATTTTTAAAAATGATATGAAAGACCTGAACTGGTTTTATTTGCTGGATTAGCATCTAACATAACTAACATTGAAGGAATGTAGTAAACTAAGCCTAAAAATAAGGCTTGGACAAAGATTAAATGCAGTGCTGCTGTAGGCTCTGACCTTAGCTTTAAGTCCCTAATTGTAGAAAAAAATATGAAATTCATCAAGAGATAGTGAATTTACAAAAGTGACACATTTTAAATTGACAGGGACAAAAAGAGCAAAGGATGGAGGAAAAAGTCTCTTCTCTGCTCTGAGAGGCCTCATCAGAGCATCACAGGAGCCAATGAATAGTTAAAACATGAAATAATCCATCTGAAGTCATTGATAACAATTTTAATAAAATAACATCATTGTTTTACTTAAACAACATTGTGACTCCATGGACCTTTCACTGGCTGTTCTATCTTTTTTCAAACCAATCCTGACCCTTAAAGTAATCAGTGGTTCCCCATTTGTGAGGGAGCTGAGGGGAGCTCGGCTCCCCAGAAAAGCAGAAGTGCTCCCCTAGACACATTCAGCTGACACTCTGTCTCTGTGGGGGATCCTTAAACATACTGTAGTTCACTTTCAGGACACATTTATTTTTTTCCACAAATTTTCTCTTATCAAGCACATCCATCAGTCAGCATCACCTGGTGGTGGATCTGACACCTCTGATATCAGTGCTTGATGACAGCCAGCACAGCTTTACCCAAACTGGAGCCTGCAGATGATTTCAGGGGGGTTGCCAGATTATTGTAAAACTAATAAAATAATAAATAATAATATAAGGTCTGCCAAATATATGTTGTAATCAAGGTAGATTATTTGGGGAAATGAACACATCATTTTTTATCAACTAAACTACTCATGGTGAAGTCACCTTGAAAAATTTTATCTCCTCATTTATTTATGAAGTTTATGATTTCTTCAAAGCCTTATGGCAGCTCACACCAGCCCAGTGGTGATCTCTGGCCCATCAACTCACTCCAGAGCTGTAAGACATTTAATTAGATGTAAGGCCCCGCTTCTCTGAGCAGATATCTATCTGAAGGCATGAATTACCCCGGCTTTATACTGGGTCCATGAGCACTGCGCTGGATGGATGGATGAATGAATGAATGAATGAATGAATGAATGAATGGATGGATGAATGGATGGATGGATGGATAGATGGATGAATGAATGAATGAATATATGAATGGATGAATGAATGAATGAATGAATGAATGAATGAATGAATGAATGGATGGATGAATGGATGAATGAATGAATGAATATATGAATGGATGAATGAATGGATGGATGGATGGATGGATGGATGGATGAATGAATGGATGAATGGATGAATGAATGAATGAATGAATGAATGAATGAATGAATGGATGGATGGATGAATGGATGGATGAATGAATGAATGAATGAATGGATGGATGGATGGATGGATGGATGGATGGATGAATGAATGAATGAATGAATGAATGAATGAATGAATGAATGAATGGATGGATGGATGGATGGATGGATGGATGGATGGATGGATGGATGGATGGATGGATGAATGAATGGATGGATGGATGAATGAATGGATGAATGGATGTCAGCTGTTGTCAGTTGCTCGGCTTTACACCTGGTCCGTGAGCGCAGCTCAACGGCTTTGCTGCAACCTCCAAGGCGCAAGCATTTACACCGTGCACTGCACGCCCGCGAGCGTATCAGCTGTTGCCAGATTCGTGACATTACGGACTCACAGGAAGGACTGCAAGATCGCCAGTGATTCTCTTCCAAATGGTTAAATTTGTTCACATGTTTGTGCGTCATGGTTTCTTATTTCACTGAAACATGGTTTCAGAGATGCTATCATGTTCAGATTTGTTCAGCAATTTAAAATCTCCACAGTGGCTTTTGTTGAGGGAAGTTACCGGAGGTTTTACACTGAACCATGTCTGATTTTCTGTCTGGTCCAATCTAAACTACTGAAATTGACGCGGTGTCGGTACGGGCTCCGTCAAAAATAGTGCTACCACATACAGGGGTGAGACAATGAAACTGAAACACCTGTCATTTTGTGTGGGAGGTTTCATGGCTAAATTAGACCAGCCTGGTGGCAAATATTCATTAATTGCACATTGCACCAGTAATAGCAGAGTGTGAAGGTTCAATTAGCAGGTAAAAAGCACAGTTTTGCTCAAAACATTGCAATGCATACAACATTGTATCAGAGTTCAAAAGAGGACAAATTGTTGGTGCGCGTCTTGCTGGCGCATCTGTGACCAAGACAAGTCTTTGTGATGTATCAAGAGCCACAGTATCCAAGGTAATGTCAGCATACCACCAATAAGGACGAACCACATCCAACAGGATTAACTGTGGACGCAAGAGGAAGCTGTCTGAACGGGATGTTCGGGTGCTAACCCGGATTGTATCCAAAGAACGTAAAACCACATCACGGCATTCGCTTGGCCCAGGACTTGTGCTAGATGGGAAGGACTACTGAACCATGCTGGGGGACCTTGGCGCTCGCAAAGGTTCAACTTTGTTTCCTGAAGGCGTGCAGGTCCGGATGCAACCAAAACACCAGCAAGACGATGAACGGGTTGAAGCAAGGGTAAGAGGAAACATGGCCTGCAAAGTCACCAGATGTTTTGAGAGCAAATGAATGAGTGTGAAAGAGGAAATGTGGGAGGGAGGAATATGGGCTGGAAGAGGGAGGAGATGTGGGTAAGTGGTTGGAGGAAAGGGGGGATGGGGGAAGGAGACGTATGCTGGTGGGTGTCAAGTAAGAATGGGTGTGAGGGGTTGAAGAAAGAAGGGCGCGAGTGTGTCAGGTCGGAGGGAAGGGTGGGGCTGGGCATGTGTGAGTGGGAGTGCATGGAGGTACTGGGGATATAGGGAGGTGGGGGTGTATGTGTGGGGTGGGGGGAGGAGTGAGTGTGTTTACGCACACGCCCGATGGGGTCGGCAGCTGCTAGTTATGGTCCACTGGGACCTGGACCGCGGGGGGCTCCGGCTCGGGCCGCCCTCTGCTGCCCTCTGGGGGGATGCATGTCCATCCCTTTGCAGGAGTGGCTGGGGTCTGGGCCTCTGGGTGGCTGCTGGGGGCCCGGGTCTTGGGCTTTGCGGGCTTCCTCCTCCTTGCAGAGACGAGGCTGCATCTGCATGACTGTATCACCATGGAGACCCTTTATTATGCAGGATGACACTGTAATGCTGCTTCCCATTGCGCTGACTAGGTTGTACCTCTTCTCTGTGTAGTTCTGCGTGTGTTTGTATGATCTGAGGATATTTAAGCCACCTGCAGGTCCTCCTGTAGGGGATTGCTAGTTTTGTTTTCCGACAGAGACCTTGGAATGTTGTTTAGGGATTTCTGTACAGATGCACCAGTGAACTGTGAAAGTGGATTCATGTTTTCTCTCCTCTCTCTCTCCCTCTTTCTCACGCCTTTCTCTCTGTTTCACTTTCCATCATTGCTTCTGTTAACTTTAATTTCTCCTTGTCAGGGCCAGCAGTATGATATGGAATGCTGTTATGAATAAATGTTTAATTAAAGAAATAAAATGAATAAACAGGATATCAAGGGGAGCCTTGTGTTCATAAAGCTCCGCTTGGTAAAGCAAAATTGTTCAACACAATAAAGCAACCAGATCACCATTCTGTTTGCTATGATGCTGGACAGGACAAGCAAAAAAGAAAAGAAAAAAAAAAGAGAAAATGACGACACCTAGACTCTTCATCTAAGGGGAAGGGGGGACAGAGGAATTATCAATTGAGAGTGGGAAACTTTTAGTTTTGGTGAGAGTTGAGGGTGAACTGATGAGAATGAACTCAGTTTTACTACTGTTAAGTTTAAAGAAATTGGAGGCGAACCAGGACTTCAGGTCATCTAAGCAGCCGGAAAGGGAGTGAGGTGGGAAAGAGGAGTTAGGTTTGCCGGAGAGGTAGAGCTGGGTGTCATCCGCGTAGCAGTGAAAAAGGATGTTATGTTTCTGGAAAATTTTGCCAAGGGGGAGGATGTAGATGATGAAAAAAAGGGGCCGAGCACTGAACTGTGGGGGACACCTGCAGAGAGAGGAGATGGCTGGGAGGAAAACGATTTAAAGCTAGGTACACACTGCAGGATTCCAGAGACCTTCATAGATGTAGAGACCACACACTTGATGATTAGAAAAGAAAAATCACACAAGATTTGCCTCTTCCGATCATCTAGTGTGGGGTGTACACGACAGAGAACACCCCACACTAACTGATTCGTCAGCAGAGAATCGGCTCCTTCACTGTAAACATCCCAAATCTCGCAATATCAAACGAGACTTTGTGACGAGACTTTAGCATAAACAAACATAGGGGACTTTTCAGCCTCTTACGTTGTGGAAAAAAACACACAAACATAGAAAAAACCATTGTGGAAAAAGTCGTAGAGAGTAATAAGAATGAGGCTGTATGACCACGAGTTGGAGGTGAATAAAAATGGTCACAAACATTACATAGCTTGGAGAGCAGGGGCCTCATTTATAAGCTGCTTACGCACAAAACAGGGCCTGAAAGTAGAGTAAGTGATTTTTCATGCAAAGTTTCTGATTTATAAGAACAAACCTGACGGGAAAATGTGCGCACCTGTACGCAAACTCTAAACCTTGCGCACGAACATTTTGACAGGGAAACTGGTGGCACCGCTGGTAAGATGATGAACTTAAGCCACAATCATGCATTTAACCATCATATCAGACTAGACTCTCATAAACCCCCGTCTGTAAAAAAATTCTGCACTCCCTGTAGATGTTTTCCCCAGCATGAACTGTTTACTGTTTTTTCTTTTTTGTTTTTTTTTTGTTAAACTTGTATAATCCCCCCGAGGGGAAATTAGGAGCTCTGCATTTCACCATCTCTGTACTGTGAGTATCAGAGATACGAGTTCGTGTACGCAAGTTTGAGTCAGTGAGGGTTTGCAGCGCAGCAGAACATGAAAATATTTATTAACCAAACCGCAAACTGTCATTTAAACATAAGTATTCACATATCAGCACGAAGAATGAACCCATTTGTAAAGAAAAAGAAAAAGGAAAAAGGGAATGTAGAATGTATTCCCAAAATTACAAAAATAGCTGTAACTGAATTTAATTTCTCCATTTTTCTCAACAAATTATTAAATCATTAACATATAGTTCTAGGAGACAATTACTTTGCACTCTTCGTGCATCTCCTCATCCCGCTGGTAAAACTGCCACATAGGAGCGGAGGTAGGCATCAGTATGAACACGCGCAGGTGCCCAGGTGGGGGCTGCTTCAGGCTGCAGGAAGGCAGGTGGGTGTCGGACCAACGGGATGAGACGCTGCTTTAGACTCAGAGAAAATCTACAATACACTCCTGTGCAGTGCTGCACATGCTCGGACCGCTGACGGAGAGTTTTTATGTGCAGTCAGAGGAGCTCGGAGCCGCCCTGCAGCCCCCACTGGGCTATACGAAGGGGAGACCGGAGCCGCCCTGCAGCCCCCACTGGGCTATACGGAGGAGACCTGAGCTGATCCGTAATTTCTAACCTAATCTAAACCTTAAAGTTGTATAAGTGCTCCATCAGTAAACCGTCTCTTATCTTTGCTAATGCAACTCATCTTTGCTTCTGTCCCTGTCTGGGTCCAGCTCGGATCTGACCAGCCCCCACCCGTCAGTGCGCCGTGGTCGGACTCATGAGAGGTGGGGGCCGGTGAAACATCTTTTGGTGGCGAGTTTCATATCGGACCACTTTTTCTTGATTGGCTAAAGAATTGTGACGTTGCCATCGGATGTGGGCTATTATTAAATTTCATACCTAATAAAACGCATAAACCATATAAACCAGGCCTAGATTGAGACTTTTATTAATATCTCAGCCAGTCGTTCACACCGGTGAGGCTGACTGATCCTCCTCCGTGCAGCGTTTTTCTGCACGTCTCTGACTTCGCCATTAAAACTGCCAAACACCTCTTTAATCTTTGTCACCTCACAAATGAGGAATTCCGCTTTGACCCCCCAAAAAGTTTCTTTTTTGGCAGAATCTCTCCTCTCCGTGGTTCAACCTCGCTGGGCGAAGCCTCATAATCATGCACGTTTGAGGGCGTAACATTTTTATGATCATGGATTACAGCCGTGGTATTTACTGTATCGAGACTCTTTTGTTCGTACAATGAGATTGGTCCGATACGAACGTTTCAGTAAATCACACGTGGGTCCAATCGTACGACCATTTTTACGATCAGATGTGCGATCATGTCTACGATCGTTTGATAAATGAGGGCCGGTGTCTGTTAACCTGACATACTGTATCGACCGTCGTGAACCATAAAAAAATCGTGTAGTCTGAGCCTGGCTTTAACTTGCTGTGATAGATGGTCCTCCGTCATGCTGTCACACCCCCACACTGGGCTGCAACTGTAAGATTACTCTGCGTTTGATTTTTTATTCATGATCTTTTATAACAAACATAATCTGATTATGTTACAAAACATGAGAAAATTACAGAAATAAAATCATCAAGTCAAATCCACAGTCGACGTAAACACTGACCAAAAACTTACATCAAGTTTTATTAAAATAAATCAGGCAAAGTGGAGCTCCGGGTTTCAGGCCCTATGATTTATTGTCCATCCCAATTTCTGCCTCCTCCTACAGGTGGGATCAACAGCTGTTTTTCATCTGCTTTATATGAACAAAATCAGGAGCTTCTCATCCCAACATGACTCAAGAACGGGGCCATCTAGGTCCAGGTCCAGTCAGCTGATCCAAACGCTGGGACCAGAGTTCTGACTGGAACCACCAATATCACGTTTCAGCTTCTCCTCATTCATGCATCTCATCTAACAAAAGAACATCAGCATCCATCAGTTTTTCTCTCAACATGCAGACCTGCTGGTGGTTCTCCAGGATTTCTGGCACTGAAAATCAGGGTGAAGGTCTGTAGGTTCCTCTCAACCATCCACGCGTGTTTACTGTTCTTTATTAGTTACTGATGCTGATAATTTTCTGTTTATATAAACTTAAATAGATTTAAACAGATGTTATTGGTGCTGTTTCTTTTATTTCTCTGCAGAGCTATAGAGATAAAGCAAATTATATGAAAAGTTAAGGAATTAAGAAGACATGAAATGATCAAAATATGATGAAAAAGAAATACAAGAAAGAAAAAAAAGTTTTATAGTTTAAATTTATTATGTTGATTATATATATATATATATATATATATATATATATATATATGATATTTTCAGGACAGTAGCCTAAAAATCTTCACAAATAATTAAATCTGCTTCCAGGTCCATGCATTATTAACTATTTACGGCATTCATAAGTGTATGACAAAGTGCTTTTAAAAAACGAAATAATAAACTAACGATGGAGGAAACTATAAGATAAATAAAAACCCTCTAAATAAACAGTTATTGGTGTTTATGTTCGGAGAGAGCGCCGTCTCCGCTTCGGCTGCAGTCGGGAGCGTTCGGGCGTTTTCGGCTTGGCCCGGCTCTCCGGAGGGCAGAGCGCGAGCACAGCGGCTCCGCGACGCTCCGGACCAGCGCCATTCATCTGCGCGCAGCGCGAGACACCTGGTCGCACCGAGAAGTGCAAATTAGCGGCTAAAACAGCGCCTCGCAGGTGAGTCTCCGCCGGACTTCGCGACTTTTCGGTCCAACTTTAGGAGTTTTTCATCCTTTCAACGTCACATACAGAAAGCGACGCATTTAAACAAACGACAAACTTCAACTTTGAAAGAAAGTTTACAGTTACAGCCGCTGCACGAGGACAAAAAACAGCTCTTGTTTAAACAGTGATTATTAACACACATTAGTTTTATTCGCAGTTGATTTTTCTGTATTTTTCTACCTGCCAACAGCTCCGGTTAATCACTTGAGGAATGTGGAGCCATTAGGACGCTGACGAGCTGAAAGTTTAGTTTTAACCGCAACTTTAAGTTAACTTTCACCAACTTGGCGCACGAGGACAGGGATCATGGCCACGGGCGGGTTTAAGCCAAACGCCACCACAGACTTTCTGGAGGAGTGGAAGGCGAAACGCGAGAAAATGCGGGCTAAAATGCTGGGGGACATCGCTGCGGCGACCGGGACTCCGCTCAGCACCAGCACCCCCGGGAACTGCCACCCCCCCTCCTGCTCGCTGGCTCGGTCCTCCTCCGGCGGCGCCCTGAAGAGAGCCGAGGAGGAGGCGCACCACCCCGCAGCCGCCCCGGGGAGCAACCTGAAGAAGGCCCCGCCTCAGCCGGACAAGACCCCCTGCGCCTCCCCGGACTCCAGCCCGCTGGCCGACAGCGACAAGGAGAGTCCGTCACCCGGCAAGGGCAAGGAGAAGAAGAGCGCCGGCCCCAGCGCCAGGAAGGGCAAAGGTCAGATAGAGAAGAGGAAGCTGCGCGAGAAGAGGAGGTCCACAGGTGTTGTCAGCATACCGTCCAATGAGGTGAGAGCTCAGGTGGTCTAACTTCCCCTCACCACCCCTCATTCCTGCCGTTTGCAGGTTTACATCAGGACTGCTGGGAAATGTGCTTTTTCATGCCAAAAATCACCTTCACATTCACGAGTGAAGCTCCTACTTATTAGATTTGTCATTAAAACTCATTAAATTGGGTTTGTAGTGGCTAAAATCAGGAGCTCACCTGGTGGACCTGGTTGCCCCCCCCCCCTAATCTGGCGGCATGGTTGAGTTGCTTGTTTTGCTTCAGCTGGATTTCAGAATATAAACCACTTACAGTCGTCCTCAAAATTATTCATACCTTCCAATTAAAGATGAGACTAAATTCACAAATGCCATTTAAATAACAAGAAACTAATAATAGATAAAACATTTACAAAATTATAATTTATTGATGAAAAATTGTGTTTGAGGTGTGGTTGGAAATAATAATTAAAAAAACAAACAAAGAAAACGTTCCTGGGCACATACGAGCACCTTTCCCATTAACAGTGAACCAACAAGCCTGTCAGCAGGTGGTCTTTTTGAACATCATGCTTGCTTACATGTTTTTTTTTTTTTTTGTGTGTGTTTGTTTTTAATATTTCCGTTGAACCACAATTCTAAATCAGTGTCATGATTTTCATAGAATTTTTATTTATTATAACTTTTGTCATTTCCACCTTATTTCACTGACAGATTATTTTCCTTCTCTAATTTTGAGGACAACTGTGTGTGTCTAACATGCAGTATTAGCCAATGCAAGCTCATGTGGATTTCAAGAAAATGGGGGAAAAGTTGCAAAAATGTTTGTTTATTCTGGTTTTGCTGCATCATCGTGAAGCTTGTGTTGTCCAGATGCATTTTGGGCTTTTCAGAGGAGCGTAGAGACCAAGCCAGCGGTTATATGTGTGCAAATGACAAGTTATTAATGGCTGTTTGCCTCTTTAAGTGTCCAGCATCCACCAGATTAGAAAAACATGATTAAAAAAATTCTATAATTTTTCCACTTTAGAAGCTTAAATCTGCCAATCAGCGTCAGTCATAATCAGAGCTATGAAGTTTTTATTTATTTTCTAAACAGTTCCTGCAAATTTGTATCTTTATATCGACCCCTTTTTTCACCAATGAAAGCAGAACATATAAATTAAATGCAGAAAACAATGTTTCAGTCAGCTCCAGCCCCAATTAGCTTGATAACATTTCATCTGTTTCTACAAATATTTTTTTAATGATTTTATGACATTTTTGTTGCAATTGCACCCCAACTGTTTTCTTTTAACAAGAAAATAACAGAAAAACTTTATGACTGGAGCAGACCTTTAAACTTATTTATCTATCCTTAAAGACTGTCATGTAGAAAGTTAATATTTTTTCCGCAGCCAGTTTCTGACAGTGTTCTCACTAAAGGATGTTTGACCCGCTGGTTAATATTTCTGGTTCTGCCATAAATAATTCAGAAGAGAAGCAGCACTTGTTTTCTCCAGATACCTCCCTGACATGTCTGGTTTAATGGATCGTCTGCAGCAGAGAAGTGGCCGTGGTTGTGTGCGAGTGTGCGTGTGTGTGTGTGTGTGTGTGTGTGTTGGCTGCTGTTTATGTCTGCATGCTCATTGTTTTTAATTTAAATCATGTCACACTCCTACCTAATTCCTGTGGCTGGGCCACATGCAGGAGCTCTGATAGGAAGCTGTGCCAGGCGGCCGGTGAAGGACGCTGCTGTGATCCCCCCCCCCCCCCACACACACACACACATACATGTTTGTTTTTATATCCCTGTTGGGTACAGCCCCTTACCTTAAACCTAACCCTCATCCTAATCCTAACCAAAACCTAATTGTAACGTAATCTCTAAAACCTAATCTTGACCCTCAAAATGGGGTTTGGACCCCGTGGGGACCGGGAAAATGTCCCCACGAGGGCAAGACGTCCCCACGGTGATGGTAAAAATCTGGAACATGGTCCCCACAAAAAAACGCACACACACCACACCACACACACACACACACACACACACACACATTGGGAAGTACTCGGCTCATCCAGAAACGGTGGGAGTAGGTGTTGGATTGGTGCAGGGATGTCGGTTCCTAACCAGCCAGGACTTTGTGCCCTCAGGGAGGTGTTTGTGTGTGTGTGTGTGGGGGGGGCAGCTAGGAGTTTGAGCAGCTGGTCGTGGGGTCCACATCCTGTTATTAGCTGCTCTGCAAAGCCGTTGGAGCTGGTCACAGGCCAGTAATGCTGGGTTTCAGTGCCCGGGCTGTACCGGGTATGGTCCTTAGAGGAGGAGGAGCTGCAGGTCTGGGATCCGTTTGTTCCCGTCTCCTCAAGTTTACGTTGGGGCTGGGCCGTATGACAAACTTTTCATATCACGGATTTTAAATCCTATCAGTTTTACTGTATTTGACAGTGTGTGTGTGTAAAATATATATATATATATATATATATATATATATATATATATATATATATATATATATATATATATATATATATATATTTATATGTGTATTACTGTATATTAAGGATGTAACTATTACCGGTAAAATGATGAACCGTGATTAAAACCCTAATGATTAGTAATACCGTGTCAAATTTCAATTATCGTGAAAACAGTGACTGATTACAGCCCTTGAAAAAACTCCCAGTGATGCTGTTCATTGGCTGGAAAAGCAGCAGCAGTCCCAGTATGAGACACCCACGTGGACATTTCTCCCTTTGGATATTTTTACTGATATTGTGGAGGGGGGCGGGGGATTTCAACAATACCACGATAAGTGTGATAACTGTGATCATGTTGATCACAATAACAGTGATGTGAAATTTTCATATCTTTACTGTGTGTATATATATATATATATATATATATATATATATATATATATATATATATAATCACAATATTGCCAGAAGCATCGTCTCACCTGTCGTGACTCACATCTGAGCTTCAGTAACATCCATGAGGATGAGGAGAAGATGAAGCACCATCATTCTGTGGGTGTACTGTCCCTTTAACACCAAGGAACATGCTGGAAATAAGTTTCATACTTTTGCATGTTTCCTTTAGACTGTTAAACAACCTTACCGATGTTCCAGAAATAATCAGTCAGTGATCCTGAGTGCTGATGCTGATTGCTTCCATCGTCATCGTCAGCAGCATCTCAGGAGCGGCAGTGTGTAACTCTGTGATGGAAAGTTAACTCTTTAGGTGATCTCCAGAAGTTTTCCAGCGTTTCTGTCCCGTCCAGCAGGTTTACAATCCAGCCACTGAATGTTGTTTATTCACAGACTATCTGGTAAATCCACAATGATCCATTATTTTAGGGATGCATGATATTAGAGTTTGGGCCAATATCTGATATGCAAGTAGCAGTTTTATTATCCGTTTCCAATTCTTTGAAAAATAGAGATGGGAAGAAAATATCTATACACGAAATATCGCCATATTTTCGTATGCCAATATCAAATCGATATTTAAAGTATCGATCTATTTTACATAGATAATGTCGTGAGATTTCATTGTTTTGTTACAAAATCTCACGATATTTTGTTAGTTCTTGTGAGATTTGGTAACAGAAAGATAAAATATCACAAAATTTCATTAGTAAAATAGATTGATACCACATTTTTAAATGTCAATGTATCAGCATATGAAAATATTGCAATATTTCAGTGTATCGATATATTTTCCCACTGCTAGCTTTTGAAGTGTGTTAGGGCGCATTCACAAAGCTTTTTTGATAGAATCAGAGTCAGTTTGCTCGGAAAGTCCGCTTCGTTTAGGGGAGTTGTGAATGCGCAAACGGACTCTGATCCGGAACAAACGAACAGACTCGGTCCGCCTGCAACCGGACCGAGTCCCCAAACGGACCGAGACTCGCGGACTATGCTTTCTGAAAGCGCCCTTAAAGTCTGTAAAAAAGAAGTTTTTTTTTTGGACTTTAGAAACAACGGTCTGATCAGTTAGATATCTGTTAAATATCGGTGGGGTGTCAGATACTCAGTTTTAAGGCCGATATAGGCTGATACTGATAGGGGGCCGATTATATCGTGCATCCCTATTATAATATATCCCAATTTAAGGAGTTTTTTAAGGAGGATATTTTCAATGGGTGTTAATTTAAACGTTTAATTTGAAATCATAAAAGCTGAAAAACAAAGCCAAACTCTGACTGTGAGAGCTGAAAGCAGCATGTTATTTTCCTGACGTAATCCCAGTTTGTCTGCTTTTGTTGGCTATGGATTAATGAGCGTATAAGATGGAGTGCTAAGTTCTGTGTTTAGTCTCGGTCCGGTTCCTGATGTGTGTGATCTACAACCAGCAACGTGTTGACTTTGTTTTAAACTAACATTTAGCCGAATGTGGCCGCGTTCTCCAGAAGCAGCTGAGTCACGGGGTTCTGCAGATCCATGTTCCTGCTGCCCGCCGTTCTCCCGGTGCATGTATGCGAACGCCGAGCCCCCCCCACATGTCCTCTGTGTGATGAGAAGTGGGTGGACGGGTGGAGAGGTTCCTGGGATTATCTTCCTGCTCGTCCTGAGCAGCATAAAAGCTGCTGAGCGGAATCTCACAGCCTCCAGGGAACCCGATCTTCAGGCCGTCGTGGCTGCATAAGGAAACCAGGAGGGTGTCTGCTTTCTTCCACCCTGCTCTCCAGCTCCGAGTGGAGGCCATTGTTGCCTGCGCTGACCCTTGACCTCCTTACAACGCGCTTATGCAACGCAGGAATGTGCAAACAGGACTGCTAACTGATAATGTGGGTGATGAGGTTTCCCATCAGGCTGCTGAGTCACGTTGCCCACTGTCTCATCATGGTGCTGCATGGTCGCTGTCACTGCTTCGGGGGGGCAGCACCAGCACCCCCAGACCTGAGGGGGTCAGCGGGTTTATGGAGCCGAGTGCTTGGGCACCCAACGCTCCGGCTGTGGGAGGATGTGGAGGACAGGAGTGGTGCTTGTTTAACCTGGTCTTTATGAGACAGGAGGCTGCTGATCTGGGCTACGCCCCCCCCTCCCACCCCCCAGTCTTATACTTAAACACAATGCAGTGGAGTTTACACTCATATTAAATTAGAAATATCACTTAGAAGGAGAGAGAGAGACAAAGAAATGCCTCCACAGCTTCAATCATCCATAATAACAACAATGATGATGATGTGGATGATGATGATGATGATGATGATAATAATAATAATAATAATAATAATAATAATAATAATAATATAATGACAATGATGATGATATTATTATAATTATTAATTAATAATAATAATTACGATGATGATGATAATATAATAATAATGATAGTAATGATTATTTTTATTATTGTTACCGTTGTTATTTTGTTATTAAATGATGATTATCATACATTTTACAGCGGGTACGGAAAGTATTCAGCCCCACTTTTAAACTTTAAGAAATATCACATGGTCATAAGTATTCAGAGCCTTTGCAGTGACTCAAATTTAACTCATATTCTGTCCGTTCCTTCTGATCCTCCTTGAGATGGTTCTACTCCTTCATTGGAGTCCAGCTGTGTTTAATTAAACTGATTGGACGTGATTAGGAAAGCACACACCTGTCTATATAAGAGCTTCCAGCTCACAGTGCATGTCAGAGCAAATGAGGATCATGAGGTGGAAGGAACTGTCCAAGGAGCTCAGAGACAGAATTGTGGCGAGACACAGATCTGGACAAGGTTACAAAAGAGTTTCTGCAGCACTAAAGGTTCCTAAGAGCACGGTGGCCTCCATAGTCCTTACATGGAAGAAGTTTGGGACGACCAGAACTCTTCCTAGACCCGGCCGTCCAGACAAACTGAGCAATGGTGGGAGAAGAGCCTTGGTGAGAGAGTAAAGAAGAAGCCAAAGATCACTGTGGCTGAGCTCCAGAGATGCAGTAGGGAGATGGAGAAAGTTCCACAAAGTCACTATCACTGCAGCCTCCACCAGTCGGGGTTTTATGGCAGAGTGGCCCGATGGAAGCCTCTCCTCAGTGCAGACATATGAAAGCCCACATAGAGTTTGCCAAAAACACATGAAGGACTCCCAGACTGAGAGAAAGAAGATTCTCTGGTCTGATGAGACCAAGATTGAACTTTTTGGAGTTCATTCTAAGCGGTATGTGAGGAGAAAACCAGGCACTGCTCATCACCTGCCCAATACCATCCCAACAGTGAAACATGGTGGTGGCAGCATCATGGTATGGAGGTGTTTTTCAGCTGCAGGGACAGGACGACTGGTTGCAGTTGAAGGAAAGATGAATGTGGCCAAGTACTACCATATATCAGATACTAGCAGACATATTGTCAGCAGCTTCAGTCTGTAGCAGCAGCTGCACCGTGGTCACATGACTCTGAAAGGAATGCTGGGAAATGAAGTTCTTCCAGGACAACAGGGACTTTTAGACGTGCTGGACCAACGCTGATGGAACAAGATTTCGTTAGAAAAAAATCTCGCAAGATTTCTTTTTTTCAAAAATATCAGTTAAAAATAAGACGATACCGATATTTCCTGATATCACATTTTAATGCCAATATCAGCCGATAATATCGTACATTCCCACTTATAAACCAACATCTTCACATCTCGTCTCCTTCGCTCTCTGCGGCTCAGACTGACTTCTTCCCCTCTCTGTGTTTTGTCATAAATATTGCAGCATTTATAAACCCTGTTGCTTATATAACAAATCTCAAATGTTTATGAATTTCGCTGCAGAGCTGTTAATAAATTTATTTCAGAAATGTTAATGTGAAGTCCAACAATGTGAAGCGTTGAGCAGCATTAATAAATGCTGATATTTAAACCTGAAAGGGAGAGAAAAAAGACTGAACTGAAAGATTCTTCAGAGAAAAAGCATGTAGAGGTAATGTTATTAGAAATAAATTAATTATGGGGAAAATGAAATGGCATGTGGGATGTGATCTAATTACAGAAAATGTACAAATATATGCATAAAGGATTTAAAAGAGAAGATGAATGTCCTGCAGGGTGTAATGAACAAACGCATTAACTCATTCATTTTTAAAAAGAAATGGCATGCAGCCTGTGAAGCCAGTAAAGAGAAATACCTTCTCAAAGAAGAAATGGCATGTGAGACGAACGAGATATCGTCATGCTCATAAGTTAACATACCCTGCCAGGATTCTTTGGGGGGGCTATTTTCCGAGAACATGAATGATAACAGAAAAACGTCTTTCCCTGGTGGTGATTGGTCGGGTGAAGCCATTTATTTAGAGTGAAAGAATGTTTTTCTGTTATCAGTCACAGTCTCCGAAAAATGGCCCAGAAAAAATTACAGTATGTCAACGTTTGAGCAGAACTGTTTAAAGCTAAAACGGCATGTAGGATACGAGGCTGGTGTTAGGCAGGGGCCAGAGGCCCCCCTCAAACAAGCACAGTGACCCCTCAGATTAAATCTGCTGAAGGCGCTGGATGCCTGAACTCTTCCTCCCCTCTGCATCGCGCCGTGCGGCGGCTGGCAGCTCGCTACCCCGACACCAACTCACTGCAATCCACGAAACGCTGAACTCACACGACAAACTCGTGGTTCGTTCATTCTGCTTGAAGTATTGATGAAATGAAGGAGTCGTGCTGCAGATAATGTCTCATAGAGAAGCTGCCGCGTCTCCACCGTTATATGGGTGCACGCCGGAGGACGACTCATCTAAATATCTCCTGAAGGACTCAAAGTGATGCAGAAATTTTACCGCTGAGAAAATGCACGTATGAACTCCCAGAAATACGGCAGTGTTGTTTTCGTTAACGATGATGAAATCATTTCATTGACGCCCCTTTTTTTCATGACGATAACGGGACGATGACGAGCTAAACACGTCTCTATGATGACTAAAACATGACGAGACGTGTGTGAATGTTGGTTTAGGAGACGATGCTGGAGGAAAATGTTGGTGTCTGGTCTGTCAGACGTTCATGATGCAGGAAGTTTCTGCTGATTCTGCATTAATCTGTCTGTCAAAAGCTGAAAAGTAGCTGCATCCTCTTGTTTAGTCATGTCGACCACCACCTGGCGTGCAGCCGCGTGCATCAGAGTTCTGCAGGTTTTATGACCCGCATCCGCCCGAACCCGAACTGAGACCCACGAACTCTCCCCGTCACACCCGACCCGCACGTTCAGTTCCTAAATGTATAAATTCACTGCAGTCTCTGTGATTTTGCCACGTAGGAGCTTTATTGATGTGATTCAGAGATTCCTGCGGGAACGTCATCATCCTGGTTTTAGGGCTGGACGATAATCCAATATCCAAATTCATCGATCGATAGAGGTTTTTTCAATAGAAAAAAAAAGAGGGTTGATAAAAGTTCAGTATAGAAACACAGTTTTCTGCTGCAGCCTATCAGGTAGCATGATACTACAGTCACTCCTTCCTCCAAACCAATCACAAACGCACACCAGGCGAAGGCTGAACTGGAATTCAGTGTTAGTGTGATCTTCATTATTAGGCCGGGGAAAAAATATCGATTCACTGAAATATTGCCATATTTTCATATTCAGATTTCATATTGATATTTAAAAACGTGATATTGATCTATTTAACCAATGAAATATCGCAAGATTTCTGTTCTCTTACAAAATCTCACGAGATTTCACCAAAAACCCGTGAGATTTCGGAACAGAACAACAAAATCTCGCGAGATTTCATTGGTAAAATAGATTGTTACCGTGTTTTTAGATATCAATATGATATCAGCATGTGAAAATATCATGATATCTCAGTGTATCGATATTTTTTCTCAGCCCTATTTATTGCTGTATAAGAAGGTCATTCAGCAAAAGCTTAGATACACCTAAAATGGCTTTTAATTTTATAATATTTTTTTTTCTTTTTGATAAATATCGATATCGATCGATAGAGATTTTTTTTTAGCGATAAACTTTTTTTTCTATATCATCCAGCCCTACCTGGTTGTAACTTTGTTCTCTGTTCCTGCTTCACATCAGCAGCAGTGCAAATGCAGGAGATCCTGATGTTTAAACACGTCGTGTCCACAAACATAAGAAAAACAAACTTATTCTCACCGTGACGCCTGAACTACATGAATATCCTCCCACAGCTGAACGTGATATTAATCTTTGTCATTTCTGATAAACAGCGTGGTTGTGGGTTACCCGTCGGATGTGTGAACTGTTGCAGGACTCTGGTGCACATTTGCACAACACACCTGCAGTCAGACACACAGGTGAGGCAGCATCAGCCATGAAATGATGATGGACACACAAACAGCCGATAACCCATCACAAACAAAACACAATGACTTGTAGGCTTTATTATTAATATAAAGTAATGAGGTTCATTGTTTTATTAGAGCCTGTAACTTTTATTCCAGGATCCAATACTTACTGACCTAAATTCTAACTTTTCTCTTTTCTTTTTAATGAATTTAAATCGTCTAAAACTAGACTAGAAGTATCAGACATGGAAATGACTAAAATGTGATTAAAACTAAAATGCTTTTTTGTCAGAAAGACTAAAACTCAGGTAGCTGCCAAAGACAACACTGAAATAAGGTCCAGCTTGGAAAGAAAAAGAAAGTTATCCTTTAGGTTCCCAGTTTTGCAAATTTCAGATTTATTACCTCTGCCAAGGAGGTTATGTTTGTGGTGGTGTTGGTCCGTCTGTCTGTCTGTCAGCAACTTTACGGAAAAAGTTCTGGACGGATTGACCTGAAATGTTCACCAGCCGTGTGTCTCAGCCCAAGGACGAACCCACTGGTGGTGATCCGGATCACCTTCTGGATCCAGGAATGTTCTGAAGGAATCTTTATCATTGTGAGATCGGACAAATGTTGGAGTTTTTGCATATAACTGTGTTTGGTAAAAAATTACAAGAAAGGATCTCAATGAGTTTTAGAATTTTTCCAAAGTTGATCCGGATCCAGAGAAAATTCCGGATACTATGATCCAGAACATAAAAATAAGGGAGTAATAAATGAAGATACAGACATGCAGCTATAATGTCCATGTCTGTTATTTGATTTAGTTGTCCACAAGTAAGAAAATCTAATTTTTTTTTTAACCCCGCCCTTAAAAGAATCGAAATCGTGAATCTAAGGAACCGGAATCGTTCAAATTCAAACGATGCCCAACCCTATCCCGATGATTCCCGATGATTCCCGTTTATTCCCAGGTAAAGTTCCCGCCGTTGTTGCAGCTGCCGTGCAGAGATGACAGTGCTGTTTTATCGGCTCCTGCTCCGTTTACCTCTCGGCCTCTCATCGTTGACATGGATGTTTGTAGCCGGAGCTTTAAAGGAGTTTTCTATTTTCACGTGTTCAACAGTTTCGTTTTTCTTCATGTCCCTGCTCAACTTGAAGGTAAATTCACTTTGGGAAGAGCTTGTTTTGCTTTCTGTTTTAAGACTTTCTCCAAACGCGGTCACGTCATCAGTAAATACCTCGGAGGTTTTATCACGGCTTAGGTAAGCAAGAAGCTATGTCGACTGTTTTCTCCCTTCAGCTAGCGGAACAACAGGACTGAGGCTGCTAATCACAGCAGCTCCATGAGGAACTGAGCTGTTAAACAGCCCGTTTGTGTGATTTAAAGGAATGTGGATGGAAGACAGATTGAGCTGCTTCCACACACACCTGGGGTCTTGCAGCACCTCGTAAAGCCTGCAGCAGCCCTGATGGGCCGTGGTACGGGGGTCTAGCTCAGTCCGCCGGACTTACTGTCAACGCTTGATCCCACCACGCGACCCCCTGACCAGGTGAGCTCTCAGTAACCTGTCGCATGCCATAAAGTCAGGCTGTGGAGGGAAATCAATGTTAACTTGGATGTTTTCTGAGTAAATGACCTTTATTCTGCATGATAAAGTTGATTATTTAACTGTGAGAAACTGGAAGTTGCCTCACTCTAAGAATATTGTTTGTTTTTTTTTAGTTAGTTAAACCGATACTCCAACCAGATTTGTCAAATTCAACCGATATTTTGGTTGTTTTAACTGATCTGTTTTCAGGCTGCAACTAGAGGTGCACAATATAATCGCCCCCCTCTATCGGTATCAGCCTATATCGGCCTTAAAACTGAGTATCGGACATCAGCCGCCCCACCGATATTTAACCAATTAGCTCTAGTCTAAAAAACCCCCCAAACTACTACTTCTTCTTCAAAAACGTATTTTTTACAAACTGTAAAACTTCTGAAGACTATGGGTGGTAAAAAATATCAATACACTGAAATATCGGGATCTTATTATGCTGATATCATATTGACATTTAAAAACGCGGTGTTGATCTATTTTACTAACAAAATCTTGCGATATTTCAGCATTCTGTTACGAAATCTCGCGAGAATTCACGACATATCGTGGAATTTTGTAACAGAACGATGAAATCTCACAAGATTTTGTAAGTAAAATAGATCGATACCGCATTTTTAAATATCAATTTGATATTGGCATATGAAAATATTGCAATATTTCAGTTTATCGACATCTTTCCAAACCCCTATTTTTCAAAGTGGCAGAAACAGATAACAATACTGATATTTGCAAGGACTGCTTATTTTTTTCAGCTTTAATATCGGTATCGATATCGGTTATTGGCCACGTGAGTCTTAAAATATCGGCATATCGGATATTGGCCAAAATTCCAATATTGTGCATCCTTAGCTGCAGCCATGTCCAGTCTGGGTTGCTGTTGTCAGCGTTGGTCGTTTATGACTCCGTTGGGTTTAATATTTCTGTTAATTAAACCAGTTGTTGTATTTATGGTTGGAAAGCCGTGTTTGTTGCTACGGATGTCCTGATACCACTATTTTGCCAACCAAGTATAAGTACAAGTCGTGACATTTGAGAACTTGCTGATACTGAATACCGATCCGAGTAATTAAAAGGGAAAAGTGAGAGGAGTTTTGTTTGTTTGTTTAAATAAAGAGAAGCATCTCTGCTGCTCAGGTGTGATGCAGGCATGTTGCTGCCTTTAGAAATGTGCTATAATTAAAGCTGACATGGACATTGACGCATGTTCTTACCTTTAAGTGTTTTGTTTAGATCAAATCTTACAACTTTGACTTCTTTGAACGGCTCTTTTTTCACCAAAAACATGCAAGTTTTTCTATTTTCTGAAGCAGCGTATTGTCAGATTGACTGAATTTCTTAGACGAGTGTGTTGCTGATGACATCTTAGCCATCGCTGACCTTCTGGAGGACGCCTGTCCGTCCAGGTCACGTCAAACTGACACGCCTGATAAATGTAAAAAGTCCTGTTCAGGTCATGTTCTTACTTCAAGACACGTTGAAATAATCGTCATCATCATCTTCTTCTTCTTACATTTTGACTGAGAGGTGCAGGCTGCCTGATGACTGCAGCTTTCAGCAGGTAATTAAACTCATTACGAAGCTTTTTAAATGAAATTCAGTTCAAAACGATGCATCAGCCACGTTTCTGGCTCTAAGCGGCGCTCTGATGGTTTTAGTCCAGACTGCTTTCAGCGGGGTTCTGGCTGTGGGTAGCACGGAAGAGGATGAGAGCCACTGAAGAAAAAACAATTAATTCAAGAAAAAAAGTCAAAATTATCACTTTAATCTCAGAATTCTGACTTTTTTCAAGAACATTAAAAAAGGTTTTTTTCCCCCAATTTCTGAAAAAGTCATAATTTTGACTTATCAGAAATTGAAAAAAAGCATCCTGTTTTTTCAAAATGTAATAAAAAAAATCCTGAAAGTTTTTTTTTTTAACTTTTTTTTTTTTTTAAAGAAAAAGTCAGAATTATGGCTTTTCAGAAATTGGAAAAAAAAAAATCTCCCAATTTTTTTTTTCTATGTTCTGGAAAAAGTCATAATTCTGAGATTAATTTCAGAATTCTGACTTCTTTTCTCAGATTAATTTTTTTTTTCTTCAGTGGCCCTAATCCTCTTTTGTAGGGTAGAAACCTGGACCACTGCAGACGTAAAGTTAATGTACGTCTTCATGGCAGAGACCAGTAAAACCAGCCAGCGAAGTGATGCAGAAAGCAAGAAGCCACTGAACCAAAGGCATTTTTGCTTTTCTGGCTGTCTTTCCTCCTACATAAATGTTAAAAGACCACTTGGCCTTTCTGTTTGACATTTGCCGCTGGAGCGTTGCTGTTATTTGCACACAGAGTTGAAAGTGTGTCATCCAGGTCACTGCTCTGCAGCTTCCCGGCCCAGACTGTGGATTATTACTGAGGAGCAAATGCCCCCTGCACGGCTGCACAGGAATGTGCACATCTTGTGAATAAGAGAGATTTAGTCTGCAGGCGGGCTCCTCCTCCTTCATAAAGAAATCCCCAGCTCTGGGGAGGTGCTCAGCTGTAGGTAAGGACAGTTCTGACAGGGAAGCATCTGGACTTTATTTGAGTGACACAGTTCCTGCGTGTCTGCTTAATCTTTAACTTCTGAGTGGGTTCATGTCAGGACGTCTGGCATCAGTCTGACAAACGTCTGTAGATGCAGCAGCGTCCACGCCGGCCCGTCCTTTCTCACCTTCGTGATTGGAGGCGGTGTAGCGGTGAACCATGATCTGTTGCTCGTCCTGTTGCAGCCGTCGGGCCTCGCTCTCTTCTCTGAGGGGGTCCTCAGACTCCCACCACACCAAACATCACAGAGGTGGAAAGTCACTAATTATATTCACTCAAATTACTGCAATTTAGTAGTTTTGTGAGTAATTTGTAATTTTTTGAGTTGTTCTTGAAATATGGAATTTTACTTTTACTCAAGTACATTTTGAACCAAGTACTTTCAATTACTGTGAAAAAGTTGCCCCAGTACTTATCGGACATGTGCCAGTGTGAAATTCTGACGGTATGATAACTTTGAGTTAAAATACCATGGTATCATGGTATACCATGGTATCACGGTATACCATGGCAGGGTTTCCCCCAGAAAACTTGCTAAGCCCGGTGGTGGAGAAGCCCACCAGCGGTCCACCGCCACCGATGGGCCCACGGCGTCCGGTCTTTTGAAGAAAAAAAAAAAAAAACTTGAAAAATGACAGGAATTTTGAAATTGTGACTGTTATGTGCTAATAATTTATTAACAATACGTGGGGCACAATTTTGAAATGCATTCTGGCTGAAAGGCTTCAGTAATAGGCAAGCCTACAAAATGAAAATGTGAAAGCTATCAGTAAATCATAATAGATATTTATCTTTTGTCAGTGTATTGTATTTACACTGTTTATGGCTTACTTTTGCTTTTGCTTGCTGCCATCTCAATGCTAGTGTGATGGTGTAGAGGCCTGATATGTGCGTTTAGCACATTATAGACTAATCCAACAAGCGTTTTGTGTGTTACGCCCTTCCAATGCCGCCATTACGGTGGGGACCAGTCCCAATGACCTCGTATCTGCCAACATGGAAAGTAGCGTGAATACCTGGATTTACAAAGTTGGACAGTGTTCTAAGGTCATGATAACCTACAGGTACGTTATCCAGAGACCTCTAAAGTATTCTGAAATTTTTTTAATTTTAATTTTTTACATCAGAGCATTAATGTAAATCTCCGGAAACTGGCTTAAATAACAAGCCACACTGGAATTACAAGTACATCTCGAGATTACGTATCAAAGTTAAAAAAACAAAACAAACAAACAAACAAAGAAACTAAACCCTTTCAAATGTCTTTACTTTTCTATTTTCTCCCATATTTGGCTTTTGGTATTGTTTCAGGACTGTACAGACCACGTAGCTTCACATGTCCTGTAGATGAAACTAAAGGCTGCAGGACACCGTCTTCCTGATCCGTTTGTGTTCGCAGCTGAGTTACTTTATTTTCTGGTCACAACGTTGCCCTGATCAGAGCAAATAACGTTTATATTTCACTATATTTCCCAGATTAGTCATTCGCTGCGTTTACATGCAGCCAGTAGCTCTTTCTTAACCCTTTCATAACCGGAGTATTAGCAATAACCCGGTTGCGCACGACCATGTAAACACTGGCAAAAACTTGCAGCAACACCACAGCTCTCTGTTAGCATTAGCTACTGTAGCATAATAACGTTATGCTGTGCGTCATTTTCGGGAGCATAGATACGTGAAATAAAGTGTCAAATTAATGAGTGTTCACCGTAATTTACCGTGTTTTTGTTGTTGGGGATTAAATCCGATGTTTTTTTCCGCCGTGGCAGCAAGTTATTCCTCCTCTGCTCTGTGTCCGATATTCCTCCCTGATACGAGGAGGCTGCTCAGTGGACTGAGCAGCAGAAACGTCCAGTTTTGTCAAACAGCAGAAATCTTCATGAAATAAATGTCCGTGATCTTCTTCTTCACTTATTACCACATTAAAGTTTTCCTCCGATGTTCCAACAACCAGGAATGTGACGTCCTTCCACATTTCCTCCATGTTGTTCAGAAAAAAGTCCGATTCTCATCTGTTCTAGTTGCATGTTGCACATGTACAGAAACGCCCCCCCCCCCAATCCGCTTGTTTGATGTTTAGCATCGCGGCTCGTAGACTGTTGCTCCGACAGTAAGCTTATGTTTGTGCAAACTTGCACTGGCTGCATCATTATAATGCAGCGGTTCGGTCGGCTCGCCGGGGATGGGACGCTCGGGGGGGGGGGGGCACTTCACTTCACCTCTCACCGTCTCACCGCAACAAGTGTTCACGTATCGACCATAAGATGTCGCCATTGTGCCTAATTACCAGATGCGGTTATAAGCTTTGTATGCAATCTTTGGTATGCTGTTTTGGTGAAAAAAAACAAAAAACTATTTGAAATAAATAAATAAATGACGCTTAGCCTGGCGGGGGGGGGGGCAAGATAAGCCTGGCGGCCCGCCAGGCCTATAAAGCACTGGGGGAAACCCTGCATGGTATCATGACTACGCTCTTCAATATTGTTTTTAAGTGTCTGGGTCTGCCTTTTTGATTCACCGGCCAAGTTGGCCAGTAGATGTAAAAAAAAAATCCACCAGCCAGGTTTACTTTTTATCGGCCAAAATATGGAACTATTTTACACACAAACCTTTAGGCACGTTATTTCTATAACACGTTATGATGTTGGATGCAAACTGAAACCAGAAGTTACAGCAACATCAAAACAACAGGAACAAGAAAAAAAAGTTGTATTCAATAAACTGAATATTTCTGAGTTTCGTCATTTAAACTTCCCCGTCAGACTCCTCGTTCTCTGGCCTCCTGTTCAGACAGTCCCACAGCATTCCAGCCCAGGGGGATCACGCTCCCCCACCTCTGCAGAAAACTGGACCATCACAACGTCTGACAGTGTTTCCCGTCATTTTCACTTGTTTCACCGTGTTGAAACCACTTTCACAATCTTTTACCGCTTAAATGGAGGGAAAACATCTGCAAGTGGAAAGATGCTTTAACAAAAAGTTTGAGTGTGTCAGAGCAAGTTGATCATCAGAGAATAAAGTTGATAAAGTGATGGTTTGCAGTGATAGGTTGCTGCTGCACTGGACAATAGGGGATTATCACGCTTACCGGAAGTTGCCGGCTTTTGACACTTCCTCTTCCGGGCCATGTTAACGACAGCCGTTCCTGCTCTGTTATACTGTTTAAATCGGATAAACTCCAAACATATTTAAGTTTTCATTCCAGACTGAAGTGATACTGGATCAAAAGCTGGATCAAAGCGATCGATTCGCCGCGGTGAAGGGCCGAACTTTATAATAAAACACACGTTTGTTTGTCGCCGGTGGGGCACAACACCGGCACTTCACAGCATGCTAGCATTAGCCAGCTAGCGTTTACTGACGTGCTTAACATTGTGCGTCTTAAAACACACAAACATCTGAAAATCGGGTCTGTACCCCCCGTTTCCAGTGGAACAACTGGGGACTGCCAAGAAAAGAGACGCTTTCAGATGCTTGTGTGTTTTCAGCCGCACAAAGTTAGGCACGTTATCGAGCTGGCTAATGCTAACACGACTGCGCAGTCTGCCGGCCACAAACAAACGTGTGTCGTTTTATTATAAAGTTCGATCCTTCACCGCGGCGAATCGGTCGTTTTGATCCACTTCTTCCTCAGCATCACTTCAGTCTGGAATGAAAACTTGGCATTGGCGTTTATCCGATTTACAAAGTTTAACAGAGTAGTAGCTGGCGGACTTTTGTTAGCAGGTTAGCATTAGCCAGCTTGATGACGTGCCTAACTTTGTGCGGCTGAAAACACACAAGCATCTGAAAGCGTCTCCTTTCTTGGCAGTCCCCAGTTGTTCCACTGGAAACGGGGGGTACAGACCCAGTTTTCAGATGTTTGTGTGTTTTAAGACGCACAATGTCAAGCACGTCAGTAAACGTTAGCTGGCTAATGCTAGCATGCTGTGAAGTGCCGGTGTTGTGCCCCACCGGCGACAAACAAACGTGTGTTTTATTATAAAGTTCGGCCCTTCACCGCGGCAAATCGATCGCTTTTGATCCAGTATCACTTCAGTTTAGAATGAAAACTTGAGTATGTTTGGAGTTTATACGATTTAAACAGTATAACAGAGCAGGAACGGCTGTCGTTAACATGGCCCGGAAGAGGAAGTGTCCAAATGTTTCAACTTCCGGAAACCGGAACGCGGAAGCGTGATAATCCCCTATAACAGTAAAGCAGTTTGACAGTGCTTTTTTGACAGTGCTGACTGTTGCTACAGGCAGCTGAACAGAATCAGATCTACTGGAAGTTGTTCCAGGAATCATTTTAACGCGCGGTTATCTACTGAGCTTTAAGAAAGGCCGCACATCAACATTATTATTCAGACTGGAACAACGCGCCGTCGGGTCTGAGCGGATGACAGTGAAAACTCCGCCCGCCCGCCTCGTTACTCAGTGGCCTGGGCAGTAAATGGAGCGGACCCAGTCATAGTGCAGCCGGTGTCTTGCGACGCCTCCAAAGCTTCTCTGAACTTCCTGGTTGCTGTAAATCTGCTGGTTTATCCTCCAGTTCACTGAGCTTTCTGCTGGAAGCTTCCTGCTAACACTCTCCACATGTTCCCGCTACTTATCAGCCTGAGCTAAACGCTAGCTGTTAGCAAACGGGAGGAACGTAGCGGGCGGTCTTCTCGTGTCACGAGTGCGTCTGTTTCTGTGTTTGTGTTCATGCGTGTTGCTCATACAGGCAGACAGCAGAGCAACACGAAGAAGAAATCCACCATTGAAACGAAGATAAACGTGACTAATTTCATGTGGTGGGTAGTCCTCTGAGATTTACTCACCAAACGGGAAATTTAGTTGCATTTGGCGCCTGGAGTGTTAATTTCGGACCCTGACTGGGAGTGTGCATCAAGACAGGTGGCGTTCACCCGACTTGCTCTCTCTCCCTGTTTTATAAGAATGAAGTTCATACCGCGGTGAAGGTATGAAGGTATGACGGAAAATGTGATGGTTTTCATACCGCTACGTTTTTATACCTGGAAACCAGAAACCGGCACATACTCTGCTGGATGAACGCGGGTGAACGCAGGAGTTTTCTGCATCTGCAACATGCAACCTATTTGTCGGACATTCCTGTGTGTTTGCTGGCAACTGTGGGGAATTTGTGAGTCAGCCCTAATCAGGCCGCTCTGCGTGATGGAGCATTTGGGAGCTTGTCTGTTTGTACTCATTAAAGCAGAATTACTTAGACCCGGTCTCCTTTTACCCCCCTCTCTTCCACTTTAGAGTCTGGTTAGCATTTGGTATGCCTGTTCTTCCCTCTTCTCTACCACTCTGCTCTTGATTGGAAGAAATCAGACCGCTTTGCTTCGCTTTTGGTTTAACCCTTAAGGGACTGAATCTATTTTGCTATTTTTGAATACTTTTGAGCATACTTTCGTGTTCTACAAGGAAATCTTTACTATTCATGTTTGAGGTTTTTTTTTTCACCACCTCACCTACACTTTATGACCTGATGCTTAATTGTTCACTTAAACCTTCTTTATGAACATTTTGGGTAGGGGTTACCCTTCTGGTCTGATGCAGCTGCTCAGCACTCCTGGACCTGGTTGCTGGATTTTTGCTTTCATGATGCTTTTCACGAGTTTTCTGCTGGTGAAAGATCTGGACTAGGGCTGGGTCAGATATCGTTCATGGTAATGCCGGTGTAACGTTAGGGAATGATATGAAAATGAAATATCATGAAAGAATATGGGTGAAACACGCATGCGCACCGCCGTTGTTTTGATACTGTCAAACGCGCGTGCAGCCAGTCTGGTGGTGAACGAGGAGGAGAAAAGTCAAAGCAGCACATTGACTTCAAGCTTGTTCCATCCTCCATGAGAAGCAGAGTAAAAGGTTGGTTTTGGTCATTTCATCCATCCAGCTTCTTCCAAGGCGGGGTGGTTATTAATGCGGGGGTATGACTGTGAAAAACTTCGTTCGTTGCAGGCGGGCGGAGTTACGCACACGGAGGTGTCCGTGTATCTAAATGCCACGTGCTGTATATTTTGTACTTATTCACCCCTTCGCTCAGCTGTTTATTAAAGCTACCCGTCTAACTTCGCATCAGCGCATCATCGTTTTCCACGTCCAGCTTGTCTGAGTTAACCCCACCCGCCTCGAATGTCAGAGTGATCACTCAGTACTTCTCACAGCCGCGTGAGATGAACGCTCTGCTCATAAATATGATCACGTTCTGCTCAGAGACTCGTTATTTTGAATAAGGTGCTTGAACAAGGAAACATTTGAATAAATGCAGGACTAGGGTTCGGTTCTCCAGCTCTGCTGTACATGATTCTGCTCAGGACCTGCAGCCCATTTCCACTGGAAAAACTTTCTGCTTAAATGAAATTAAATGAATGAATGAAATGAAAAATACTTTATTCATCCCAGAAGGGAAATTCAGTATTGTAAAAGCTCACTTTTTTTTTTTTTTTAATTTAAACAAAAAAGTCAGTCAGTCTTGTTCTTCAGGGTGATGCTGCTGGCAGGAATGAATTTCTGTATCTCTCCGTCCTACAGCGAACCTGACGCAGCCTCCCACTGAACACACTCTGTTGATTCTTCACCGTGTTGTGGAGAGGATGGGAAGTGTCCTCCATCATCTTCATCAGCTTGTGCAGCATTCTTTTTTGAACGATCAGCTCCAGCGGCTCCAGAGTTCTCCCCAGCACAGAACCAGCTTTCTTGATCAGCTTGTTTAGTTTCTTCAAGTCTCTGGTTCTGATGCTGCTGCCCCAGCAGATGCTGCAAAGCTAATTGCACTTTCCACAACAGACTTGTAGAAGATCTGCAACATCTTGGTGCAGACGTTGAATGATCTCAGCTTCCTTAAGAAGTAGAGTCTGCTCTGACCTTTCTTGTAGATGTAGTCACTGTTGCATTTCCAATCGAGTCTGTTGTCCAGCTGAACTCCAAGGTATTTGTAGTTCTCCACCACCTCCACCTCCTCTTCCAGGATGTAGACAGGACTATGTTGCTTATTCTTGCTCCTCCTGAAGTCAACAATCATCTCTTTAGTCTTGCTGGTATTTAAGATGAGCTGATTGTTACCATTTCACAAACTGACTGACCAGTTCCCTGTACTCGGCTTCTTGTCCATCACTGATATACCCCACAACTGCAGAGTCATCAGAGTATTTCTGCAGATGACAGGATCAGAGTTGTACTGGAAGTCTGAGGTGTACAGTGTAAAGAGGAATGGTGAGAGTACAGTTCCTTGTGGTGCTCCAGTGCTGCTGATCACCATCTCAGACACAAAACCTTTCAGTCTCACAAACTGTGGTCTGTTTGTTAGGTAGTCGTAAATCCAGGTGGTTGTGGAGGATCCACCTGAAAGTTATGGAGCTTCTGACATAGCAAAGCAGCTGAATAGTATTAAAGGCACTTGAAAAATCAAAGAACATGACCCTCAAAGTGCTGCCTGACTGGTCCAGATGAGAGTGGGCTCTCTGAAGCAAGAAGATGATGGCGTCTTCAACTCCAAGCCCATTACGATATGCGAACTGTAATGGGTCCTGAAAGGTGTTCACTTGCTTGTTGAGGTGAGCCAGTAAGAGTCTCTCCAGGACTTTCATGATGTGAGATGTCAGAGCAACTGGTCTGTAGTCATTTGGTTCGCTGGTTGTGGTTTTTTAGGGACAGGAACAAGACAGGATATTTTCCACAGCACAGGAACTCTGTTCTGTCTCAGGCTGGTGTTAAAAAGGTGCTGGAGAACCAGACATAGTTGTTCGGAGCAGGTCTGGAGAACTCTGGGACTGACACCATCTGGACCTGCAGCCTTGTTTTGGTTCAGTTTCTCTAATTGTTTCTTGGCCTGATCACAGGAGACAGTCAGGCTGGAGGTGGAGACAGAGGAGGTCTCAGGATGTCCTGATGTGGGGGGAGATGAGGCTGTGTTCAGGTCCATGACTGAGGTGCAGGGTGACAGAGTGGAGGTGGGACAGGAAAGCTGTGGGCTCATGGAGGGTGTGTGGTGTGTTGGGTTGTCGGCAGGGGGGAACTGAACCTATTGAAGAACATGTTCAGTTCGTTAGCTCTGTCCAGACCTCCGTCAGTCTGGTCCCCCTTTAACTTGAAGCCAGTGATCTTCTTCATTCCCGACCACACATCCCTCACGTTGTTCTGCTGGAGCTGCTCTCCAACTTCTTGCTGTAGTCCTCCTTCACTTCTTAGTCTGTGTTTTCAGTTGTTTTTGTGTGGTCTTCAGTAACTCCCTGTCTCCATCCCTGAAAGCTTTCTTTTTGATGTTCAGCAGCTTTTTCAGGTCACTGGTGATCCAGGGTTTGTTATTGGGGAAGCACCTCACTGTTCTTGTTGGAACGATGTTGTCCACACAGAAGTTTATGTAATCTGTCACACACCCAGTCATGGTGTTGATGTCATCTCCATGAGGTTCACAGAGGACATTCCAGTCTGTGGCCTCAAAGCACCCTCTCAGAGCATCTTCAGCCTCAGTAGACCAGGTTTTAATCGTCCTCCTAATGACTGGCTGCTGCTGAATGATGGGCTTGTAGGTGGAGGTGAGAAGAACCAGATTATGATCAGATCTTCCTAGAGGAGGCAGGGCAGAGGAGCTGTATGCATTCTTTGTATTTGCATAAAATAAGTCCAACATCTTATTTTCTCTGGTGGAGCAGCTGACAAACTAATGGAAAGTTGGCAACGTAGCAGAGAGGGAGACGTTGTTGAAGTCTCCAGAGATCGCCATGAATGAGTTTGGATGCTGTGTTTGTAGTTTAGCCACGACAGAGCTGATGACATCACAGGCTGTCTCTGGTGCAGTACCTGGTATTATATAAACCGCTACCAGAATAACACAGGCAAACTCTCTGGGTAAATAATATGGACGGAAACTCACAGCTAACAGTTCAATGTCTCTTGTGCAGATCTTCTCCTTGACAGTGATGTGTCCTGGATGGCACCAATGCTGATTGACCAGCACTGCAATTCCGCCTCCCTTTAGCTTCCCGCTGAGCTGTATATTTCGGTCTGCACGGACCGTCTTGAAGCCGTGTACAGACGCATTACAGTCCGGGATGTGTTCGTGCAGCCATGTCTCCGTGAAACACATGATACTGCATTCTCTGTACTCTTTCTGAGACCTTGTTAGCACTTTAAGCTCGTCCATCTTGTTAGCTAGCGATCTCACGTTACCCATCACAACAGTTGGAAGAAACGGTTTAAATCTCCACCGTTTTTCTCTCTGCCTTACCCCTGCCCTGCATCCTCTTGTCTTTCTCCTTAACTCCACTGGGATTTGACGTGTTATTTCGCTGAAAGTCTTGATTTGGGAGAGTTTTAACAGTTGATCCTGGTGGTAAACAATTTTTCCGTCTCCATGGATACACATCATAACTAGTGAAAAAAGCCAAATATATGAAGAAAAATCTCCTGAATTGCACAGCCTTCAAACCAGCATAAAAAATCCTCCCAGAAAAACCTAATCTGACAAGTAATGTCAATAAAAAAGCCAGCTATATTTGAAAAAACACAAAAGTTAGGGGGAGCTATTACAAACTGCAGCTGCCTAGCAGCGCATTCCAGATTTTTTTTTATCTCACAGTAAGAGATTTGCAACATCTGCACAGCTATTTTCATAAAAAGTTATAACTTTAATGCACATCAGAAACAGCTGCTTGTTAAAATAAAAAGAAGTTGTAAATTTTCATTTGCACAAATAAAGTTGTGCAATTTTCAAGTATTTTGCCTCGTGTCAATCATATCGCTAGTTATATTGTTATCGTAAATTTTATAATTTATATTGTGATAAATATTTTGGGCCATATCGCCCTGCCCTAATCTGGACTGCAGCAGATCAGTTCTGCAGCCGGACTCTGGACTGCAGGCAGACCAGTTCTGCAGCAGGACTCTGGACTGCAGGCAGACCAGTTCAGCAGCCGGACTCTGGACTGCAGGCAGACCAGTTCAGCAGCGGGACTCTGGACTGCAGGCAGACCAGTTCTGCAGCGGGACTCTGGACTGGACTGCAGGCAGACCAGTTCAGCAGCAGGACTTTTTGCCCCTGCAGGTTTACAGTCACTGAACTACATCAAACATTACATTACCAGTGATACCAGGTTGAAAGTCTGTCAGAGGTGTCAGCGTTTTTTTTTCTTCCCAACAATAAATAAATGATTTTTTTAAACTGCTGGGAGTCGGTTCAGGTGCTGATCATCCTTTCTGGTTAATTCATTTATACTGCAGTGTTGTGGACTTGAATATGTATTTAGGTCCTCAAATGAACGGTCAATTGTTTCCATTTCAGTAAACTCAGAATTAAATGTGCAGATGTGGAAGCAACAATGAAGTTTTTGGCGGGGGGGCATCAGTGCTGCGTTCAGGGCAAACTCTGCACTCTAGAACTCAAAAAGCTGGAAAGTCTAGCTTTTACAATCAGTTTAAGCTGTGAAATTTACATATCTTGCAAAATGTCCAATTTATCCGATTACTTGATTTGATGTTTTTTTATTTGAACTTTTTTGTGTTTTTATCTTATAGTTTATTGTATTTTATTAAATGCACTGTGAGGTCGACAGAGATCTAATTTCATCTGTCCCGTATGTCCACATGCGGCCGACTTGACAATAAAATTGAAGTTGAGTTGAAGTTGATTAATCGTCAGAAGAATCGCTGGATTACTCGATTACAAAAATAATCGATAGCTGCAGCCCTACTAGTTTCAGAGGTGTCAAACCAAAGTTCATCCTCTCAGAAATCAACATCTGGCATAAAAAGTCTTATTTACTTCAGTTGTTGTCTAAAAACAGGCATTTTCTTCCAGATGGGAGCATGTGTGTTTGCTGCTCCAGCCTCACGCTGCCGTTTTCCTGCAGGAGGGACGCCAGGCCTCCCTGATGCCGGCACGAGTGACCGAACGGGCTGACTGTGTGCAGCTGAGCAGGTTTACCGCCCGCTCCTGCGTTATGTCACCGCAGCCTCAGTGAAACGGCTCTGGTGTGATCAGCTGTTATCACCGACGAGGCCGTTCATCAGGAGCCTGGACGGCTGATGAACAAACATCGTCGCTTCCTGTTTCAGTGGAGGAGAACGCTGAAGTCTGATGGAGGAATGTTGGCTGATGTTTTTCCGTCTCGCCACTGTTTTCTTTGGCGGCTTAACTTTTCATTTTTTACCACGGAGAGGACGAACTTCATTTAAAAAGCTCATGTTCTGATATGGAGCTTCTGTGTTCCTCTTGGCTCGTTCTCTCCAAACAAATAACACATGAGGACTGGTACTCGAGTTTACAGCTTGAATATCAGGAAGATTCCCCCATGCCTGTTTAAAAGAAGAAAATCCAGAAAGTGGACTGAAAGAAAGTCAGTTGAAGTGGACAGTGTTAAAGCCAGCTTAGTCAAACAGCTCGGGAATGCAGCTGAACCTTTGAAGCTGAATAAATATGCAGGTTTAAACCTGCCAAAAGCACAAAGCCTTCATCTTTAAGCCCTTTTCCACAACAGAGAAGCCCGAAACGTGCTCCAGCGCAGGGAAGGGGCTACCTGCCCCATTCCTGGAACCAACCATGAACGCGTGTGGTCACATTCAGATAGAAATTACATTTCATTTAGTCAGTGAAGCAGAGTTTTCCAGCGGGGGATGCAATCACATCCTCATCAGCCTGGTGTTGATGGTTTTTCTGGAGGAGGAGGTAAATTCAGGCCCAGTAACTTTTATCAAACCTCAGAAGTCTGAATCTGATGGGAAACGTGTCTGTAGCCGTCATCTTTGAGATGATGTTGGCGGTTTGCTCCTAACAAACCTGTACTCCGACATGTGAAGCAATTTCATCATTCCATAAAATCCGTCTGATGTTCGTAGTGCAGAAAGGGCTGCCTCCGGTCCCTTCGCCCAGGCCAGGGATCTGCAACCTTTACAATCCAAAGAGTCATTTTTGCCCCAACCCAGCTAAATAAGAGTTATCCAGAGCCGCAAATATTTCATGGCCTTTTTAAAAAGGACAAGTTATAATTTTTGATAAATATTTACTCTCTAAAGACCATCTGAAGGCATGCATGTGAGCTAAACAGGTCTCCTTTATATATATATATATATATATATAAAGATAGATGTATACATATGTATGTGTGTGTGTGTGTGTGTGTGTGTGTATGTATAAAAATTAGAATATCCGGAAAAAAGTTCATTTATTTCCGTAATTCATCTTAAAAGTTGCAATTTACATATTGTATAGACAAATAATTTGTCAATCAATACACACTCCTTACAAAAAGTTAGGGATATTCAACTTTTGGTTTTTGGAGAACAGAAGGATGGAAACTAAATATTTAACCATTGAACAATGTTCATGTGCATTAAAAAGTTTAGAGAAAGTTTAATTCAGTTCACCTGGAAAGGTTGTTGTGGATTTTAGATTCATTCTGACATCACACAAAAAGCCAAATATCCATAACTTTTTGTGAGTAGTGTATTTCAAGCTTTTGTTCGTTTGGATGTTGCTGATTAGAAGTTGCAGCTTAAGAAAACCTGAAATCCTATACTCCAAAAATGAGAATAGTGTGAAAAGCTCCAGTATTGTAGGTTCAGAGTGTCACATTCTAATCAGGTAAGTAATCCAAACACCTCCATAAGTACCCTGAGCCTTTAAAAAGTCTCTGTGTTGGTTTAGAAGAATTCACAATCATGGGGAAGATGCTGATCTGACAGTTGTGCAGAAAACCATCATTGACTCCCTGCACAAGGTGGAAAGACACAAAAAGTGATAGAAAAGAAGCTGGATGTTCTCAGAGTGTCTCAAAGCACATTAATGGACAGTTAAGTGGAAGGAAGAAGTGTGGAAGAAAACGGTGTAGAAGCCGGAGGGCTGACAGCAGCCTGGAGAACATGGTCAGGAAAG
Organism: Atherinomorus stipes; assembly: GCA_023101725.1. NCBI lineage: Eukaryota > Metazoa > Chordata > Actinopteri > Atheriniformes > Atherinidae > Atherinomorus > Atherinomorus stipes. Next base: position 60,972 of record JALJCO010005468.1, on the reverse strand, counting down.
AACTTCATAAGGAATGGACCTCTGTGCTTCATCAAGTCCAGCATCAATGCAGCCGTCTACCAGGACATTTTGGAGACCTTCATGCTTGCTTCAGTGGACCAGCTGTATGGGGATGCAGACTTCATCTTCCAGCAGGACTTGGCACCTGCCCACACTGCCAAAACTACCAAATCCTGCTTCAACAACCATGGATCACCATGCTGGATTGGCCCGCAAACCCACCTGACCTGAACCCCATTGAAAACATGTGGGACATCGTCAGAGAAAGCTGAACGGGAAGAGAGCTAACGATAAAGAAGAGCTCAAGGCTGTGATGGAAGCATGTTGGTCTCCATAACAGCTGAGATATGCCACAAGCTGGTAGCATCCATGCCACGCTGGGTTAAAGCTGCTAGCATCCATGCCACGCCGGGTTAAAACTGGTAGCATCCATGCCACGCCGGGTTAGAGCTGCTAGCATCCATGCCACGTCGGGTTAGAGCTGCTAGCATCCGTGCCACGGCGGGTTAAAGCTGGTAGCATCCGTGCCACGCTGGGTTAGAGCTGCTAGCATCCATGCCACGGCAGGTTAAAGCTGCTAGCATCCATGCCACGCCGGGTTAAAGCTGCTAGCATCCATGCCACGTCGGGTTAAAGCTGCTAGCATCCATGCCACGCCGGGTTAGAGCTGCTAGCATCCGTGCCACGGCGGGTTAAAGCTGGTAGCATCCGTGCCACGCTGGGTTAGAGCTGCTAGCATCCATGCCACGCCGGGTTAAAGCTGGTAGCATCCATGCCACGCCGGGTTAAAGCTGGTAGCATCCATGCCACGCTGGGTTAAAGCTGGTAGCATCCATGCCACGCCGGGTTAAAGCTGCTAGCATCCATGCCACGGCGGGTTAAAGCTGCTAGCATCCATGCCACGCCAGGTTAAAGCTGCTAGCATCCATGCCACGCCGGGTTAAAGCTGCTAGCATCCATGCCACGCCGGGTTAAAGCTGCTAGCATCCATGCCGCGCCGGGTTAAAGCTGCTAGCATCCATGCCACGTCGGGTTAAAGCTGCTAGCATCCATGCCACGCCGGGTTAGAGCTGCTAGCATCCGTGCCACTGCGGGTTAAAGCTGGTAGCATCCGTGCCACGCTGGGTTAGAGCTGCTAGCATCCGTGCCACGGCGGGTTAAAGCTGGTAGCATCCGTGCCACGCCGGGTTAAAGCTGGTAGCATCCATGCCACGCCGGGTTAGAGCTGCTAGCATCCGTGCCACGGCGGGTTAAAGCTGGTAGCATCCGTGCCACGCCGGGTTAAAGCTGGTAGCATCCATGCCACGCCGGGTTAAAGCTGGTAGCATCCATGCCACGCTGGGTTAAAGCTGGTAGCATCCATGCCACGCCGGGTTAAAGCTGGTAGCATCCATGCCACGCCGGGTTAAAGCTGGTAGCATCCATGCCACGCTGGGTTAAAGCTGGTAGCATCCATGCCACGCCGGGTTAAAGCTGCTAGCATCCATGCCACGGCGGGTTAAAGCTGCTAGCATCCATGCCACGCCGGGTTAAAGCTGCTAGCATCCATGCCACGCCGGGTTAAAGCTGCTAGCATCCATGCCACGCCGGGTTAAAGCTGCTAGCATCCATGCCACGCCGGGTTAAGGAGTCATTAAAGGGGCCCCCACCAAGTACTAAGTACAGATGCAAGATTTTACTTTAGGAGGCCTGATATTTTTGTATTTAAAGTCCTTTAATTGATTTCATGCAATATTCAAATTTTTTGAGTTTTTTAATTTGAGGTTTTCTTAAGCTGCAACTTCTAATCAGCAACATCCAAACAAATAAAAGCTTGAAATATATTGATTTGCATATTTGTCTTTACAATATGTAAACTGCACCTTTTAATTTTACGTTGAATTATGGAAATACATGAACTTTTTCAGGGTATTCTAATTTTTTAGGTAGTACCTGTGTGTGTGTGTGTGTGTGTGTGTGTGTGTGTGTGTGTGGACGCGTAATTGCAACATTGTGGGGACTGTGTTCTGGATTTTTACTATCACTGTGGGGACGTCTTGCCCTCGTGGGGACATTTTCCCGGTCCCCATGGGGATGAACCCCGATTTGAGGGTCAAGATTAGGTTTTAGAGATTAAGTTCCAATTAGGTTTAGGTAAGGATTAGGACAAGGGTTAGGTTTAGGCAATCAGTTCTGGGAGTTAGGTTTAGGGTTAGGGGCTAGGGAATGCATTATGTCAATGGAAAGACCCCATGAGGAATGAAAACTGGGTCGTGTGTGTGTGTGTGTGTGTGTGTGTGTGTGTGTGTATATATATATATATATATATATATAATATGACATTTGTTGTCCTTTTAAAGGAACCACAGTTTTATTTCTACTTTTATCTACTTTTAGGTTTTGGGAAAAAAAAAATCTATAGGAAATTTGCCACTGTGTGTCTGAATGGGACTTACCCATATGAATACGGGGTTTATAAAGAAATAAAATGTAGATATTCGAGGAAAAGTTTGTACTGTTTAAATATTTAAAAAAGACAGTTTCTGAGCTCATGAGAAGAGAAACAGATCTATAAATAAAATTTTCTGGAATGTCATGGTTTAAGTTGTGGAAATTAAGTAGGATTATTCCAATGAGAAACGGCTAAAACCTGCATTTGTTATTATGTATATATTTAAATATATTACTTGACTCTGTCATTTTTAGTCCGTGTTATTGGGCCATTGTGGAAGGTTCAGAGTGACTTGTGGCTCTGGAGCTGCAGGTTGCAGAACCATGGCCCAGGCTGACCAGTTGGCTAACTGGGTTTAGTGGGAGATGGAGCAGTCTCCTCAGTCTCTGTTATTAAAGTAAATCTGCAAATATTCAGAAGCAAATCACATGCCGTTAGGCCCCTCATGGGAACTTTAAAGGTCTTTGTCCTTTAAAGAGGACGATAGAAAGCCGTTCCTGACCTGATGGGTTAGTTTTACCCCACTGGCTTTTCTAATGATGCCACATGCATGACGCTGGAGCCAGGCACGAAGCTGTAGAAGCAGCTCCACTAAATTTCAAGGGTTAAAAGTCTGGCTGTGGCCTGGACTGCTGAGTGAGCTGAGGACATCCAGGATCTCCTTTGGTTACCTAGCTAACTTTTAGAATGAAGACCTCTGTAAGCCGTGTCGTAGATGTGTGTGTGCATGTTCGTCAGTCACAACCTTTCTGACGATGTTTCAACAAAATCAAAGTGAATTCTTGAGTTAAAGGAGAATTTGAATATTCATACTGAAAGCCACAAACAGCTGCAGGCAGAGCGGCCGCATAATTAAAACGTGTCATTCAGATGAATTATTAATGGCAGTTGTAGTAAACGGACATGTTCAGGTCTGGTGTTTCCTCCAGGCATGGGGAAGTTTCTGTCTTATGCCAAATGCTGCATAGTTTGGTTTTAGTTTTCTTTGCTACCAATGAAAAAGAAATATAGGAGACATGCAAACCAACTTGTTAAAGGAAGAATAGACCCACAGAATGGTGGTCCTTCATCTTCTCCTCATCCTCATGGTGAGCAAGACTCTGGAGCACTTTTTAATATCTCAAATCTTTCATATAATGAAAGCCTTACAGTTTTGTCTTTTTTTTTTAGAGAAGAAATCAGGATATTTCTCTCCCCAGTTTTGCATCTGTTCACCTCATATTTGTTTTTGTTGGTAGAATATATCGAGGAAGATGTGGGGTGGGGGGGTGGGGGGGGGCAGTATCCGCCCTCCTTGCCATGTTCCTCATGCTGCTGACGTCTTTTTATAGCAGCACAACACTGTTTTCAAACTACAGATTTCTTGTCAAGTTTTCCATCTTCCTCCTGAAAAATCTAAAGTTTCTCTAAACGTTTGCCTTGTGTGTCCTCAGAGACACTTCTCTCCACCTTTGCTGTTTACTTCCTGCAGCTGCGCCACCCGGCTCCTATCTATGTTTTAAAAATGAAACTTAGAAGATAGTGATGGCACGTTCAAGGCTCCTTGGAAATACGAGTGGAGACAAACGATGTAATGATTGGTGTAACCATGGGGTTTTTACCGATTGAGACACACCAAGAAAGATACGTTGTGCAATTGTATCCGATGCATATTGAAGCTACCGGTGCAGTTGCATCTCACACGTCTGTCGGACCACGGGATCAAATCGCTGAATCTTGACCAGTGTTGTTTTCGTGAACGATGATGATGATGAAATCATTTCATTGATGCCCCTTTTTTTCATGACGATAACAGGACGATGACGAGCTAAACACGTCTCTGTGACTAAAACATGATGAGACGTGTGTGAATGTTGGTTTAGGAGACGATGCTGGAGGAAAATGTTGGTGTCTGGTCTGTCAGACGTTCATGATGCAGGAAGTTTCTGCTTATTCTGCATTAATCTGTCAAAAGCTGAAAAGTAGCTGCATCCTCTTGTTTAGTCATGTCGACCACCACCTGGCGTGCAGCCGCGTGCATCAGAGTTCTGCAGGTTTTATGACCCGCATCCGCCCGAACCCGAACTGAGACCCACGAACTCTCCCCGTCAAACCCGACCCTGATTATATCAGATACAGAAATGACTAAAGTGTGACTAAAACTAATGAGCATTTTCATCAGAAACACTTAGGTCGTTTTCACACAGGACCCATTCAGGTCGACCTAACTGGGTTTTGGTCCCGAACATGACGTGACTGGGTCTGTGTGAACATGCCACTCGCGTTCGTAGTCGACGTAACTCGCCCGCTCTCTGACCGGCTGGTTTAGATGCAGCTTGCGTCGACCTAAAATGTGCCGCAAGTGATGTGTGAACGTTCACCAAGTTTAGCTCGACATAAATCCCAGATACTCCTCCTTTTTCAAAGGGACGAGAGGCAGGAATTGTGAAAGAATAAGCATGCATGTCCATGTTTTTTATACTAATGGGGGGGGGGACGCTAAAAACCAAAAAGAACGTTTCCACCACGTTTCTCTCCGTTGCCTTGAACAGGCTGTGCTGCATAATGCTGAGATTCGGTGGCTGAATTTCCCGCGCTGTCCTGCGGACGTGACGTCATTGACGCTGCATCTGCGTCCCCGACAGTTCTGATCCAGGAAGGAGACGTCGCGGTAAATTCAAACACTGTACGCGATAGTTATGAATTCTTCTGCCGTCAGCAAACGATCCAGATCAACTGAAAGACACGAAAACGTGGAACTACGAAGAAAAAGCGTAGTAAAACACGTTATAGCTGCAGTTTGTGCTCCCGGGACGGCTTGGCTGGGGGCTGCAGTTACCCACAGCGCCAGTCGCAGCACTCGCGACTCTCGCGACTCTCATTTCTTAATCTTGCCTCAAGTCCCTTTAAATAAACAGGTATCCGTAGGCAGCTGTACTATAAGGATATCCTTCCTTCTTATTGACAGTGTTATTACAATAACAGGGTTACGGCCTGACTGTAACGTTTAGTATCATCTTGTGTTTGCTAGCTACTAATGTATGTCAAATGTTAAGATCAACGGGGCGTTCACAAACACTGTACACATTACCAACAAGGGCTAGCAGGCTAAGCGTTAATGCTCATGTTTACAGCTCACCGCTACCTGCTGTTCACCGATAATATCTGCGTACGGTCAGACTTTGTGGTTCAACAGAATCAATCTGCATCTTGCTCTGGTTTGTCTGGAAATCCGCCTCCAGTACATGACAACATTGTTCCACCACACTATACAGCTGGGACGTCTACTCTTCTCTGGTTGCCATGGATACACAACGCTCCAGTCTGCAGAGCGACTGCTGGGCGCGGTGATTAAAAGGGAGATGTGAAACAGAGCCGTATTAGTTGAAAACTGAAACATTGAAACCTTTTCACGACTGCGACAGCACCTGGCTCCGCCCACATATGTGTGAAAACGAGATGAGACTCAGACTCAGATAGCTGCCAAAGACAACACTGATCTGTACATCCCTGATGTGAACGAGCTCTGAGATGTGCGGCGTTAACCTCCATCACCAGCTCATCAGCCGGGTGTCAGAACCTGTTCTCACATGCACGAGCGTTACTGAAGCATGCAGACCTGCAGGCTGACGGGGGACGACTCATACCCGTCTGTCAGGTTTCTGGTTCCGGTGTAGGTACCGGATGTGCTCGGGGGCCTGCGGCTGCTGATGATGTCATCATTCTACGGCAAATCCACTCGGACAAACTACCCCTTTTGACAGCGGCCCGGTTCGGGATGGCCAGATTTGCCCGGCTCAGGCGGCTGCTCGGCTATTTTGAATTATAAACCTAGATGATTAAATATAAGTACTATAAATGGCGTATTATAAGTCATCAGGTATGAAAGCAGGGAGGTTTTTTAAAAAATTATATTATTTTATTATTAAACCAATACAGAATATGTGAATCTCAACACTAATGATAAAATGATAGACTGTTAAGGGAGATAAGATGCAGAAACTTAGCAGCAGTAAAACAACGAGAAGACTAACCGGGTCAAGTCAAGATTCGATCCAGTCTGTTGGTTTCCTTAACCAGGCTGTTATGAATCTGACCTGAACTTTTCCGTCTGTTTAAGCGCCCTGAGGTGACACTGTCATGAATGGACGCGATACAAATAAAGCTGAATTGAATTGAGTTCAACAGCTAACAGCTTCGGTTAACTTGTTAAACTGGGCTGTTTCAAATATTCAACCATGTGCAATGTTTTAAAGCACCTTAATGGATTAATCTTGTAACTTGTTTTATAAATTAATCTTTCTTTTCAAGCCTCAAGAACGGGGTAATTCTAAATGCATGTATTTGTAACTTGTTTTATAATAGACGACTCCCGTCAATGTTGTGAAAAGGGTTGGTTTGTCCGAGTGGATTTGCCGTAGAATGATGATGCATCAGCAGCTGCAGCACATCTGGTACCTACACCGGGCGTTGCCTTCTATAAACGGTCAGATTTGGCCTGTAAACGGTGGAAACATCCGGGGCAGGCCATCATCTGGGTTTCTTCCCTGTTTTCCTCTCTCACCCCTTCATGTTGCATCCTCCAGCCTCTGCATCGTGAACCATCACAGCCGCGTGGTTTTCTTGACCCCGGGTGGCGTTTGGGAGCGTGACGCTGTTTGTGTTTGACCTGCAGGACGTGTTGCACGAGCGACTCTGCGTCCAGGCGGTTTTACCGGTGGCTTGGTGGCTGCATCAGAGCATCCAGTGAAAGCTGAGTGGATGTGGAGGTGTTCCAGCCATGACTTGAGGAGAGGAAGCGTGGTGGTGATGTTTAGTGTGGCGGTGTCTCGTAGCCCGACAGCGCCCTAAAAGATTCATAGCCAATGAAACTGCTCTGCTCAGCGTGACTGATCATCACATGCTGCCCTGGTTGACTCTGTACTATCCATCCTCCCCACCTTCACCTCCTTGTTTATGTTTACATGCTTCCTCCCTCCCCCCGTTTCTTCCCCTCTCACTCCTGCTGGACTCGGACATCATCGGTAAATCTGTCCTTGAGCCTGCAGGCCTCCACAGTTCTTACTCGGGATGCACAGTATTGGTATTTTGCCCAGTATCTGATATGCTGATATTTTAAAACTGATGTGGCGGATAACCGATATCAATACCGATATATAGTTGAAAAAATAAGCAGTTATTGCAAATAGCAGTTTTGTTATCCGTTCCTGATGCTTTCAAAAATAGGGGTGGGAAAAAATATCAATACATTGAAGTATAGTGATATTTTCAGATGCAAGTATCAAATCGATATTTAAAAATGTGGTATTGATCTATTTTACTTACAATATATTGCGAGATTTCATCATTCTGTTACAAAATCTCGCAAGAATTCACGAATTCAATGCAATCTCATGTGATTTTGTAAGTAAAATAAATGGAAATCACGTTTTTGATATTGGTATATGAAAATATGGTGATATTTCAGTTAATCAATATTTTTTCCACCCCTATTTTTCAAAGTGTCAGAAACCGATAACGAAACTGCTATTTGCAATGACTGCTTATTATTTTCAGCTTAAATAACAGTATCCATATCGGTTGTCGGCCAAATGAGTTTCAAAATGTCGGCATGTCGGATATCTGCTAAAATTCCAATAACATGCATCCCTGCGATTGTGTTAGAATCTTGTTTGGGCTTCAGCAGAAATCTGTACATCACTGGAAAGATTTCTTTTAAGCAACGAGGTTTTCTTTAGTCTCTGGTGTTTTCGAGCCGTTTCACGTCGCGCTCCCCGCTGTGCAATAAGGAAAAATTACTCTGACAAACACGGACCTGCATTAAAGTCCCGCCTCCGAGACTGATTGACATTCAAGCCAATCAAACAGACGTCGGGCTGTGATGACAGCTCTCACTGCTGTCGCTGTCAGCACACAGTCAGTTCATAAATTACAGCCTTGAACATAAAACGGGAGCAATGCGGGACAGCGTCTTCATTTGCGGGACGTGTGAAAGTGATGGAGATGCGGGACGTCTGGTCACCCTGTGAGGAGGCAGCAAGCTTTCCTCGCTCCAGCTTTCAGCTGCTGTTCAGCATGACTCATGGTCTGGTTCGGTGTCTGCCAGTGAGCAAACACAATGGTCTCTGAACACAATGCTCCTGCTTCTCCTCTGCTGGAATGCAAAACATGCTTTCACCGTTTCCCGTACTGAATGTGCCAGGGTTGCGTTACAGTGCAAGACGGGCAAGGTGCTCTGCAAAAGATAACCCCGACCTACAAATACGTAGTTTTAACAGTTTAACCCCAGACATCCAAATAGGGTAAATTATTTAACTGCCATCACCATGAAACCTTCCTGCTTTATTCCTCACATTAGGGCTCTCATTTTTTGTATTGCAAGTTTTCTGAAATTTTAGGTTTAAATATGAAAATTAGGTGTTATAAAGTAAAAAATTTTCTAATTTGCAAACATTTCCAGGAAAAAAACTAAACAGGATTAAACCAGGTTCAAAGTTTCTTTTGAATTTTGTTCACATTAAAGTCAAAAGTTTTTACAGAGGGGATTTTGGATATCTCTGTAGATCATTTCACAATTTAAAATATACTGTCAACAACCAGAGAAAACTCATTTTTTGGCATATTTTTGGGATGAAATGTTCTATAAATCAGGCTGCGAATGAGATATCATAATCCTTCTGTAAAAACTTTAAAGGTGCCATGACATCAAATTTCACTTTTCTGGGGTTTTGGGGGTATAATATGATCTGTTGTGCACTGATGAGGTCATGTGAATGTCAGAGTGAGAATCAAAGTTCCTGTTTATGGTCTGTCAGCTTTGTCTCTCTGCTCAGAAACAGTTGAATCAGACAGCAGCTTATCATTCTACGTAGTTCTATCATTCTACGTAGTTCTATCATTCTACGTAGTTCCATCATTCTACGTAGTTCTATCATTCTACGTAGTTCCATCATTCTACGTAGTTCTATCATTCTACGTAGTTCTATCATTCTACGTAGTTCTATCATTCTACGTAGTTCCATCATTCTACGTAGTTCTATCATTCTACGTAGTTCCATCATTCTACGTAGTTCCATCATTCTACGTAGTTCTATCATTCTACGTAGTTCTATCATTCTACGTAGTTCCATCATTCTACATAGTTCTATCATTCTACGTAGTTCTATCATTCTACATAGTTCTATCATTCAACATAGTTCTATCATTCTACGTAGTTCTATCATTCTACGTAGTTCCATCATTCTACGTAGTTCCATCATTCTACGTAGTTCCATCATTCTACGTAGTTCTATCATTCTACGTAGTTCTATCATTCTACGTAGTTCTATCATTCTACGTAGTTCCATCATTCTACGTAGTTCTATCATTCTACGTAGTTCTATCATTCTACATAGTTCTATCATTCTACATAGTTCTATCATTCTACGTAGTTCCATCATTCTACGTAGTTCCATCATTCTACGTAGTTCCATCATTCTACGTAGTTCTATCATTCTACGTAGTTCCATCATTCTACGTAGTTCCATCATTCTACGTAGTTCCATCATTCTACGTAGTTCTATCATTCTACGTAGTTCCATCATTCTACGTAGTTCTATCATTCTACGTAGTTCCATCATTCTACGTAGTTCCATCATTCTACGTAGTTCCATCATTCTACGTAGTTCCATCATTCTACGTAGTTCCATCATTCTATGTAGTTCCATCATTCTATGTAGTTCTATCATTCTACGTAGTTCCATCATTCTACGTAGTTCCATCATTCTACGTAGTTCTATCATTCTACGTAGTTCTATCATTCTACGTAGTTCTATCATTCTACGTAGCTCTATCATTCTACATAATTTAATTGCTCCAATAAGAGCACACTATCAAGTAAACAGCGCCCCCCTCTCTCTCTCCTAACGGTTTATGCACCGTCCGCTTCCCCCCCTCCCCTCCCTGTCTGATTCAGCTGCGTGTATGGAGCTAGTAGTAACTTCTGTGCAGTCAGGTCTGGATTTTCAAACAAATGGATTTAAAAGCAAACTTCTGCAGCAACACTGAGGGAGGGGGCCACAACCTTGTCATTACCTGTAAGTTTATTTATTTTCTAAATGCTGTCTTGTCTGATAAACGTAGCTCACTGTCTGAAGTGCCCATGTTGCTAGCAGTTAGCCTTTTGCAAACTCTGACTGCAGCTTGACCTAGATTCTCCAAATAAGGTTATAGCCAAATAAGGTGTAGCCAATCAAAATGAAGTCAACGTGGTAACAAACGCTGTAAAAAATGCTGTTTTTTTCTTTGGAGTATTTACATATGCAGTAATGCCAACAACATAAACTAGTTTTTACGGCTATGTCATCACTCCTTTAAGAATACAGTCAGGAGCAAAACGTGAAAGTTTGGTTTCTGTAAGTGCTCCTAAACTCATTTTGAAAAAACAGGCAACTTTAGCTACATTTTTTAGGGGGTTTGGGTGCATCAGTCAAAGTATCATGAAACCAACTCCTAAAGTTTTTATTTTTGACTCTTTCTTTTTTTACACTAGTCTGAAAGAAAACGTGTTGAAGGAGGGGAAAAAAAGAAAATCTCAAAATTGACCAGTTGATGAAAAAACTGGGTTTTTGCCTGCAGTTTCTCCCCTTAAGCCGACGTTTTTCAGCTTTGCTAATTTGTTGACCTCTTTGCTTTTTAAAACTGGCCTCTGTCCTTCCCTCTCTGTGCTTTTGAGTTTTAAATGTTTTTTCCTCTTGGTTTGCACATAAACAATGTTAGATCTTTAGTTTAGTGAGATAATCAGTTTTTATTGGCTGTGAGCGGACAGGAAACATTCTTTAAACAGGAAGAGCATGGTGCTCTGATGTCAGTGCCTGGAAGTGGAGCTCCTCTGGGAGCTGTGGCCGTCATGAACGTTTTCTGGGATTATTTCATCCATGTGCAGGCTTCCCCGCCTCCTTTAGCTGTTTAAAGGAGCCGAATCATGAAAAATGGACTTTTAAGAGCTTTTCAGCATGTTACTGTTATTTCCTAAAAAAAAACGTCATTTAGGTCGTTTTTTTCTTCATTCATACATATGTGAGTAATATATATGAATATTCAGGCCAAGCTCTGACCACCGGTGTACGTAAGGAGGTGGCACCAATCATGAAGCCACAAATATGCATGTGCAGCATCGTAGCAGGACGCCCTCTTTGTTCCAGAGAAACTGGAGGAGAATCCTGACCTATACACACTCTCTGCGGACGAAACAAACACATGCAGGAAGATTTCCTCAGAGACAAACAGCAGTCAGCTAACAGACATTTGAATTTATTCAGGATAGAATTTATTTATTTTTTTCTTTAGCTCAAAATGACGGTAAGTTGTAAAAACTGTGTTTGTGTTTGGTGTGGGAGTTTCTTCGTTGTCCTGGACGATGAATCGACTCCAGAAGTGGTTGGATTTTATCTTCAGGAGCAGAAAAAGCCTCAACTTTGTGTGTGAACTTCACTCCTGACAACTTCATGAATGTCGGGCAGTAAAGTGTTTTTTTTTTTCGGGGATTACTTCTGAAACCTGACGCAGTTCCACGATAAAAACGCTGCATGGACAGAAAACAGCACCGGTGAGAGAAAACGTCTCTCAGATCAATGCTAACTGTTAGCCTATGACTTGTTTGCTAACTTACTCACTTGTCAGGGTCTCTGTGGTACTTCTGTGGTACTTCTGTGGTACTGCGTGTACTTCAAACTCCATATCAGACTCTGGGTGGAGCATACAGCTCCATAACAGGCTGGTCTGTTTCATCCCGTCGATCGGAGTCCGATCATCCATCAATGTTTACGGATAACATCCATGTGAGTGACGAAGCCGGTGTTAAAACCAGTTCTGTTACCTTCAGAATCTGTGTCTGTTCTGGGGGGACATCATGAAATGTAAAATGGGGGTGCATGATATTGGAATTTTTGCCGACATCCGATATTTTAAAACTCATGTGGCCGATAAGCGATATTAAAGCTGAAAAAATAAGTCATTGCAAATAGCAGTTTTGTTATCCATTTTTCAACACTTTGAAAAATAGGGGTGGGAAAAAAATATCAATACGCTGAAATATAGCAATATTTTCATATGCTGATATCAAATCAATATTTAAAAACGTGGTATTGATCTATTTTACTAACAAAATCTCGCAAGATTTTATGGTTCTGTTACAAAATCTCACAATATTTCATGAATTCTCCTGAGATTTCGTAACAAAACGATAAAATATCACAAGATTTCGTTAGCAAATCTCAGTGTATCGATATTTTTTCCCACCCCTAGTTTTTTTTCTTCAGACTTTAGATACAGCAGCCTGATCGGTTAAGTATCGGTGGGGGGGCTGATGTCCCATACTCAGTTTTAAGGCCGATTATATCGCGCATCCCTCGTGTAAAACACGCTGAGATCGGTGGAGAGCTTCGCTGGTTCAGTGCAGTCAGCTGTGGTGGAAATTAGATGTTTAAAAAACTAATATTAACACCAGGTTAGTTTCTATCGTGGCGATGGGAACATATTTAGCTTATAAATGCCTGTATTTGACTTTTGGAACGTTTGAAAAGCTGATACAGCTGCTTTGCCCTCTTTCTGCAGAGTTAACCATGAGAAAGCGTCCACCCTTCCAGAAGCCTTGCACAGCGACTGCATGCCCTTGCATGCAGGAGGGAGGAGCTGTGGTGTGATTTTATATCACAAGTACTGTTGCACTTGTCTCAGCTGGGAGTCGTGGGTGGGCAGGGCTAATTTTCAAGTCTCTAGCTGTCCATTTTAGATGGGGATTATTATTTCCAGCAGGAGCCACAAACACTGACATGTCTCAGCGCCCGGACCTGCTGTGTGCTGTCTAGACCGAGGTGCTTCCCATTAATCTGCCGGCGTTTCCTCATCTGTATGCAAAGCTCTGCCACTCTCTTCTCCTCAAACATCAGGACTGCCCTTCCCTCTTCAGATGACACTTCAAAGAGCAGATAAAGAGCTTTAGTCTTGAGAAATGAAGAGGTTCCAGTCTGCCGCCGCTGCTTTTATTTCCACCTCCTAAACGACTGGAGTGAAAGTTTAGTCTTGTTCCAACTGAAGTCTGTCAGATGGGAATAAATTGGTTTGGGATGTGTTTTGTAATTGGACTCGGGCTTCAGCGAGGTTGGGTTCTGCTTCAGGACATGCCTGAATGCACATTCATTTGCTTTGTAGTTTTTGTCTTTTCGGCAGCCCCCTCCCGCCCCCTCACCGCTCTGTGATGAGTGCTTGGGCTCATTCCAAGGATGTCCATTACTGAAATGCTGAACTGTTTCTCCCACTCTGTCCTCCCACTCTACCCCTCTCCGTTCACACGCTGAGCTCAGTCCCGGCTGGAAGCGCATCACGTTATTGAAAGTAAACATTTACCCTCATGCTTTTTAAAAATGCAGATATTTTGCTTCGTTTTTTACCTCACCTGATTTCTGACTGCAGGTGGGAATGAAGCTCACCTTTGTGCAGCACGGCTTGTTGTAACATGACCTCATATCTTCTAAATAAGATAAATAACATCAGGCCGTTAATATAAAACCTGTTCTGGAGGAAATGTAACCTGCAAAAATTAGCTTCTTTATTACCATGGGGGGAAAAATTAACGTGAGGAGTTTCAGATCATAACCATGTATAATAATCTGCTTCTGCAGGAGGATGATCATACTTTTGGAAATGGCAAAAGTGGCACTTTTCTGAGCCTTTTTTGGTTCATGATTATTTATTTTGAATATTCTATTATTTTTATTATTTTTTGTATTTTCCACTGGGTGTTTTATATCTGGTTGTTTTATAGATACCATGTTTTTAAACGTCAATATGATATCAGCATATGAAAATTATTGTGAAAACTTTGTGAATTCTAGCGAGATTTCGTAACAGCACGATGAAATATCGCTAGATTTCATCAGCAAAATAGATCGATACCGTGTTTTTAAATGTCAATATGATGTCAGCATAATAAGATATCGTGATATTTCAGTGTATCGATATTTTTTCCCACCCCGAGTCTTAAGAAGTTTTAAAGTCTGTAAAAAAGAAGTTTTTGAAGGTTTTTTTTTAGACTGTAGAAACAGCGGGCTGATCGATTAAATATTGGATAAATATTGATTGAATATCGGTGGGGTGGCCGATGTCCGATACTCAGTTCTAAGGCTGATATGGGGTGATGACGTGGTGCGTCCCTAGGTTAACCTGATGCAGGAGGTCTACCTGCTGCAGCAGATGTAACCGCTTCTCTCTCTTAGCCAAAGGGAGAGTCCTGATTTATGACTCCCAGAAGCCGGTTTTGCAGATTGATAGTCTTCAGCTACTGTTGTCATTTCTCTCTCTAGGTTGGAGAAAGCTCCAATAACTGCAGGCAATGTGAGTTTCTTTCTCCTCTGACATTCCCACAGCTCTGTGATGCAGAGTGTAACTGGCGAATGACGGGAGCGGTGCAGGCGTGCAGAGAGAGGCGGCAGCAGCTATTAACATCCACTCTTATTTATATGTAAATACAGGAATGCAGCGAAGCATCGCATCAGCAAAGAGAGCTAGAAGGTAATGAAAAAGAGAAATTTGGTTGTTGCCTGGAGCTCGTCCACTCCGTGTGCGCGCCGCTGCATCGGGTGGGGTGGATTGAAAAGGAATGCACTAATCATGCAGCTAAGCCGCCCTGCCCTCACCAGCTACCCTGCCTTTTGTCTCCAGCTACAAACAGAAAGCTATCAAGCTTTCCTGCATTTTTCCTCTGATTTCTCCCTACAACAGGGACATGGTGGCGGAAAGGGAAGCGTTTCATCTTCCAGGAAAACCAAACAGCCCAGCCGCCTTTTCCAACTTAAAATCTCGCCGTCTAACTGGCGATGACGGGAATGCTGTGGCCCAGTCAGCAGTCCCGGACCAACCGGGCAGCAGAGAACAATGAACCGTATTCAGCACAGGTCTGAGTCCTGATAGATGTGGAATCATTTAGCATACTTATCATAACACGACTGTCCTCCTGCAGCTTGTAAACAGATGCAAGTCCTCTGTGCTCACTTACGAATGTTTATTGGACATAAAACTCCACAGTTAAACAACCAAAAACCATCTGTTGGAGCACCGTGGTTCACATAGCAAAGAGATTTATGCTGAGCCAAAGCATCAAACTATTCTGAGGTAAAACTATGCTGCAGATCTGGTTCAGTCCGGTTTAACTCTTAAAACTCCATCAGACACCCCCAGCACTATCGCTTATATTAGTCCACAGTTTCCCAGGAATGGTTGTGTGTACCTCTGTGATGGATATTTAACCCTTAGAGCAGCGGTTCTCAACCTTTTTCATGATGGGGCCCAGTTTTTCAGTCAAAACTGGTCCAGGGTCCATTCATATTTATCACTGTGGTGCAATGATCTCATTTTTGCTTTATTTACTAAGGGGAGAAACTGCAGGCAAAAGCACCGTTTTTCCATCACCTGGTCAGTTTTGAGATTTTCTTTTTTTTCCCCTCCTTCAACATGTTTTCTTTCTAGTGAAAAAACGTCAAAAATAAACACTTTAGGAGTTTATTTCATGATACTTTGACTGATGCACCAAAATACCCTCAAAATGTAGCTAAAGTTGCCTGTTTTCTCTAAATGAGTTCTTTCTCTTATTCCGGGTAAAAAAAATCTCCACTTCAGGAGCACTTGCAGAAACCAAACTTTCAAGTTTTGATCCTGACTGGATTCTTAAAGTTTTTACAGAAGGATTATGATATCTCATTCACAGCCTGATTTAGAGAACATTTCATTTAAAAAATATGCCAATAAATGAGTTTTCTCTGGTTGTTGACAGTATATTCTAAACTGTGAAATGATCTATAGAGATATCCAAAATCCCCTCTGTAAAAACTTCTGACTTTAACATGTGAACTAAATTCAAAAGAAACTTTGAACCTGGCTTAATCCTGTTTAGAATTTTTTCCTGGAAATGTTTGCAAATTAGTGCAATTTTGGCTTTATAACACCTCATTTGCATATTTAAACATAAAGTTTCAGAAAACTTGCAATACAAAAACATGATAGCCCTGATGTGAGGAATAAAGCAGGGAAGTTTCATGGTGATAGCAGTTAGTAGGGTTACACGTATACCAGTATTAGTATAGTACTGCAATACTAATGCGTTGAAAACGGTACTATACCAGCATTTAAAAAGAAACGGTACTTTAAAAGAAAAAAAACGCAGCTAAATTGGTAAATTGGAGCCTGTCTCTTTAAGAGCAGCGAGGCCAGCAGTGAGTGTGACGTAGTTAATGATGCGGCACCTTCACTGAGGAGGAGGAGGAGACGTCAGGTAGCAGCAGGCTGCTTCATGGCGAGTGGACGCTGCCGCGGATACCTGAAGTTTGAAGTGTTGCTTCCGTTAGCAGACGGACTTTGTAGCATCGCTTCACTGCGGCGCTTCAGTGTTCAACGGCTCGCCTTCATCATTAGCTTTGAATCCGTAATACTTCCAAACTGTACTTTGAGCCCCTACTTTATCAACACGGGCTTTTCCAAAGCCGTCATCTTTTCTTTTTTCCTCTAAAGGAAAACTACGCGGACTTAGTGACTTCAGTCAGTCGGGTGCTGATGTTGTTCAGTTATGTCAAAGTAAAAAGCACAAAACCTCTTCCAGCCCAGTAGAAACCTACAGAAGCCTACATACGACACATAAACGGCTAATAGATACATTTTTAAATTTCTTCAAAGTTATTACAGCCTTAAAATGTTTAAATAAGTTTAAAAATGGCTACATAGATAAACTGACTGATGTTATAATGAAGTCAGTCACACAAACATGATTTTATAGACATTACCTCATACCCATTTAATGTTTCATATCATAAACTATTGAGACACAACATTAAATAAATTAACATTTTGAAACACATAATATTCCAATAGCCTTACAATATGTTATTCATTTAGATAGTTTTACAATTTATTTTTCTAATTATGTCCATATAATGTTTCATGTATAGAATGATTTGATTTTAATTTGGCATTGCTTTAGATGACTGATTCTGTGTTTTAAATTGAAGATTTTACTTATTTTTTTGTATTTTTTTAAAATAAAGAGTTCGGGAACAATAACAAAAATAAAATAAATATTGAGTTTGGTTTACCTTTTTAAAAAAGTATCAAAAAGTATCGAAATACAAAATGGTATCAGTATTGAAACAGAAATTTGGTATCGTGACAACCCTACCAGTTAGTTACATTTATACACTATTTACCTGGTGTGTCTCGCTTTAATAACTAAAGCAAATTCTGCCTTTAACAGACTGAACCTAGCAAGTTTTTCAGTTTTTCCACAAACTTTCCTCTCACGTCCGCCATCTAAGCTGCTTCAATTACGAGCGGTCGCCATATTCTCTCTCCCCTGCCAGAGAATCGACCACACTTCCTGTGCCGACTAACACAGGCACCATAGCAGCGCACCACTTCCTGGTAGGTTTATTTAAGCTTGTCTGACACCGCCATCTGCTGGATGGGGTGAAAATTACAGAAATAAAGACGATCAACACTTGGTTCTCTCTGACAAGCTCTGCCAGAGATTAAAACGGCTCCCCCGATTAAATATTAAAGTTTCTTCTTCTGCTTGTTTATTGAACTCTGACAAATTAGCGCCACCAGGTGGGGGGAGGCTACACTGCAACTCATTTAGTCATGAATAACAGTGTACATATACGGTCCTCGCGGCCCACATGTGGAAAAGGAACGTTTATTTGAGGCCCTCTAGGTGGTGCTGGAGGCCCGAGCTTGGACCGCAGCCCCATGGTTAACAATCACCGCTTTAGATCAGCCGTCACCAACCTCTTTGAATCTGGGAGCTACTTTGAGGATACTGAACAACCGAAGGGCTACTTGGTAGATAAAAATCTTTGATTTAAGGGGAAGTTCAGGATTTTTGACATAGGGCCTCATTTTCTAGAGAGCCAGGATCCTACTGATCACTGGAGACAGTTTCAACATATTTCACTCTGTTATTCTAGTTCCAGGAGGTCGTCGATGCTAATGCTAGTGTGAGTCAATAGGAATCTGCTAGCCTGTCATTAATAACAATCTTATCCATCCACAGAACATCTGAAGCAAATCATGTATCATCAGAATATCTGTGTAAATGCCGTGTTAACAGAATAATGTCACAAATCAAACTAACCTGCATTTCGTTGCATTTTGATTGTTGCTGCTGAGAAACTTTACAGAGTTTTACTTCCTGTATTTGGCAGCAGAGTGATGTCATCTGCTGCTACGTGCATGAAGGAATCTGATTACACAAATATACGGTCAGAACTACGGCCACACTGAAGGATGAGGATATGTCGGATTTTGAAGACGATGTTGAACTTTTTTTTTTATCAAACTAACTGTCACCATGTCTCTATGAACCAGAGTACACTGACAAAGGTAGTAATACTACCACCCAGAAGCAAAGTATATCATTCCACAGCTGGTAAGAAACCAGTTTCTCAATATGTAATGCAACATTAGGCTAGTTTTACTTGTTTAACACACTAGTTTACTAGTTTAACACGGCATTTACACAGATAGACTCACTGATCTGCCTCAGATGTTCTGTGGAGTGGATAAGATTGTTATTAATGACAGGCTAGCAGGTTCCTATTGACTCACACTAGCATTAGCATCAGCAACCCCCTGGAACTACAATAATGGATGGAATATGTTGAAACTGTCTCCAGTGATCAGGAGGATCCTGGCTCACTCCAAAATGAGGCCCTATGTCAAAAATCCTGGACTTCCCTTTTCAAGTTTCTCCTTCGATGACAATACTGATATTCACTTATTAAAAGTGCTGCCTTAAAGGGATACAACACCCACCGCTGGGCTGTGCAATTAATCAAAATTTGATTGTGATTTCAAATTTAATGTGAAACAATCTCAAAACTTATATAATCGAGTTTAAACAATTTATTTGCCATTTTTCTTGACACAATTTCTGAAAGTTATTCTTAAGTTGAAATTAATTTTAGTGGCGTCTCACCTGTGCAGTTTGCTGAGTGTCATGAACAGAAATGTTAGATTTGGAATGTTGTAGCATCAGAATAAAGCTTAAAGTTTAGTTTGGGATTTTTTTCATTTTATGTAAAAAATAAGTATATTTATTTTATTCTTCAAATATAGAGAAATTGCAGAACAGCTGGACAGCTTATTTTTGATACATTTATGCTTTTCTCTGCCTTATTTAATATTCAAAGCATATTTATTTTATTCAGTTAATGTTTATTCATTATTCATTGCAAAACAGCTGTAAGGTGCATATTTGTAGCCTACATTTTTGATCAGTTTCAATTTTTTGTGTAAATTATCAATAAAGGCATTTATTAAGAATCAAATGCTAAATAAATGCAACGTGTAACTAAAAAATAATCGTTTGAAAAATCATTATTTCAATATTAACCAAAATAATCGTGATAATGACTTTTTCCACAATCGAGCAGCCCTAACCCACAGACTGATGGTCCTTCATCTTCTCCTCATCCTCATGCTGAGCAAGACTCTGGAGCTCTTTTTTTAATATCTGAAATGCAGTCGGGGGGGGCTGGGGGAGTAGAAATACTTCCTATTTGCACTGCAAAACCTCAACTCTTAGCAAGTATGTTTTTCTCATTGCTAGTCAGAATATCTCATCACACTCAAAATAAGACAAAATTACCTAAAGAGAAACATCTTGGTAAGATAAACAATCTTGTTTTAAGGTGATGCATCTTATTTCAAGAAATCTTATCAAGAAAATTTGCTTGTTCCATTGGCAGAATTTTTTGCTTGTAAGCAAAAAGCCTCATAATCTGACAACTGAGGCTGAACTGGAGCATGACTGGGATTAAAAGGGTTGAAACACGCTTGCATTTTACATTAAACACATAATAGGTCTGATCTACTTTCATGGTATAGTGGTACTTGAGTTGTGTACTGCTGCTCACCATAATACACTGTGATCACTTGATGTTGAATACCTGGTCCAGGGGAGACTTGATAAGGGAGGGAGGGATGCTGCCTGGGAGGGGGTGGGGGTGGAAAAATGTCTGTCAAGATGCATGTCACTGTATTCACCAGCAATAGTTCAATAAAAAGTTGTTCACAAAAAAAAAGATAAGTGGACCAAAAACAGCAGAAACTTTGAGTTTTCGGGTTTCTGGTTTGAACGGTGCATCATTCTTACATTTTTCCCTCTTCTGTGTTTTTACTATTTTTAGCGAAACCATTGACGGCAAAGAGCAGCGGGTCTATGAAGTGCTGTGGATATTTTAATTCCTTTCCCTCCAGGCGCTGTCAGTTAATTGACTCATCTGGTAACAAGTTAATTATATTGGTTTTGTTAAACTATTTGCTCTCATCAGACGAGGAATTACTGCAAATTTATTTTCCCTTCCCTCCAGTCCTTCACTGAGTTATAAACAGTTTTTTCAGTATAAAAAGTTCAGCAGAGTTTGGTAATAAAGACGCAGCTTGTTGCTGCAGATTTAGGACAGACTGCCGTTTCCAGACTGACGGACTGCTGAGTGCTAATTCACGCTGATAAAACCGAGTTGTTTTCTCACTCATCAGGTGTTTCTGCCTCTCGCCTGATAATAGCTGGGATAGGCTCCAGCAACCCTGAATGCATATATATATATATATATATATATATATATATATTTATATATGTATATACACACATTACTACCCGAAAAATTTCAATATCCTGAAAAGGTTCATGTATTTCTGTAATTCAACTTAAAAGGTGCAATTTATGTATTGTATAGAGAAATAATATGTGAATCAATATATTTCAAGCATTTATTTGTTTGAATGTTGCTGATTAGAAGTTGCAGCTTTAAAAAACGTCAAATTCAAAAACTCAAAAAATTAGAGAATTAGAATTGAGAAAAAAAAGAAGAATTCTATGAAAAGCTCCAGTATTGTAGGCTCAGAGTGTCACATTCTAATACACACACACACACAAACGCACCCCCCCCCCCCCCCCCCCCACACACACACACACATATATATATATATACATACATATATAACACACATATATATATATATATATATATATATATATGTATATACAGGGGTTAGACAATGAAACTGAAACACTTGGTTTTAGACCACAATCATTTATTAGTATGGTGTGGGGCCTCCTTTTGCGGCCAACACAGCGACAATTCGTCTTGGAAATGACATCTACAAGTCCTGAACAGTGGTCAGGAGGGATTTTAAGCCATACTTCTTGCAGGATAGTGGCCAGGTCACTACGTGATGCTGGTGGAGGAAAACGTTTCTTGACTCGCTCCTCCAAAACTCCCCAAAGTGGCTCAATAATATTTAGATCTGGTGACTTTGCAGGCCATGGGAGATGTTCAACTTCACTTTCATGTTCATCAAACCAATCTTTCACCAGTCTTGCTGTGTGTATTTGTGCATTGTCATCCTGATACACTGCACCGCCTTCAGGATACAATGTTTGAACCTTTGGATGCACATGGTCCTCCAGAATGGTTCAGTAGTCCTTGGCCCATCTAGCACAAGTCCTGGCCCAAGCGAATGCCGTGATTTGGGCAGCTGTGGTTTTACGTTTTTTGGATACAGTCCGGGTTAGCACCCGAACATCCCGTTCAGACAGCTTCCTCTTGCGTCCACAGTTAATCGTGTTGGATGTGGTTCGTCCTTCTTGGTGGTATGCTGACATTACCCTGGATACTGTGGCTCTTGATACATCACAAAGACTTGTCTTGGTCACAGATGCGCCGGCAAGACGCGCACCAACAATTTGTCCTCTTTTGAACTCTGATACAATGTTGTATGCATTGCAATGTTTTGAGCAAAACTGTGCTTTTTACCTGCTGATTGAACCTTCACACTCTGCTCTTACTGGTGCAATGTGCAATTAATGAATATTGGCCACCAGGCTGGTCTGATTTAGCCATGAAACCTCCCACACTAAAATGACAGCTGTTTCAGTTTCATTGTCCCCCCCCCCTGTATGTGTGTGTATATATATATATATATATATATATATATATATATATATATATATATATATATATATACATGAATATGTGTACAAAAACATTACTGTAATGTGGAAATGTCCCAGTGTTTGAAAAATTTGCATAAATCAAAGACCTGTGAACTGAACTTGGAAGATTCTCACCCACAAAAGCCTGATAATGGATACTTGAGCATCCATCCTGCCTCTCTGAGACCTCTCCAGCCAGTGAAAGTCAGTCTGAGACTGACTCCTGTTTCATCTCTGGCTGTTGCTTTCTCTTTCCTCTCCTCTGCGTCTCCAGTAACGTCCTCTTGTGTTTCTCTGAATAATCCATGTAACAGCGTGTAGATATTCAGTCGCTGGCGTGACGCGGTGCATATAAGCGATGCAGCATCACAGAAGTAAAGACTAATGGTGACTTCAGGATAGAGCTGGAAAAGGTTCTATCACAATAACTTTTTCCATATTGTTCGATGTCAATATATACCACAATATAAAATAAATCTTTATTTTTGACAATCTTAAATGTTCCCTGTTACTCTTAAATGAGATTTAAAGATATCGGAGGATTAATTTCATTCAAATATTTTCTGTCAAAGTTTAACTTTTCATCTGACACAGCTGTGTCAGATAAAACAGGCACACAAACAACTCTAAATGATTTATAAAAATCTTCATTCTAAAACTAAAATCTTGAAGCTTTCAAGTTTAACAGGACAACACAAGCAAAATGGATATTTTTTCAATGTCAACAATAAATAAAATAATAAATTTGATATTTCACATAGCACCAATCATACCTTTGTTTCTGGACAACGAGTGATGGAAACTTAAATTTAAGTATAAGATAATCAGAAACTTGATTGGTGAGGATAAAGTCGGTTTTGTTGCTCTAACTCACCACTGCAGCATCTACATGCTGGAAACCAGCTTCCCTCTGAGAGATGAGGCCGAAATTCATGTTTTGATTTAATGACATGAGTAGTCCATGTGTTATCTTTCTGATTGTATGTGCATTAATACTACATGCGCATGCACGTGACTCGCAAAGTCTCTACAGACCTCAGAGAAAGGCTCCCTGAAAGCCACAGCGTGATCAGAACCGGGATCAATATATTTATTGGAATTTCTGTTCAACTTGTAAATCAAATCTGACTTATCAGCCGTTACCTTTCCTCCCTCGGACGGCACGCTGACGCTGCGCTACCTCAGGTAGTCTTTTAGCCAAGTCTCTCCCCTCATGTTGCGATGCTACATGTTAGCATTGTTGCTTCTGGTGTCTGATCTTCTGCACTGCTATCTCTCATGTTCAGTCCTATACACAAGGTTTTCATCACAAACAGACTAAAAACTGTTGATAAACAAGGCCCAATATCTCTGACTTGACCAGCCTCTGCTCTCTGATTGTTGCAGGTGTTAAATCAAGCTAATGGGCGAGGCGCTCAGATGGTAATCAGTCTGTAACATGTTTACTTGCTTCATGTTGCTGTTCAACAGATTGTGACCAGGATGTTTTAGGTTGGAATTAAAACAGCGTCTAGTGACTGGGAATTAGCGTTCCCTTAACTCTGACTCAGTGGGATACAAGGTGATCCCGGAGGTAAAACGACATGTGACCACATACAGTCCTCAAAATTATTCATCTTCTCCTGTTAAAGACGGAAAAAAATCTGCTGTCAGTTAAATAAGTTGAAACTGACAAAAGTAATAATAAACAACATTTTTTAGAAAATTTATGACACTAATTTTAAATTTTGGTCCAGCAGAAATATTAAAAACAAAAAAAAACAAAAAATAAAACAGGAAAACAAGCATGAAGGGGCTCCTGAACTAAAACGTTGTTGAGCAGCACTTTGAGACAATCACTGCAATCTGGTGTTTTCTGTAACGTCCAATCAGACGTCTGCACCTGTTGACAGGTATGTTTTAGTCTGGGTAATTAGTCAAGGACAGTTTCATTTGTTTTTTTTTAGAATTTTTAACTTCAGCTACAATTCTAAAGCAATATTTAATTTCACCAAATTATAATTTAGTAAATTTTTATTTATTATTTTTCAAAAAAAGATATACTTTATTAATCCCAATCGGTAAGCCAATTAGGAAATTCATCCTCTGCATTTAACCCATCTCAGGTTGAACCAGAGAGCAGTGGGCTGCTATTTGGGGCGCCCAGGGGGCGGTTGGTGGGGGTTGAGGACCTTGCTCAGGGGTCCACGGTGGTGTGCCCGGGTGCCGTGTCGGGGGCTCGAGCCTGGATCTGCTGCGCCAGGGCCGGCAACATTGCCACCACGCTACCCACCCCCCATTACTTTTTAAGTGTCTTGTTATATAAATTACTGTTCTGAGTTTAGCCTTCTTTTTAATGGGAAAGGATGGATCATTTTGAGGACGACCGTTAATGCTGACCGTCACTATGCCACCGTTCAAAGTGGTCCAGCATGTTAGTCATCGTACAAAACATGAATCCAGTACAGAACATCCCTGTTGACCTTTATGAAAATCCATAATTTCATTAAAAAATAAGTCTTACTATGAACTGATAATTCATTTAAGAGCCTTTTGGGTCTGTAAATGTTGTGACCTAATTATTAGAGATCTAATTTTCTGCATGTGATCAGCAGTTTACTTTCTCTCATGTTGCATGTGGAGTACTTTGTGTCTTCACGTTTATATATTATCTCTGCTTTCTTGCAGCACACTGCAGAATTAAAACTTTGTTGACAGGAAATTTGTGTTAAACAGGATTTTGAGGACTTTGTGAAAAACCCACAAGTATTTTTTTTTTAAAACTTAGCTGTGTCTCTGAAAGTATTCAGACAGATATTTGAGACCTTTGGGAAGAATGAAGCAGGCTTCCAGTGATTTATTGGGAATAAAGCAGAAGCATCAATAAACAAAACTTAATAAAAAAAGATTGAACTATTTATTCTCATGGTTTACAGAACCTTTAAGCAGCCTCATTTTTACCATCTCTTTTTAATGACTTAGTGAAACCAGCGTCTTCATTGAAGGCTTGAAACTCAAGTATTTACCCCAAATTAACCGAAAATTGAAATGAGTGGTTGATGCTGCTGGAGCACAACAAATAAGTAGATGATCATCATTACATCCAATTATGTTGGATTTCTGCTTGAACTTGCAGGAGTTGTTATCCAACGAGTGGCAAATGCTGCTCTCTCATTTTCTATTTCCCTTCAAATGTTTTTCAGAGAAATGATATAGACGGTTATAAGACGGTACAATGGCTCATTTCTGGTTTGCTTTCATGAGAAGGTTCACGTTTTTCCACCAGGACTGCTTTAATTCCTGGTCTCATACATTCAACCAGGTTTTGAAAACATTCCTCAGAGATTTTGCTCCATACTGACATGACAGCATCACACAGTTGCTGCAGATCCATGATGAGAATCTCCCGTTCCACCTCATTGTGATGAGAATCTCCCGTTCCGCCGCATCGTGATGAGAATCTCCCATTCCACCTCATGGTGATGAGAATCTCCTGTTCCACCTCATGGTGATGAGAATCTCCCGTTCCACCTCATTGTGATGAGAATCTCCTGTTCC
The DNA here is from genome assembly GCA_023101725.1 of Atherinomorus stipes. Classification (NCBI taxonomy): domain Eukaryota; kingdom Metazoa; phylum Chordata; class Actinopteri; order Atheriniformes; family Atherinidae; genus Atherinomorus; species Atherinomorus stipes. The sequence continues at coordinate 35,005 of JALJCO010005468.1, read as the reverse complement.
ACCTCATCGTGATGAGAATCTCCCGTTCCACCTCATCGTGATGAGAATCTCCCGTTCCACCTCATCGTGATGAGAATCTCCCGTTCCGCCGCATCCTGATGAGAATCTCCCGTTCCACCTCATCGTGATGAGAATCTCCCGTTCCACCTCATCGTGATGAGAATCTCCCGTTCCACCTCATCGTGATGAGAATCTCCCGTTCCACCTCATTGTGATGAGAATCTCCCGTTCCACCTCATTGTGATGAGAATCTCCCGTTCCACCTCATGGTGATGAGAATCTCCCGTTCCACCTCATTGTGATGAGAATCTCCCGTTCCACCTCATCGTGATGAGAATCTCCCGTTCCACCTCATTGTGATGAGAATCTCCCGTTCCGCCGCATCGTGATGAGAATCTCCCGTTCCGCCGCATCGTGATGAGAATCTCCCGTTCCGCCGCATCGTGATGAGAATCTCCCGTTCCGCCGCATCGTGATGAGAATCTCCCGTTCCGCCGCATCGTGATGAGAATCTCCCGTTCCGCCGCATCGTGATGAGAATCTCCCGTTCCACCTCATAGTGATGAGAATCTCCCGTTCCACCTCATTGTGATGAGAATCTCCCGTTCCACCACCTCGTGATGAGAATCTCCCGTTCCGCCGCATCGTGATGAGAATCTCCCGTTCCACCACCTCGTGATGAGAATCTCCCGTTCCACCTCATAGTGATGAGAATCTCCCGTTCCGCCGCATCGTGATGAGAATCTCCCGTTCCACCTCATAGTGATGAGAATCTCCCGTTCCACCTCATTGTGATGAGAATCTCCCGTTCCACCTCATGGTGATGAGAATCTCCCGTTCCACCTCATGGTGATGAGAATCTCCCGTTCCACCTCATGGTGATGAGAATCTCCCGTTCCACCTCATGATGATGAGAATCTCCCGTTCCACCACCTCGTGATGAGAATCTCCCGTTCCTCCTCATGGTGATGAGAATCTCCCGCTCCACCCTCATGGTGATGAGAATCTCCTGTTCCACCTCATGGTGATAAGAATCTCCCGTTCCACCTCATGGTGATGAGAATCTCCCGTTCCACCTCATGGTGATGAGAATCTCCCGTTCCACCCTCATGGTGATGAGAATCTCCCGTTCCACCTCATGGTGATGAGAATCTCCCCGTTCCACCCCTCATGGTGATGAGAATCTCCCGTCTCCACCCTCATGGTGATGAGAATCTCCCGCTCCACCTCATGATGATGAGAATCTCCCGTTCCACCACCCTCGTGATGAGAATCTCCCCGTTCCTCCTCACGGTGATGAGAATCTCCCGCTCCACCTCATGGTGATGAGAATCTCCTGTTCCACCTCATGGTGATAAGAATCTCCCGTTCCACCTCATGGTGATGAGAATCTCCCGTTCCACCCTCATGGTGATGAGAATCTCCCGTTCCACCTCATGGTGATGAGAATCTCCCGCTCCACCCTCATGGTGATGAGAATCTCCCGTTCCACCTCATGGTGATGAGAATCTCCCGTTCCACCTCACGGTGATGAACACTGTGAATCTTTGCTTTCCTCTTCCATCCTAGCGTTTCCATCACGTCCTTAACGTGCCTCATGTTATCAGTAATTTCACAGCCTATAATCACATAAATCCACATGTACAGCATAATTCTGTAGCACAGCATGGATCGATGTGCAACACAGTGAAGCAGAAAGTGATGTGGGAATACTCCAAAGTTGAAGAAAACCATTTACCACCTTAATCCAGCAGGAAATGGAAAGTGAACAATAGTTAGATTTTTTGCTTTAAATGACTTTCCAGGACAATTTCTTCTCTCCACTAGTTGCATCTCGTGATAATGAAACTTCCTGCATTCAGTTGCTGAAGTAAAAGGTAATTTAAGTCTGTGTTCATGTTTGATGTGACAACAAAGCTTGTTAAAAGCAGGAAGTGATTATCGATAACTACAAATGCATAAATATAATAATCAGCCGCCTGTTTCTGCTCCTGTTGACTGTAAATAACGTCAGCAGTCTCGGAAAGTCCTGCTTCTGTTTGCTGTGATCACATGATTCACATGAACCGTCCAGTCAGAATCGGTTGTGACCTGCCAGTTTTTCTGGGATGTGTCCTCGTGAGTCCAAACTCCAGCTTGTCCACAGGGAAGTCTGTTTAAACACTGTTTTATGGGTGAAATTGCCGTTGATTGCCTGGAGGGAGAGCAGATGTGTGGCCCTCAGTCAGTTCTTCTTTTTTCTCCCTGTTGGAGGGTGGGGAAGGAGGGTGGGGAAGGAGGGTGGGGAAGGAGGGTGGGGAAGGAGGGTGGAGAAGGAGGGTGAGGAAGGAGGGTGAGGAAGGAGGGTGGGGAAGGAGGGTGAGGAAGGAGGGTGAGGAAGGAGGGTGAGGAAGGAGGGTGAGGAAGGAGGGTGGAGAAGGAGGGTGAGGAAGGAGGGTGGGGAAGGAGGGTGAGGAAGGAGGGTGGGGAAGGAGGGTGGAGAAGGAGGGTGAGGAAGGAGGGTGGAGAATGAGGGTGAGGAAGGAGGGTGGGGAAGGAGGGTGAGGAAGGAGGGTGAGGGAAGGAGGGTGAGGAAGGAGGGTGGAGAATGAGGGTGAGGAAGGAGGGTGGGGAAGGAGGGTGGGGAAGGAGGGTGGGGAAGGAGGGTGAGGAAGGAGGGTGGGGAAGGAGGGTGGGAGAATGAGGGTGAGGAAGGAGGGTGGGGAAGGAGGGTGGGGAAGGAGGGTGAGGGGAGGAGGGGTGGGGAAGGAGGGTGAGGAAGGAGGGTGAGGAGAGGAGGGTGAGGAAGGAGGGTGAGGAAGGAGGGTGAGGAAGGAGGGTGGGGAAGGAGGGTGGGGAAGGAGGGTGAGGAAGGAGGGTGGGGAAGGAGGGTGAGGAAGGAGGGGTGGGGAAGGAGGGTGAGGAAGGAGGGTGAGGAAGGAGGGTGAGGAAGGAGGGTGGGGGAGGAGGGGAGGAAGGAGGGTGGGGAAGGAGGGTGGGGAAGGAGGAGGTGAGGAAGGAGGTTGAGGAAGGAGGGTGGGGAAGGAGGGTGAGGAAGGAGGGTGAGGAAGGGAGGGTGGGGGAAGGAGGGTGAGGAAGGAGGGTGGAGAGGAGGGGGGGGGGAAGGAGGGGGGGAGGGGGGGGGGGGGGAGGGGGGGGGAGGGGGGGGGGGGGGGGGGGGGGAGGGGGGGGAGGGGGGGAAGGAGGGTGAGGGAAGGGAGGGTGAGGAAGGAGGGTGGGGAAGGGGGAGGGGGGAGGAAGGAGGGGTGAGGGGGAGGAGGGTGGGGAAGGAGGGGGAGGAAGGAGGGTGGGGAAGGAGGGTGAGGGAAGGAGGGTGGGGAGGGGGGGGAAGGAGGGTGAGGAAGGAGGGGGGGAAGGAGGGGGGGAGGAGGGGGGAAGGAGGGGGGGGGAAGGAGGGTGGGGAAGGGGGGGGAGGAAGGGGGGGAGGGGGGGAGGAAGGGGGGGGGAAGGAGGGTGAGGAAGGAGGGTGGGGAAGGAGGGGGGGGAAGGAGGGGAGGAGGGGGGGGGGAAGGAGGGTGGGGAAGGAGGGTGGGGAAGGGGGGAGGAGGGGGGGGGGAAGGGGGGGGAGGGGGGAGGGGGGGAGGAGGGGGGGAGGAGGGGGGAAGGAGGGTGGGGAAGGAGGGTGGGGAAGGAGGGTGAGGAAGGAGGGGGGGGAAGGAGGGTGAGGAAGGAGGGTGAGGAAGGAGGGTGGGGAAGGAGGGTGAGGAAGGGAGGGTGGGGAAGGAGGGGTGGGGAAGGAGGGTGAGGAAGGAGGGTGAGGAAGGAGGGTGGGGAAGGAGGGTGGGGAAGGAGGGTGAGGAAGGAGGGTGAGGAAGGAGGGTGGGGAAGGAGAGGTGAGGAAGGAGGGTGGGGAAGGAGGGGTGAGGAAGGAGGGTGGGGAAGGAGGGTGGGGAAGGAGGGTGGGGAAGGGAGGGTGAGGGAAGGAGGGTGAGGAAGGAGGGTGAGGGAAGGAGGGGTGGGGAAGGAGGGTGAGGAAGGGAGGGTGGGGAAGGAGGGGAGGAAGGAGGGTGGGGAAGGAGGGTGGGGAAGGAGGGTGAGGAAGGAGGGTGAGGAAGGAGGGTGAGGAAGGAGGGTGAGGAAGGAGGGTGGGGAAGGAGGGTGGGGAAGGAGGGTGAGGAAGGAGGGTGGGGAGGGAGGGTGAGGAAGGAGGGTGGGGAAGGAGGGTGAGGAAGGAGGGTGGGGAAGGAGGGTGGGGAAGGAGGGTGGGGAAGGAGGGTGAGGAAGGAGGGGTGGGGGAAGGAGGGTGGGGAAGGAGGGTGAGGAAGGAGGGTGAGGGAAGGAGGGTGAGGAAGGAGGGTGGGGAAGGAGGGTGGGGAAGGAGGGTGAGGAAGGAGGGTGGGGAAGGAGGGTGAGGAAGGAGGGTGGGGAAGGAGGGTGGGGAAGGAGGGTGAGGAAGGAGGGTGGGGAAGGAGGGTGGGAAGGAGGGTGGGGAAGGAGGGTGAGGAAGGAGGGGTGAGGGGAAGGAGGGTGGGGAAGGAGGGTGAGGAAGGAAGGGTGGGGAAGGAGGGTGGGAGGAAGGGAGGGTGGGGAAGGAGGGGGGAAGGAGGGTGAGGAAGGGGGTGGGGAAGGAGGGGTGGGGAAGGAGGGTGAGGAAGGAGGGGGGAGGGGGGGAAGGAGGGTGGGGAAGGAGGGTGAGGAAGGAGGGTGGGGAAGGAGGGGGGAGGGGGGGGAAGGGGGGGGGGGGGGGGGGAGGGGGGGGGGGAGGGAGGGTGGGGAAGGAGGGTGGGGAAGGAGGGGAGGAAGGAGGGTGGGGAAGGAGGGTGGGGAAGGAGGGTGAGGGAAGGAGGGTGGGGAAGGAGGGTGGGGAAGGAGGGGTGAGGAGGGAGGGTGGGAGGGGAGGGAGGGGTGGGGAAGGAGGGTGGGGAAGGAGGGTGAGGAAGGAGGGTGGGGAAGGAGGGAAGGAGGGTGGGGAAGGAGGGGGGGAAGGAGGGGAGGAAGGAGGGGGGGAAGGAGGGGGGGGAAGGAGGGTGGGGAAGGGGGGGGAAGGAGGGTGGGGAAGGAGGGTGAGGAAGGAGGGTGAGGAAGGAGGGTGAGGAAGGAGGGTGAGGAAGGAGGGTGGGGAAGGAGGGTGAGGAAGGTGGGAAGGAGGGTGGGGAAGGAGGGTGGAGGAAGGAGGGTGAGGGAAGGAGGGTGGGAAAGGAGGGTGAGGGAGGGGGGGAAGGAGGGGGGAGGAAGGAGGGTGGGGAAGGAGGGTGAGGAAGGAGGGTGGGGAAGGAGGGTGGGGAAGGAGGGTGGGGAAGGAGGGTGGGGAGAGGGGGAAGGGGGGAAGGGAGGGTGGGAAGGAGGGGGGAAGGAGGGTGAGGAAGGAGGGGGAGGGGGAGGGGGGAAGGAGGGTGGGGAAGGAGGGTGGGGAAGGAGGGTGAGGAAGGAGGGAGGGAAGGAGGGTGGGGAAGGAGGGTGAGGAAGGAGGGTGGGGAAGGAGGGGGGGAGGAAGGAGGGTGGGAAGGAGGGGGGGGGGGGGGGGGGGAAGGGGGGGGAGGGGGGGGGGGGGGAAGGGTGAGGAGGGGGGGAAGGAGGGTGGGGAAGGAGGGGGGGAAGGAGGTGGGGAAGGAGGGGGAGGGAGAGGAGGGTGGGGAAGGAGGGGGTGGGGAAGGAGGGGTGAGGAAGGAGGGTGGGGAAGGAGGGTGGGGAAGGAGGGGTGGAAGGAGGGTGAGGAAGGAGGGTGGGGAAGGAGGGTGGGGGAAGGAGGGGTGGGAAGGAGGGTGAGGAAGGAGGGTGGGGAAGGAGGGTGAGGAAGGAGGGTGAGGAAGGAGGGTGGGAAAGGAGGGGTGGGAAAGGAGGGGTGAGGAAGGAAGGAGGGTGGGGAAGGAAGGAGGGTGAGGAAGGAGGGTTAGGAAGGAGGGTGGGGTAGGAGGGTGAGGAAGGAGGGTGAGGAAGGAAGGAGGGTGGGGAAGGAGGGTGAGGAAGGAGGGTGGGGAAGGAGGGTGAGGAAGGAGGGTGAGGAAGGAGGGTGAGGAAGGAGGGCACATGCATGGGAAAACCAGGCCTGTGCTCCCAAAGATAAGGACCCTGTCTGACCCCGTTACTGCTGGAAGAATGTAATCTGCACTCAGAGAGTGGGAGCAGGCGAGACGCAGACCATTGTTACCTCTGGTGGAAATTACATAACCACATTCTGCTGCAGCCAAACGGACACGTGATCCTTCATCCGCCTCATTCTGCAGCTTCCAGTGATGCTGCGCTTCAGATTTAAAAGACCACATATGTCCATGGCTGGCCCACAGAGGGAGACGAGACTTTTCTTTTCTCTCTGACTCTTTGGGTGAATCCCCCCCTTAGCCCAAGATCTCGGGCCTAACCCTTCGTGCTATGCATTCATGTGAAGGGGTACTGGAGTCCTGATCTGGTTCAGACTGAGGGGAAGGGGGCAGTGGTAGAGCTATCTGGCCCTCTAAACCTACCAGTGCTCGGCATGACTGCAGCCAGACTGTCCTTGAGTGATCATTTTACTCCACCATTATCAAGAACAGAGGCACTTAAGAAAACTGTCATGTACAGGAATATGCTCACACCGCATATTATTAAGAGAAAATAGATTACGGTTCAAGAAAGAGTTAAAAAGGCCATCAGTCATGTAAAAATAAGTTCTTGTTGAGTTACATTGGGAACTGAGATACCTGTATTAATCCCATGAGTTGTATGTCTCACTGAAGGACGGCTACTTGATTATTCTACTCTTAATTTCATTGTTAATCTAGATGCTTTGGTATTGTATACTTATTCAGTTTTTGCTTTTTTCTTTTAAAACGTTTGCTTAGCATTGTATTTTAATTCTGTTAACCTGTGTTTTTGTTTATTGTATGTTCAAAATTGATGTTGATCTGGACCCTTAGGAAGAATAATCTTCACTGGTGGAGACTAATTTATTATGGATCCCCATTAAACTAAACCAAGCTAAACCTGTAATGATTTTACTCACAATTTCATGTGAAATATGGACAAAATGGAGACGACATTGGCAGCAGCAGCCAAAGAAACTCACAAATGTATTTTTTTGTAAATAGAATATGTAAATCTCTATTTTAAGGTCGCTTTAATGTATTACAGTTTTATTACAAATGTGAGGGGAAAAAATCACTAGTTTCGTAATGTTCTTCAAGCAACCCCTTACCGATGTTGTATTGTTGCACGAACAGGGTAAAATACTGGATGAGGTAATGGAACTCTGAAATACAGACAGACCCACCATTAATCACAATAAAATATTATCCCAATCTATAAATGAAAACTAATCGTTGCAGTGGGCTGCACGCCTAGGATTGGCTGAGGGACCTGCCCGTCAGACCTTTGCTTCTGCATTGGGAGGCAGAGGGAATGTGGGGGGGGGGGGACTGATATTCAGATTATCTTGCTGTAGTTTCTGAAACTCCAGATCAGTAAGGGTTGCTTTAACGTTAACATTAATCCTGAGTCGAAGGCGTCTTCTTTTCCTTTTATTTTTACATTTTTGTCCCAAAGCCGAAAAATAATCCAGTCGCCCAGGACAGGGAGATTATTGCTGCTGCAGACTTTTGTCTTTTTTTTTTTTAAACAAATCTTTATTGACAAGTCAATGCTGCAGACGGCATTGCAAACTCTTCCAGAAGCATCTGTGATGGCAGTTTACTGCGACACAAACGACTGTTAGTGACACATGAGGATTTTGAAGGGTCGTCCCATTTCTCAGAGGAATAATTCAATCCCTAGTGCCAAGGGGGAGGGCTCGGGTTAGGGGTAGGGATGAAAATAGGAATTGGAATTGGGCCTTTATTTGCATCTGTTACCATCAGGGTGTGGTAAACATGACATCCAGAGAAGAAGAGGTGGTAAAATGTGTTTTTATCTTTAAACATCCTGTTTGTGCGATGTCTGACAGTAATCATGCAGAGCAAACCCACGGCTACACCAGACACCTAACTGGCTTTCATCTTCTCTGGTGGATCTGTCTTCTTGTTTTAAGATATGTGCCTGTTGAAGTCAGATAAGATTGTACCTGCCAGTCAGAATGACACTGCTGTCCAACTTTGTTTATTGTCAGACTTGGATACAGAAACCAGCTGTGTGTCTCGTCATATTAATCCGACACTCTTGCAAAGTCAACACTCTCTCAGGTTTGGATTCACGCCTGGCCTGGAAGGACTTTGTATTTCACTCCGCTTCCTCGGACATGTGCAGTTGGATAGCTGGTCTCGCTGGGCCGGAGCGGTCAGTGGCCACACAGGCTTGATCATTCTGCCAGATGTAATTTTCATGTTCGGCACTTTCACAGAAAAAAGAAAAAAAGGTTATTTTCCTAAGTGTCTGCTACTCATCTTCGCTGGCGAGAATTTCCGGCTCTAGAGAGAATGCGGTGCAGCCTGCCAAAGCAAACTCACAGAAACTTGATGAATGTCCCGCTGCCGTGGCTCTGGGGATCAACTCGCAGTTCATTGAAATTCCTCTGATGTTGGAACTGAACTTGCTGCCTACTGTTGGCTCTTCTTTCACAACCTTCTCCTCAGACTCTCATTCACATGCACCGCTGCTGTTTTTTTAAGCTCTTGTCATGTAAATGATCATCTCAAGCTCAAATAAACACAGTCACAGTTCTTTGGTTGTTAGTCTCGGTTATTTGGCCGTCAGAGTTTATATCTCAGTCACTCTCTGGACTCAACTTTGTTGCGTAAAGGAAAAAGGTGTTTTACTAGCTGGGAAAAGAGAAGATTTTATATGGCAGCATTCATTTCCTATCATTTCCTATGGAACATAGTAAATGAATGGAGGAGGAGCGACGTCGCCTCATGTGTGTCCAGTCCCTTATTCTCCGTTATTTTATGGCTCCGATGCAAACATTCACTGCACATTACGTCGCTGCAATTGTAAGCAGGAATTTCCCTCATTGTAAGAGCGAGGTTTGCAGGAGTTGATGATATTATGCACGATTCCCGCAATCCCGCAGTGAATATTAGGCTCTGCTTAGCGCTAGGTAGCATATTGGTTAATACAGTAATTAGCAGTTAATTGATGGCTGAACATATTAACTGTTGGCTTTAGGCAGTGGGGAAAGTAAGATAAGACTCTTGCAGGAACTGTGCAACTACACTGTAAGAAAAGAAAAGTTGACTGAACTTAAAAAAGTAAGGCAACCAGCTGCACAGCTTTTTTGAGTTTACTCAACTAAAGGACTTATGCGTTGAATGAACTTAAATTAAATGGGTAAATCAAAGAAGAATCTTTAGTTCAATAAACTTAGAATGGTTAGTCAGGTCTACTCTCATCTTTAAGTTGAGAAAACTCATGTTGTTAAGTTCAAAATATATATATATGTAATAGTTGAGCCAACGTAGGAACACAAGTTGGCTCAACTTAACTGTGTGAGTAAGGCAAACTTAAAACTACTGTTCAGATTAACTTAATATTTCATCTTGATTTACCCTGTTGAAGTAGGTTCACTCAACACAAGCCTGTTAGTCGCGTTTACTTAAAAAGGCTGTGCAGCTGGTTGCCTTACTTTTTTAAGTTCGCTCAACAACTCATTCTTCAGTTAGGAAATCTGTAATGAAATCAAACACACATTTAACATCAAGTAATTTATTTAAAAAGAGTGAATGAACATTATAAAATATATATATATATATTTCATGTTTCAGCTGCTTTTTCCACTTACAGTGGTAACATGAACTCATCAAAAGGCCATGGTATATTTTTCAATTTTTATCAAAACAAACAAACAAAGATAGTAAAGATGCTTAATTATTGTCCTTACACAGATCAGATCAAACATAGAAAACAGCAAATTAAGTTTTCTAAATCAAAATAAAAATATTAGAAAACCTCTGTCTGGACAGAAATAAACAAATGTTTGTGCATAACGTGCATGTCATGAGATAATATTTTTCCCATGAAACAAATATATGTATGTATTTATAAAAAAAAAAAGAAAAAAAGAAGGAAAAAACCTTATGATGCCATTAATATATCCGAGTAACATTCATAATAACAGCTGCCATTTGTCACCTGAAATAATAATAAATTAAAAAAAAAAAAAATTTCTAAATGTAGCAGAGGTGGGAATTGTACAGTCAAACAGTAATCCTCATTTCATTTATTTCTTTTGCCTAGCCCTACAGGTGGATCCAATCAGCACAGTGAATCTGTGAATCAGTTGGTTCAGTGGCTGTGCAGAATAAAGAGATGGCATGAAGACAACTTGTTGAATAATGCCCATCACTGCATTGAACAGATATTTTGAATATTGTTTTTTGAACAAAAGAAAATAAGCACACCACAATTATCCCATATTCAATGAAGTCTACACTAAGCTGGTGTGACCACTCTGGTCACTCAGTACTCACCAATGCAGGGAATCATATCATCACAGGCCATTTCATCAAACTGTTCTTAAGGGCCTGGACCCTGGCTGAGCAGCGGGTACCGAGGTTCATGAACACTTTCTGAACAGTCTCAAAAGTGTATCTCAGCCCTTAGGATAGTCCAAGTTCACAGCACATGTTAGGCCATTTAAGTCACTGATGTCATCCAGAAGAATCTGCTCCTCAATAACCAGGGCAATGCTTCTTGTATTTCCAAGTTCCAAGCCTCCGAGCCAGTATCCTGTGGAAAAAAAAACAAGGCGCAAAATGTGGAAAATTCAATACATCAAAAATAGTGTAGCCTCAAAGATGTTAAATAATAAAACCATAGGGACATATTAAACATTTGTGTCTAATCAGATATCTTCAGTTTCCCTTCTTAAAAAGAGAAAATCTGTCAACATGTACCACACTAACATGGATCAAAGAAAGAAAAAGCTATCTCAAGTCAAAAAAAGATGGACAAGCAAGCATGTATGAACAACTTTAACGTCATCTTCGAGCAGCTTGATGCTCATGCGACTATAGTTCATATCCATAAGTGTAAGGGCTAAATGTAGCCAATCTCCCTACATGTGGCAGCAACTTGATGATAAACTGAAGATACAGATGATATGAATGGTGGCCAAATGGCTCAGAATGAGTTCCAAAATGATCAAAGGTGAACTTCAAGACCAACAAAAATCTCAGTTTGAACCCAATCACCCTATCAGGGCATTCTGGAGTAAAAGATGTCTGGTCTCAAAAAACATCTAAGAAGCAGGTCACAGATTCTCCAGCACAACAATAAGCCAAAGCATACAGTCGAAAAATCTAAATAAGATAAAATGGCTTCACAGAATCTTGGCTTAAAAAAACAGGCGAAACATCCACAGAAAATGTTTCAAGCAGTTTGTAAGGAAAAGAAAGCGCCTTCAAACCTGGCACAGTCAGAGCAGTTTGAAAATGAATTCCTTAATTTTGGGGGATTGGCCATCGGCCTCTAAGACATGCAGAGCAGTTGTTCCTAAGACCAGAGTTGAGAAACACTGATCTAGACTTCATAGATATATAATAAAGGCCTTAAGTTATTTTTATCAACCAATTCAAACCTTGTGGCATTGTGATAGCAAAATATCGCTGTGGACTTTACATGAAAGTCCACCTGGTTTGCTCAAAACAGGTCTAAATGTAAGCTGCTAGCAAGTTTCATTTCTGTGTGAAAGAGAGACAAAGGAACGATCATTTTGTAGTTTGGACAGTGATGCTGGAAACCTCTCATTAATACTGCAGCTGAGAACAAGACCTTATGTACAGTTAAAACTAGTTTTCACCAGTATTTAAATTTTTCTATCAAACTAAATTGGAATATTGCAGCTCAGTTATTTAAAAAAAAAAAAAATTAAAAATTGGCATTGGCAGGGATCGGCCAGAAAACTGGAATCAGTGCACCCCTGAACATTCCCTCAGAAAGTTTATAATGTAAATATCTAACTCTTATTCCTTTGACAGTACTAAAAAACAAACAGATCAGGCTCTAAATATCAGGACACTTTTCTAAACTGCAGTCGTTATGGCGCAAGCAATCTTACCAAACTCTTCAGAAATCCATCAGGCCACTTCTTCAGAAACAAAAGGTAGGCCGTGAAGAGATGCAGACCCTCTGTGGCAAGCACATGTACATAAAATAAAAATCCTGTTTTATCAGACATTCATTTATTCAATGTTGTCTTTATCAAAACCTGGAACGCTTTTTGACTTTTTTTCCCCCAAAATACACATACCTTTTCCACACACACACTTAAATACACACAAATAAAATCATTCATTCATGCATGCTTTTACTTTCATGTTACACTTAATTAGGTAGGGTTGAGGTGCTGATTTGATGCTTAAATATTTAAAAAGTCTGAATTCATAAGTCTAATTACTGGTGTTGGTGTCCCCCATCTCCATTATGACAGATCATCCCAAATAAAATAAACTGAGATTCAAAATATGCACAAAATATTTACTGTATTACCTGCTACCAAGCGGTTTAGAAGAGTCCTTAGGCCTTCTCTAGTCTTCCCCATGTATGTGTACATGTCAATGAGTTGTGTAGAGTGTAGATCCAACAATGATAGGAAGGTCTTCATTAAGCCACTCGTCTAATTCTAAGAACAGTGCACACATCTTAAAAGATAATAGTGTACATAACACGCCATCATAGTGTCAGGAAAAAAAAAACACGTACAATTAACTTACTTCAGCGTTGCAGTCTCAAAAGCTACATGGGAGAATTTCAATGGTATAACACATAACAGTAGGAAAACCAAGAACTAACCTGTTCTTGACAAACAACGTAGGCCATCTTTTCATGACATCACAACAAGGGTTCTTCATCCTCTCGTTTCCTTCTCTTCATAACAAATGTCACTTCCATTCTAATCATCAAGTCTTGTTGGGAACCATTTTCATTGTTTCACCTTCCAATCCTCATTCAACAAAAACAAAATAAGTTAAATGCAGTTAAATTTTCCTTTAAAGGAAAAAAAAATTGCCATCACAGGTGTTGAACACAATTAAATTCAAGCAAAATCCAAATCCAGCACCACGTCCTCATTACATTTATAAATGTCATTTTGCCATTTTTTGCTTTAAAAAATTTTAACAGAGTAACATTATTAAAGTTTTCAGTTTATAACACCACAATAACTATCAAACAGACCTTTTAAATGACATATCACATAATAATAATTCAAAACCAACATATATTTAACTTTTTATGAACAAAAAGTAAAACTGTTTCAACTCTTCACCAACAGAGTTCATCTTATGTAGGTGTGACGACACAATCATCTTCACAGGGGCTATTACATGTAGTAGCTAATACAAACATCGTTTAATAAGAACATTTTTCACATCTGAAGACATTTGTTTGTTAAATCCTCATATAACCACTAACTATTAAAAGGAGCTACAGGTTTACGCGGGAGAGGGGGAGGCGGGCGGGACGGACTTCAAAGACTTTTAAACACCCCGACTTAGTTTTAAGTATAGTTAGACTTACCTAAGGTTTCCCAATTTTAATTCTAATATTTACTGGACACACGTAAAAGTTGTGAACTAGGACAAACATTTACATTAATTCAAACTTAGCTGCTAGCTTGGTGAACCCTGCAGTTCAAATAAAGCGAACGTTAAAACTTGTTTAGCAAAACAAATTATTAACATTTCTACAAGTTTAACAGACAACTGTTACAGAAAACATATTTTTTGACAAACAGGCTTACCTGCTCACTGCTGTAGAGGCACGGAGTGAAGAATATCCGCTGTTTAACAGCACACAGTTGCGTTGCGGTTGTTGTAGATATGGGGAGACTTCGCATGTGCGACCTGTAGTATTGGCAAAGAACTGCGCATGCGCGACATGCGGGGGCGCATGACGTCACCCTTTAGTTGAACAGTTGGATGCATAACTCATGATCTTAAGTTTTCTCAACTTAAAAATTCCTTTTCATTGCACAACTAATTAGTAAACTTCGAATTCTGAGTTAGCTCAGCTCTTTTTAAAATTATTAGTTAATCTAACTCATAAAATAGTGTTGAGGTAACAAATTAGTAGCTGGCATTTTAACAGTGTAGAATTTCCTTTTTTGCTCACGCGCTTTGCGTGCTCGCATCATACCAAGAGCGTGCTCTTTTCCGACTGATTTTTCAGTCTTGTACACATTCATAAGAGCATAATGTAACATATCAGACACGTAATGCAATAGATGACAAGTTATAGGCTACATTAGGGCTGGACGATAATTCAATATCAATATATATCGATCGATAGAGGTTTTTTCAATATAAAAAAAGAGGGTCAATAAAAGTTCAACATAGAAGCACAGTTTTCAGGTAGCATGATACTACAGTCACTCCTTCATCCAAACCAATCACAAACGCAGACCAGGCAAAGGCTGAACTGGAATTCAGTGTTATGCCCCTTTCAGACTTCCACTGGAAAGCGGTAATATTGTGAACTCTGTCCTTTATAACGCTGCATTCAGACATGCGTACCGGTCTCTTATCTCAGAGATGTAGCGGACATGTACCGGCTGCTCTACATGTCACAAGAGCGGAAATGTTGCGGCACGTTGTTTTGGCTGAAAGCTCATGTTCCACAATGCAAGTCTGAAAACGGCCTTAATTTGATCTTTATTATAATAGGTCATTCAGCAAAAGTTAAATGGTCAGGGCTGCACCTAACATAGCTTTTAATTTGATAATGGCTTTTTTTTTTTTTTTTTTTTTTTTGAAAAATATCTATCGATCGATACAGATTTTTTTTTATCGATAATCTTTTTTTCTATATCGTCCAGCCCTAGGCTACATTTATTTTCAGGTTAAGTACTCATTCAGGAGAGAGAGCATCAGAACAATAACTTCAACATCACTCAAGTTTTTTCTCTGTTGTGAGAAAGAACACGTTGAGTTTCCTCACTTCCATTTTTATTTGTTTGCCAAAGGACTTACCACACATATCAAATAAAATAGGTTAAACCATTGTCCACCTTAACTTGAGACTAATCCTATTTTTAATCTAACAGGTACCAGACTAGTTAGAAATTAGACTACTGTGTCAACCATAGTCACTCAGTGTGTGTTGTTCCTCTGCAGAATGACAGTAACACTTAAAATAATCTACACCTGTAAAGTTAATTGCA
This sequence comes from Atherinomorus stipes, assembly GCA_023101725.1. Lineage (NCBI taxonomy): Eukaryota > Metazoa > Chordata > Actinopteri > Atheriniformes > Atherinidae > Atherinomorus > Atherinomorus stipes. The sequence goes on along the minus strand of JALJCO010005468.1, from coordinate 20,001 downwards.
TACTGAGTATCATAAGTAAAATATAAATCTAAAAGCATCACCTGCATGTTTAGTTTGTACTTAAATTGGACCTGGAGGTTCCTGGTCTGATTCCTGACTGCTGCTGTCCACCACTGCTGACTGCAGTCCTCTTGCAGCTGCTTACAGGCCGACTCTGCTCCCTTTTCCATCTTTGTAAGAAAAGTTCAGAAGTCACCCATAATTCCCAGCTATTCAGATTCAGTAATTTACTATTTATGCAATGGCTATATATGCTATATAACAACAAATGTTTTTAATCTTAATGGGATTTTAAATAAAATATCATACAGCCTAAAGAATTCAGCATTCATATCATTAATTATCTTGCTTTATGTAGTTAACCATCTTCTAGAATTTGTAATATCCTTTGTTACAACTTTAAACTTTTGTTTTATCAAGTTAGTTTTCTCCATCAGCTCCTACTTATTAAGCTGGTGGTGCTGGATGATCTGTTGTCTCACCTGCTCATTCACTGACAAACATGTCGGTTATCTTCCAGAACTTTGCAACATCTCTGGCCTCTGCTTTTTTCTTTCTTTTTAAGACTCCTCAGCTTTTTTTTTTGCCGTTTCGTTCTCGCTCTGCATCTGCAAAGGTGCGGGAGGAGGGTAAGGGGGGGGCAGGTGCGCGTGTCCAACGTTGTCACAGACAGTAGGGTGTGTTTGTGTCTGTCCAACTTTGTCACAGACAGTAGGGTGCGTTTGTTTCTGTCCAACGTTGTCACAGACAGTAGGGTGTGTTTGTTTCTGTCCAACGTTGTCACAGACAGTAGGGTGTGTTTGTTTCTGTCCAACGTTGTCACAGACAGTAGGGTGTGTTTGTTTCTGTCCAACGTTGTCACAGACAGTAGGGTGTGTTTGTTTCTGTCCAACGTTGTCACAGACAGTAGGGTGTGTTTGTTTCTGTCCAACGTTGTCACAGACAGTAGGGTGTGTTTGTTTCTGTCCAACGTTGTCACAGACAGTAGGGTGTGTTTGTTTCTGTCCAACGTTGTCACAGACAGTAGGGTGTGTTTGTTTCTGTCCAACGTTGTCACAGACAGTAGGGTGTGTTTGTTTCTGTCCAACGTTGTCACAGACAGTAGGGTGTGTTTGTTTCTGTCCAACGTTGTCACAGACAGTAGGGTGTGTTTGTTTCTGTCCAACGTTGTCACAGACAGTAGGGTGTGTTTGTTTCTGTCCAACGTTGTCACAGACAGTAGGGTGTGTTTGTTTCTGTCCAACGTTGTCACAGACAGTAGGGTGTGTTTGTTTCTGTCCAACGTTGTCACAGACAGTAGGGTGTGTTTGTGTCTGTCCAACGTTGTCACAGACAGTAGGGTGTGTTTGTTTCTGTCCAGCGTTGTCACAGACAGTAGGGTGTGTTTGTTTCTGTCCAACGTTGTCACAGACAGTAGGGTGTGTTTGTGTCTGTCCAGCGTTGTCACAGACAGTAGGGTGTGTTTGTGTCTGTCCAACGTTGTCACAGACAGTAGGGTGTGTTTGTTTCTGTCCAACGTTGTTACAGACAGTAGGGTGTGTTTGTTTCTGTCCAGCGTTGTTACAGACAGTAGGGTGTGTTTGTTTCCGTCCAACGTTGTCACAGACAGTAGGGTGTGTTTGTTTCTGTCCAGCGTTGTTACAGACAGTAGGGTGTGTTTGTTTCCGTCCAACGTTGTCACAGACAGTAGGGTGTGTTTGTTTCCGTCCAACGTTGTCACAGACAGTAGGGTGTGTTTGTGTCTGTCCAACGTTGTCACAGACAGTAGGGTGTGTTTGTTTCTGTCCAACGTTGTCACAGACAGTAGGGTGTGTTTGTGTCTGTCCAGCGTTGTCACAGACAGTAGGGTGTGTTTGTGTCTGTCCAACGTTGTCACAGACAGTAGGGTGTGTTTGTTTCTGTCCAACGTTGTTACAGACAGTAGGGTGTGTTTGTTTCTGTCCAGCGTTGTCACAGACAGTAGGGTGTGTTTGTTTCTGTCCAACGTTGTCACAGACAGTAGGGTGTGTTTGTTTCTGTCCAGCGTTGTCACAGACAGTAGGGTGCGTTTGTTTCTGTCCAACGTTGTCACAGACAGTAGGGTGTGTTTGTTTCTGTCCAGCGTTGTCACAGACAGTAGGGTGTGTTTGTTTCTGTCCAGCGTTGTCACAGACAGTAGGGTGTGTTTGTTTCTGTCCAGCGTTGTCACAGACAGTAGGGTGTGTTTGTTTCTGTCCAACGTTGTCACAGACAGTAGGGTGTGTTTGTTTCTGTCCAGCGTTGTCACAGACAGTAGGGTGTGTTTGTTTCTGTCCAGCGTTGTCACAGACAGTAGGGTGTGTTTGTTTCTGTCCAACGTTGTCACAGACAGTAGGGTGTGTTTGTTTCTGTCCAACGTTGTCACAGACAGTAGGGTGTGTTTGTGTCTGTCCAACGTTGTCACAGACAGTAGGGTGTGTTTGTGTCTGTCCAACGTTGTCACAGACAGTAGGGTGTGTTTGTTTCTGTCCAACGTTGTCACAGACAGTAGGGTGTGTTTGTTTCTGTCCAACGTTGTCACAGACAGTAGGGTGTGTTTGTTTCTGTCCAACGTTGTCACAGACAGTAGGGTGTGTTTGTTTCCGTCCAACGTTGTCACAGACAGTAGGGTGTGTTTGTGTCTGTCCAACGTTGTTACAGACAGTAGGGTGTGTTTGTTTCTGTCCAACGTTGTCACAGACAGTAGGGTGTGTTTGTGTCTGTCCAGCGTTGTCACAGACAGTAGGGTGTGTTTGTGTCTGTCCAACGTTGTCACAGACAGTAGGGTGTGTTTGTTTCTGTCCAACGTTGTTACAGACAGTAGGGTGTGTTTGTTTCTGTCCAGCGTTGTCACAGACAGTAGGGTGTGTTTGTTTCTGTCCAACGTTGTCACAGACAGTAGGGTGTGTTTGTTTCTGTCCAACGTTGTCACAGACAGTAGGGTGTGTTTGTTTCTGTCCAACGTTGTCACAGACAGTAGGGTGTGTTTGTTTCTGTCCAACGTTGTCACAGACAGTAGGGTGTGTTTGTTTCTGTCCAGCGTTGTCACAGACAGTAGGGTGCGTTTGTTTCTGTCCAACGTTGTCACAGACAGTAGGGTGTGTTTGTTTCTGTCCAGCGTTGTCACAGACAGTAGGGTGTGTTTGTTTCTGTCCAACGTTGTCACAGACAGTAGGGTGTGTTTGTTTCTGTCCAGCGTTGTCACAGACAGTAGGGTGTGTTTGTTTCTGTCCAGCGTTGTCACAGACAGTAGGGTGTGTTTGTGTCTGTCCAACGCTGTCACAGACAGTAGGGTGCGTTTGTGTCTGTCCAACGTTGTCACAGACAGTAGGGTGCGTTTGTGTCTGTCCAACGCTGTCACAGACAGTAGGGTGCGTTTGTGTCTGTCCAACGTTGTCACAGACAGTAGTGTGTTTGTTTCTGTCCAGCGTTGTTACGTTGTGTGAGCTCCAGCGGGGTGCAGTAGATGCCCTGATGAGCAGCATGACGGATTGTTTATCTAAATATCAAGCGCGACCTGACTGTGTGCAATCACTGAGCAGCCAGTTCGGCGGGCAGACCGCGAAACGTCTCGGTGCTCCCGATGGTCAGCCTGCCAGTCATGAAAGTTGCTTTGCGTAGCGTTCCGGTTCTGTTCCGGTAGGAGAGGTCTGAACATTTCTTACTGGAACTGCGTTCCGGTTCCGTTCCGGTAGGAGAGGTCTGAACATTTCTTACCAGAACTGCGTTCCGGGCCGTTCCGGCTTACTTTCACCTCTGGCTTTAGGTAGCATAATGGTAACATTAATTAACAGTTCATGTATTAACATCTATTATTAACTATTACCTAGCATTATGTAGCATATTGATTATTACATTAGCAGTTAATTAATGTATTAACATCTATTTTTAGCTATTACTTAGCATTAGGTAGCATATTGGTTAATACATTGACAACTAACTAATGCACAAAGCCTTCATTATATAGCACGTGTTTCATGTATGGGAATTAATAAGCAATTTATTAATGTCTTAGGTAATTATTTATGAATGCTGCATATCTTCAGGTAGCCCTTACCTGATCTTAAGTAAGGCATTACTATAGATTCGTAGCCTGACCTATTTGCCCTTGATAAATGTCGGTGTGTCATAAGCATTGCTTAACTATACTTTACCTTTACTAAATGCTTTTGTGGATCTTTATTTGAAGTTTAAGCATTCATCCCTTTTGTAAATGATTAACTAAGACATAAAAAATTGCTTATTAATGCCGATCCAGGTTACGGGCAATATATAGCAAACACTTTGCTCCAACAAAGTGCTCATTCACTCCAAATAAACACCATTACTCAGGACATTATTAAGGGCTTTCTAACATAGTAACTTACATGGTTATTAATGCTGAGTAAAGCACACATCATGGTAGCTAATTACTATTCATTCAACCTTTATCAGTGCTTAACAATGCACTAATTAAGGTTTAGTAGGTTGTTAGTTCATTATTAAACAGTTATTATTATTATTTAACATTAATTAAAGGACCCTTATTGTAAATTGTTACTGCAGGGGGGTGGATTTTTTACAGTTTATTTTTCATGTTGTCTTTTGTTCAATGACTTTTAGTGTCCTGACATAAAGGGCTTACTAACAAATTAACATGGTTATTAATGCTGTATAAAGCACATGTAACAGTACTTTATTTCATAATTCAACTTTTATCAATGCTTAATAATGCATTAAGAAAGATTTAGTTAACATTAACTGCTAATTAATGCATTAATCAATAGCCTACCTAGCACTAAGAAATAGTTAATTTTAGTTGCTAATATGTTATTAAACAGTGCATTGGTAGGCATTAACTAACGTTAATTAAGGAACCTTATATAAAATGTTGAATATCTTGTACTAGGAACAAAATATAGGTTGAAGTTTGGATCCAATGAATTTTTGTTTTCATTTACATTTTAAACAATGTCCATCCCAAAGTTTTTGGAAGTCAAATGTAATAGTTTCCCCACCCTGATGGTTTTTCTTTAATGATCATTGCCACTACCAAAGACACATAAATTAGTTGTTTTCTTATGAAGAATAGTTTTCACTCCTGATGCATGATATAACCGGCCCCCTATCAGTGTCGGCCTATATCGGCCTTAAAACTGAGTATTGGACATCGGCCACCCCACCGATATTTAACCGATCAGCCCGCTGTCTCTATAGTCTGAAGAAAAAACGTCTTCTTCAAAAACTTCTTTTTTAATAGACTTTAAAACTTCTTAAGACTAGGGGTGGGAAAAAAATATTGATACACTAAAATATCACAATATTTTCATGTGCTGATATCTGACATTTAAAAACGCGGTAACGATCTATTTTATGAACGAAAACTCACGATATTTCATCGTTCTTTAACAAATTCTCCAAGAATTCAAGAAATATCGTGGAATTTTGTAACAGAATGATGAAATCTCGCGAGATTTTGTAAGTAAAATAGATTGATACTGCGTTTTTGAATATCGATTCGATATCGGCATATGATACTATTGCGATATTTTTGTATCGATATTTTTTCCCACTCCTATTTTTCAAAATGTCGGAAACTGATAACAAAACTGCTATTTGCAATGACTGCTCATTTTTTTTCAGCTTTAATATCGGTATAGTTATTGCTTATCGGCCATGAGTCTTAAAATATCGGCATATCGGATATCGGCCAAAATTCCAATTTCGCGCATCCTTAGTTTTCACTGACATCACATCTGCTGAAATACATCTGTATTTTCCCCACATGGCGAAGTCAGACTTTGTCGATACCCCTCTTTCAGTATGTCAAAGCTTTGAGTGGTCTGTAATTATCAAAGGGAAGAGGGATGAAAGACTGGGTACCATTTAGGAGAAAGGTAATGGTTTGGAAAATTGTCGAAGTTCTTGTTCTGCGGCCTCTCTTGGTTTAATGCAGCTTCAAGCTGTCAGGCTCATGCCATATAAACGCAGATGGTGTCATCCTCTGCTTATTTTGTCATGTCAGAGCTGTTGTGTGTTTGTATCTGTCCACCAGCATCCCTCTCTTCTCTTTCATCCTCTCGCAACAGGAGTCATGATGAATAGAAATGAAATGGAGGGAAATAGGATTGCATGGAGAATAGGCTGGCAGAGACAGGCTGTAAATAGAAGTGTTCCCTGTGAGCACTGCTCATTGTTTTTCTTTCTAAGCCATGTCAATCAAAGCTACAGTAGTCCCAGAGGCCCCGTCCTGCTGTGCAGTGCGGTAGGTAGATGCTTTTCACTCCATTTGTTTAGAGGAACCGCTTCTTCGGGCTTAACTGTGAATTCCACATATGGGTTCAACTACACAACTCGCCATGCGATATGAGGCCCGAGTGGGAGCTCAGGACCCGATATTAGGTAGGGAATTAAATTCAGCATGTTGCGTTCAACATTTTTCTTGCCAGTTAATATCAAGCAGATTTTAGGTTTGGCATGGCTTTGATGTTGTTCTTCTTAAAGCATTTCACTGCTAGTCTCTGCAACAAAAAAAGTGAATCTACAGCACCCTGAATGCATCATCACCCATCACATTTAATTATCTCTACATTTAGGGCTGGGTGACACATTGATATAAAAAAAATCTATATTTTCAAATGACATATGGAATTGTATATTGCATATATCGATATACATAGTTCAATGTTAGATGTTTGCTTTGTCTTTATATATAAATGCTGCCCTGAACAGGGTTTGTCATATTTAATTCTTATGTAATGCTCCTTGTTTGAATCTGTGGTATATTATCCAGTATTTCTGTTTACGTTTTATTCTTTGAACGGCAGAGCATTATTTAATCCGGTTGGTTTAAATAAAACTCAGCGATGTTGATAGGTGCACGTCCTGCGTCTTTGAGGCATTAAAATCTGAGAGGACGCAGTTAACTCACCACCCGTGCGTCTCAGAAACTCACCACATCTTCCCATGAAAAATGACACATTCTGAACAACTCCGTTTATAATCACAGTAACTACTGAAAGAAACTGTTTTTCCACCATTGTTATTTTAAAATATCACCATAGCTTTGTAACGAAGCCCACGTGGACTCAGTAGGTATCCTTTAATCATGCTGATGGTGAATAGTTATTTTCAAGATGTTCCTGAAGGCAGCACAGCTGCGTGCGTCTCACCTTCAGTTTAGTTTTAATGTACTCGGTACGGAGGCCGTTTCAAATCTCCTGTCGGTTTCGTGTTCATGGACGTCGTTTGGTCTGTTATAGTTTAATGTTTGCTTGGAGCACCGGGAACTACTGCAGATCCCAGCAGCTGGAGAAGTTTTTCAACCCGATGTGATACTACAGCTGCACGTGCACACATCACTGCTCATGGTTGACATGGATGTAAGGAGGTTTTTTCCTTTCAGAAGAAAGTAAGTCATCTGTCCTGCTGGTTGTACAATCTAGATAAATGCAGCTAATCAATAAATGAAAACAAAGGCTGGTTATTGGTAAAAACTAGTCCTTGTGATACATTGTCAGCATGACACTGAGTTCTGGTTGTGTAGCTGTGAAAACGTGAACCTTTTTCACCACCATTTTCTGTAAAATCATATTCTTACTGAACCAAAACAACGAGCAGTAACTGGTGTAATTAATATTCTCCATTAGGCTGAATGATGGTGTAGTAACTACTGGTAGAATATTAACTCTGACCTTTATAGAACTTTTTTTTTCTTTTTATTCTTGGGTTAGTATGACTTTCTTCAACAAAACCAAATAAAATTTTATAAAGTTTATTTGGGAATTGTAAATTGACCCAATGAGTTACTGTGGAGAGAAAATTCCTAGCTGGATAGATCTGCATGTATGTGATGGAATAGCATGTGGCCTCCTACATTCCTGTTTACAGTTTAGCATTTATATTATTGCTTACAGATTATTTCAGCAAGAGCACAGTGGTCATGGTACTCCAGTATGATCATGGTAGTCCAGTATGATCATGGTAGTCCAGTATGATCATGGTAGTCCAATATGATCATGGTAGTCCAGTATGGTCATGGTAGTCCAGAATGATCATGGTAGTCCAGTATGATCATGGTAGTCCAGTATGATCATGGTAGTCCAGAATGATCATGGTAGTCCAGTATGATCATGGTAGTCCAGAATGATCATGGTAGTCCAGTATGATCATGGTAGTCCAGAATGATCATGGTAGTCCAGTATGGTCATGGTAGTCCAGTATGGTCATGGTAGTCCAATATGATCATGGTAGTCCAGTATGGTCATGGTAGTCCAGAATGATCATGGTAGTCCAGTATGATCATGGTAGTCCAGTATGATCATGGTAGTCCAGAATGATCATGGTAGTCCAGTATGATCATGGTAGTCCAGTATGGTCATGGTAGTCCAGTATGATCATGGTAGTCCAGAATGATCATGGTAGTCCAATATGATCATGGTAGTCCAGTATGGTCATGGTAGTCCAGAATGATCATGGTAGTCCAGTGTGATCATGGTAGTCCAGTATGGTCATGGTTAGGGATGCACCGATTGTGAAAGTCTGGGCCGATACCGATCTTTAACATAACAACTTGGCCGATGGCCGATGTTTTCTATTTTCATTTATTACTTCCTTTGTGCCACAGAAATTTACAAGTCTTTCAGCTCTTCATCAGTCTATCCTTGAATGAACACAAATTCAGACCAATTTATGAAACAGAAACAAACTTTAATGCCACTTTGTGGTTGACATTAGTTATAACAAGCTCTTTTCTGAAAACCTTTCAAAAACCTGGGACTGATAATCACTAAAAAGAATGCTTCAGTATATTGCCCAACAAAATTGAGTGGTTTTAGCCTAATAAACAAAAACATACTCAGTGAGAAGATTATTTTCATGGCCCAATGAAAAATATTTGTGGAGCATGTACTGCAAACTGCATAACGCTGATCTTTTTCTGAAACGGTAAAATATTGCCACATGACCGCTGCCATCTTCGTTTCTCTACTGAGGAAAGTGCGTGGATGCCTTCTACCAGTATCTCCCCCCACCCGCCCAAAAAGAGGGGGAAAAAAGAGTTTTTCTTAAGAACAGTGTTGATGATACATGTAAATCATTATACATATACATATATATATATATATATATATATATATATATATATATGTGTATATACATTATATAATAATCGGCCACTGCCATCGGCAAATGTAATTTTTATTGGCCGATGGCCGATGGCAGTTAACAAGGCAAACATCAGCCGATACCGATGTCCAGCCGATGCATCGGTGCATCCCTAGTCATGGTAGTCCAGAATGATCATGGTAGTCCAATATGATCATGGTAGTCCAGTATGGTCATGGTAGTCCAGAATGATCATGGTAGTCCAGTATGATCATGGTAGTCCAGTATGGTCATGGTAGTCCAGAATGATCATGGTAGTCCAGTATGATCATGGTAGTCCAGTATGATCATGGTAGTCCAGTATGGTCATGGTAGTCCAGTATGATCATGGTAGTCCAGTATGGTCATGGTAGTTTAGTATGATCATGATAGTCCAGTATGATCATGGTAGTCCAGTATGGTCATGGTAGTTTAGTATGATTATGATAGTCCAGTATGATCATGGTAGTCCAGTATGATCATGGTAGTCCAGTATGATCATGATCGTCCAGTCTGATCATGGTACTCCAGTATGGTCATGGTAGTCCAGTATGGTCATGGTAGTCCAGTATGATCATGGTACTCCAGTATGGTCATGGTACTCCAGTATGATCATGGTAGTCCAGTATGGTCATGGTAGTTTAGTATGATCATGATAGTCCAGTATGATCATGGTAGTCCAGTATGGTCATGGTAGTTTAGTAGGATCATGATAGTCCAGTATGATCATGGTAGTCCAGTATGATCATGGTAGTCCAGTATGATCATGATCGTCCAGTCTGATCATGGTACTCCAGTATGGTCATGGTAGTCCAGTATGGTCATGGTAGTCCAGTATGATCATGGTAGTCCAGTATGATCATGGTACTCCAGTATGGTCATGGTACTCCAGTATGATCATGGAAGTCCAGTATGGTCATGGTAGTCCAGTATGATCATGGTAGTCCAGTATGATCATGATAGTCCAGTATGATCATGGTACTCCAGTATGGTCATGGTACTCCAGTATGATCATGGTAGTCCAGTATGGTCATGGTAGTCCAGTATGATCATGGTAGTCCAGTATGATCATGGTAGTCCAGTATGATCATGGAAGTCCAGTATGATCATGGTAGTCCAGTATGATCATGGTAGTCCAGTATGATCATGGTAGTCCAGTACGATCATGGTAGTCCAGTATGATCATGGTAGTCCAGTACGATCATGGTAATCCAGTATGGTCATGGTAGTCCGGTAAGGTCATGGTAGTCCAGTACGATCATGGTAGTCCAGTATAATCATGGTAGTCCAGTACGATCATGGTAGTCCAGTATGATCATGGTAGTCCAGTACGATCATGGTAGTCCAGTATTATCCTGGTAGTCCAGTATGATCATGATCGTCCAGTCTGATCATGGTACTCCAGTAAGGTCATGGTAGTCCAGTATGATCATGGTAGTCCAGTATGATCATGGTACTCCAGTATGGTCATGGTACTCCAGTATGATCATGGTAGTCCAGTACGGTCATGGTAGTCCAGTATGATCATGGTAGTCCAGTATGATCATGGTAGTCCAGTATGGTCATGGTACTCCAGTATGATCATGGTAGTCCAGTATGATCATGGTACTCCAGTATGGTCATGGTAGTCCAGTATGGTCATGGTAGTCCAGTATGGTCATGGTAGTCCAGTATGATCATGGTAGTCGAGTATAATCATGGTAGTCCAGTTTGATCATGATCGTCCAGTATGATCATGGTAGTCCAGTATGATTACTGTAGTCCAGTATGGTCATGGTAGTCCAGTACAATATGGTAGTCCAGTATGATCATGGTAGTCCAGTATGGTCATGGTAGTCCAGTATGGTCATGGTAGTCCAGTATGATCACGGTAGTTTAGTCTGATCATGATAGTACAGTATGATCATGGTAGTCCAGTATGATCATGGTAGTCCAGTATGGTCATGATAGTACAGTATGATCATGGTAGTTTAGTCTGATCATGATAGTACAGTATGATCATGGTAGTTTAGTCTGATCATGATAGTACAGTATGATCATGGTAGTCCAGTATGATCATGGTGGTCCAGTATGATCATGGTAGTCCAGTATGATCATGGTAGTCCAGTATGATCATGGTAGTCCAGTATGATCATGGTAGTCCAGTATGGTCATGGTTGTCCAGTATGATCATGGTAGTCCAGTATGGTCATGGTAGTCCAGTATGATCATGGTAGTCCAGTGTGATCATGGTAGTCCAGTATGATTACTGTAGTCCAGTCTGATCATGATAGTACAGTATGATCATGGTATTTCATGCCACACAGTCACACGGTGTTCAAAAGAGCTTCAAAATAATGCTTTTTCTATAGAAAAGAATTGGAGAAGAAAGTTTGGCTTTGAACTGGTTTTATGACTCCCCCATTACCTGATGGAGAAAATACTAGGGATGCACCGATGCATCGGCTGGACATCGGTATCGGCCGATGTTTGCCTCGTTAACTGCCATCGGCCATCGGCCAATAGAAATGACATTCGCCGATGGCAGTGGCCGATTATTATATAGCCTGAAATTCACTGCGGGATTGCGGGAATCGCGCATAATACCATCAACACCCGCAAACTTCGCTCGTATAATGCGGGAAATTCCCGCTTGCAATTGCAGCGACATAATGTGCAGTGAACGTTTGCATCGGAGCCATAAAATAACGTAGAATAAAGGGCTCGACACGCTTGAGGCGACGTCGCTCCTTCTCCTTTCATTCAGGAGGAGTGACGTCGCCCTCCCGCGTCGGGCCATTAAACGCACGCTGGCGCGCTCCCTTTTTCTCTCTCTCTCTCTCTCTGACCTGTCAGATGTCGCAGCTTCCCCCTTGTTTATAAACCAGCCATAGTTGGCGGATTTCCCGCCAGTAAGACGATACTTTCACGGAGTCTTATAACGTAAATGTAACTTCGGGTCACCTGAAGGGAAGCTGGTCTGGACCAACACCAGTAAAGATCTGTGCTGTGGCAGCGCCGGTGTCGGTCTCGTTTACGACCCAAATCCTCCGGATCCTCAGGTAGCGCCGGTGCTGGTTACGTTACCAAGCAGCCCAAAGAAAAGTTTTAGCCGAACTTGCTCAGAATATCCGTGTTTCATCATAACGATGGAGACACGAGCTGCTCAGTTTAATGTTGGTGTGATGAGACCATCATCAGCGCTGCGTCACCATTTCTCACATGGCAGCTGAATGTGAGATCGATTCATAGATAAAGATAGTATTGATAAGTAATAGGTTGATATGATGAATACATTTTATATTTTGATGCATAGGCTAAACAGCATCAAATATGCCCTATTAAAAATCTAAATTTGGTATTATTTTGGAGAAAGAAGCTGATTTGGAGAATGTTTCCTCATCATTTTCTCACTGCTCTTCACTTGTTCTTGTTTATCTTTTATCTTATCTTCTTTATTATATTTTCTGTGTTTTTATTTTTCCTATTAAGTATCTTTGGGTGTTCTTAAAGGTGTTCTTAAATGTATTATTATTATTATATTCATTAAGTTTCTGACAGTTTTCTAGCCCTGCATGTAGAAGATGCTGTCCTCCCCAAGACCAGTTTTATTTTAACAGAACTTTTATCAAACACAAGAGATTATGTAGAGGAGAGAGAACAGAACAGAGCTGGAAGAAAGAACTACCAGAATTATGCAGTTGAAAGATGCAACAGATTACTGCAATATATACTTTTTATACTGAGTTGGTAAAAACTGATGATGGCTGATAAAGAGAACGGAGACGGGACAAGAGAGCTGGTTAAGATGGAAACTAAGGACGAAAAAGATAAATAATGCTCCTTATTAATCTGAGGTACGGGTAGGACGCTGTAAGACCTGTGGTAAAGCGCCCTGTAAATATCCCCCCCAAAGTATACAAATCCCCCTTGGTGAAGCATGTAAAGGGGGAATTCCCCCCATTTTGAGAAGTGAATTTCAAGCCCTGATATATATATATAATGATTTACATGTGTCATCCACACTGTGCTTAAGAAAAACTCTTTTTCCCCTCTTTTTTGGGCGGGTGGGGGAGATACTGGTAGAAGGCATCCACGCACTTTCCTCAGTAGAGAAACGAAGATGGCAGCGGTCGTGTGGCAATATTTTACCGTTTCAGAAAAAAGATCAGCGTTACAGCAGTTTGCAGTACATGCTCCACAAATATTTTTCATTGGGCCATGAAAATAATCTCACTGAGTATGTTTTTGTTTATTAGGCTAAAACCACTCAATTTTGTTGGGCAATATACTGAAGCATCTTTTAGTGATTATCAGTCCCAGGTTTTTGTAAAGTTTTCAGAAAGAGCTTGTCATAACTAATGTCAACCACAAAGTGACATTAAAGGTTGTTTCTGTTTCAATAATTGGTCTGATTGAATTTGTGTTCATTCAAGGATAGACTGATGAGGAGCTGAAAGACTTGTAAATTTCTGTGGCACAAAGGAAGTAATAAATAAAAATAGAAAACATCGGCCATCGGCCAAGTTGTTATGTTAAACATCGTATCGGTATCGGCCCAGATTTTCACAATCGGTGCATCCCTAGAAAATACTGAATGTTATGTCATCAGAGCTTAGCTCCTCCTGTAATTTAAAGGCTCTGTACCTGATTTTATTTAATCTCTCTCAGAGAAATGCTTTCTACACGGTATAAACGTGTTAAAAGAGGTAATTTCATAAAGATAAATCCCTCATTGATTACGTATCTGCATGAATCCAGGCCTTTTTAGTTCAGGTTTCTAAGGATGGCGTGACGCTCTCTTCATGCCAATGCGGTTCGTTCTACATAAGTTTCGGTTTCCTATCAGCCAATCACAGCGTTTTCTAACGAGAAGCGCCCTCCTCTCTCGCGTGCACGGCAGCACTTGTAAACAGAACCGCATGGCGTCTGCCGAAAGGGAAAGTGGCGATACCGCAGCAAAACAGCCTGTAAGCATCAAACTGAGGAGGAGAGAGATGAAACACAGGAGAGACCAAAGAAGGAATAAAGTTCGTGTTCTCGGTGGATTGTATGAAGGTAGAGAGCAGCTGGACGCCTCGGACTGAATGTGGACTGGAAGTCCACCTGGACACGTATTTTTTTCAATAACTTTCTTCTTAGCAACATTTACGTCCTCGGGTGCTGGAGCTTCCTCTGCTGGTCTACCGATATAATAGTGATATTTACACCGTATATGATAGTGATATTTACGCCGTATATATGATAGTGATATTTACACCATATATAATAGTGATATTTACACCGTATATAATAGTGATATTTACACCGTATATAATAGTGATATTTACACCATATATAATAGTGATATTTACATCGTATATAATAGTGATATTTACATCGTATATAATAGTGATATTTACACCGTATATAATAGTGATATTTACACCGTATATAACAGTGATATTTACGCCGTATATAATAGTGATATTTACACCATATATAATAGTGATATTTACATCGTATATAATAGTGATATTTACACCGTATATAATAGTGATATTTACATCGTATATAATAGTGATATTTACACCGTATATAATAGTGATATTTACACCGTATATAACAGTGATATTTACGCCGTATATAATAGTGATATTTACATCGTATATAATAGTGATATTTACACCGTATATAATAGTGATATTTACATCATATATAATAGTGATATTTACACCGTATATAATAGTGATATTTACGCCGTATATAATAGTGATATTTACATCGTATATAATAGTGATATTTACACCGTATATAATAGTGATATTTACGCCGTATATGATAGTGATATTTACATCGTATATAATAGTGATATTTACACCATATATAACAGTGATATTTACACCGTATATAACAGTGATATTTACGCCGTATATAATAGTGATATTTACACCGTATATGATAGTGATATTTACGCCGTATATGATAGTGATATTTACACCATATATAATAGTGATATTTACACCGTATATAATAGTGATATTTACACCGTATATAACAGTGATATTTACACCGTATATAACAGTGATATTTACGCCGTATATAATAGTGATATTTACACCGTATATAATAGTGATATTTACGCCGTATATAATAGTGATATTTACACTGTATATAATAGTGATATTTACACCGTATATAATAGTGATATTTACACCGTATATAATAGTGATATTTACACCGTATATAACAGTGATATTTACATCATATATAATAGTGATATTTACACCGTATATAATAGTGATATTTACGCCGTATATAACAGTGATATTTACACCGTATATAACAGTGATATTTACGCCGTATATAATAGTGATATTTACACCGTATATAATAGTGATATTTACGCCGTATATAATAGTGATATTTACACCGTATATAATAGTGATATTTACGCCGTATATAATAGTGATATTTACATCATATATAATAGTGATATTTACACCGTATATAATAGTGATATTTACGCCGTATATAACAGTGATATTTACACCGTATATAACAGTGATATTTACACCGTATACAATAGTGATATTTACACCGTATATAATAGTGATATTTACACCGTATGTGATAGTGATATTTACACCGTATATAATAGTGATATTTACGTCGTATATAATAGTGATATTTACACCGTATATAATAGTGATATTTACATCGTATATAACAGTGATATTTACACCGTATATAATAGTGATATTTACGCCGTATATAATAGTGATATTTACATCATATATAATAGTGATATTTACACCGTATATAATAGTGATATTTACGCCGTATATAATAGTGATATTTACGCCGTATATAATAGTGATATTTACACCGTATATAACAGTGATATTTACACCGTAACACGACGAAGCTTTACATCACTGCTTCTCGAAGTGGCCGGTTAGAAACTTTATCAGGCTGTCATGTTGTAACGTTGCCGATAACATCATAACTCGTCATAACTGTGCATCTGTGTAGATTAACTGTAGTTACGGTAAACTACAGGTTATGATAGAAAATGTCATTTAGCTGATCTGCAGCCGTTTACTGCAACCAGAACAGTTCTCACTGGGAGAAACAGTTAGGGGCGGGGCTTAGAGTTAGGGGCAGGGCTTACCGTTCAAACTACACTGTTCACATTGCTCACGGTTCGCAAATGTGCAAAATCAGGTTAAAGATCACCTTTAACCCTAGAGGCATGCCACTGACAGTTGTTTTGTAATAAACGTTTCAGATTTTAAATGTTAATATACATACATGAATATGCCCGTTAATTATAACCATAACAGACCACCAGCAACAGAGTTAAACACTACAATTTAAAAAATAAAAGAATGTAAGAAAAAGATGAAAATGATTTTTTTTTTTTTTTAATCAGGGACCCATTAAATTTCTCAGGGAACCACTGAAATCATCACATGTGGGTCCCAGGGACTCACTACTTTGAAAACCTATCAACATCACTGAAAACTACTTGTGCCTGACTAAGCATTTGCTCTCACTTTGTGATAAAAATATTGGGATATATATTGTATTTCTATATTCAGCCTAAATGTATTGGAATATGAATTTTGGTCCATATCATCCAGCCCTACAAGGTGGGCCTTTAACTGAATTTAGTGACCTGGAAAGGAAGAGAAATGCCCTTTTCTGGGGTTTTCCAACAGTACAGTTAGCTGTTGTCAATTACCGTTGACACGGCAACGCTGAGGCAGTGCAATGCCTCAGCGCAGCAGCGGGTTGCTAAACTGGGCCGGATCAGACGGAAGCTGAAAGTGCCCCTCGTCCCCGCTTAGCTTTTGGACCCTGGACGCGCATCTTGTCGCGTTTTTGATGCCCAAATTGCGTTTGGTCTGAACACACCGTTAAAGGAGCCCTATCATGAAAAATGGACTTAAGAGCTTTTCAGCATGTCAGTGTGTTATTTCCTCATCAAGAAATGATTTAAATCATTATTTTTCTTCATTCATGCATATTTGAGTAATCTACATGAATATTTAAACCAAGCGCTACCTCCCTGCAAACGGCTGACTACCCACCGCGTTACGTATGAACGTGGCACCAATCACGAAAGTCCAAATGCGCATGCTCAGTATCGTAGCAAGACGCCCTCTGTTGAACAGAAACTCAGAGAATCCTATCCACACTCTCTGAGGAAGAAACTAACACCTGCAGGAAGATTTCCTCAGAGACAAGCAGCCATCAGCTAACAGACGTTTGCTCCAGAGTTCAGGAGAATTTTCTTCCTTTTTTTTTTCTTTTTTTTTTTTAAGCTCTAGAGGACAGCAAGTTGGGGAAAATGCAGTTACGTTCAGCGTGGTTATGTTCAGCGTGGGAGTTTATTGTTGTACTGGATGAATCGACTTGCCAGAAGTGGTTGGATTTTAACTTCGGGAGCAGGGGGAAAAAAACTCAACTTCGTGTGTGAACTTCACTCCTGACAACTTCATGAATCTCGGGCAGTAAAGTGTTTTTTTCTCTGGGATTACTTCTGAAACCTGACGCAGTTCCTACTATAAAAACGCGCATTGACAGACAACAACACTGGTGAGTCAACACATCTCTCAGCTCAATGCTAACTGTTAGGCTATGATTTGTTCGCTAATTTACTTACTTGTCAGGGGTCTCTGTGGTACTTCTGTGGTACTGCGTATACTTCAAACTCCATGTCAGACTCTGGGTCGAGCGCATACAGCTCCATAACAGGCTGGTCTGTTTTATCCCGTCGATCGGAGTAATTATCCATCAATGTTTACTACTAACATCCACATGAGAGCTGCCGGTGCTACAGACAATTCTGTGACCCTTCAGAATAAGTGTCTCTTCCGGGGCGACGTCATGAAATGGGCGTAAAACATGCTGCAATTGGTCGAGAGCTCCGCGGTTCAGGACAGTCAGCCATCTTACTTCCGTGTTGGAAATTAGATGCATCGAAAAACTAATATTTAACACCAAATTAGTTTCTATAGTAACGATGGGAACATATCTAGCTTATAAATGCCTATATTTGACTTTTGGAACATTTGAAAAGCATGATACAGCTCCTTTAAAGGTGCCATGACATCAAATTTCACTTTTCTGGGGTTTTGGGTGTATAATATGATCTATTGTGCACTGATGAGGCCATGTGAATGTCAGAGTGAGAATCAAAGTTCCTGTTTCTGGTCTGTCAGCTTTGTCTCTCTGCTCAGAAACAGTTGAATCAGACAGCAGGCTATCATTCTACGTAGTTCCATCATTTTACGTAATTTAATTGCTCCAATAAGAGCACACTATGAAGTAAACAGCCCCCCCCCCCCCTCTCTCTCTCCTAACGGTCTATGCACCGTCCGCTCCCCCCTCCCCTCCCTGTCTGATTCAGCTTCCTGTATGGAGCTAGTAGTAACTTCTGTGCAGTCAGGTCTGGATTTTCAAACAAATGGATTTAAAAGCAAACTTCTGCAGCAACACTGAGGGAGGCGACCACAACCTTGTCATTACCTGTAAGTTTATTTATTTTCTAAATGCTGTCTTGTCTGATAAACGTAGCTCACACTATCTGAAGTGCCCATGTTGCTAGCAGTTAGCCTTTAGCAAACTCCGACCGCAGCTTGACCTAGATTCTCCAAATAAGGTCATAGCCAAATTAAGGTGTAGCCAATCAAAATGAAGTCAACGTGGTCTCCGGGTAAAGCTGCATATCATCACCGGACCCAACTGTATTACTGAGGAAGTGAGGTCTGGCGTTTCAAAAACAATACTCCGCTGTAAAAAATGCAGTTTTTTTCTTTGGAGTATTTACATATAAAGTAATGCCAACAACATAAACTAGTTTTTAACTGCTATGTCATCACTCCTTTAAAGGTGCTATGACAACGAATGTTTCTTTGGTTCTTGACAGTTTCTGCAATCAGCTTCATCAGAAGAAGAGCAAAATCAAAGCTAAATTCTGCTACCAGCTGTCTGCTTTTCAGATTTATTTATTACTGCAGCAAATACCTGACATGATGCAAACAGATGTCCTGTAAATGTTTTAGTTTTGTCTGATGGTTACCTTCTGTTTCATCAGGTCTGTGATCACAAACTAAATAAATCAGTTCTGCTGCAGGAAGAACCTCACAGGGGGTCATCGAGTTACCATATCGCAGATTAATAGTTTGTTTCTCCTCTTGTGCTGCTGTTAGAGTCGAGCTGCTTACAGAAATGCACCTGTTTATTTTTCAGTCAAAATTTGTCCGTTAAATGACCACAAAGGAAAAAGGGAGCGTTTCTTCTTTTCTCAGAGAAGCAAACGTGCGGTGGGAGCTGCAGAATGATCCAGAGCTAACAAGACAAAGAAAGCAATTTATTTCCCCTAAAGCAGCCTAATCCCACAGCTAGATTTGATTCCTAAAGACGGCCAACGACTCATTGTGTCTACAATAATTGAATTGTAACCGTCTCTGAAGCACCAGGGTACGGCGCTTTCCAGAGCGCTTGTGTTGTTTCTACCAGACATTATCTGCTTAATTAGGCTGTGATTTGGGCTCCAAAATGCTTCACGAATGGGCCGGACCCTTTAAAAAGACAAAAAGCAAACAATCTCAGGAGGAAATCTGTGCTTTCCAGGGCATTCCTCACTAATGACTGGAGCAAGGCGGTGAGCAAACAACAATA
Source organism: Atherinomorus stipes (assembly GCA_023101725.1). Taxonomy (NCBI): domain Eukaryota; kingdom Metazoa; phylum Chordata; class Actinopteri; order Atheriniformes; family Atherinidae; genus Atherinomorus; species Atherinomorus stipes. Next base: position 231 of record JALJCO010005468.1, on the reverse strand, counting down.
CCCGACAGCCCCGGCATCTCCAGTGTGGAACAGTGTTTGATTAAATGTTAAATTTACTCTGAAAGAGAAACCGTCCCCTCCTGGAAGATGTGTTCCTATGGAAAGGATTTGGTATTAAATGATTTCTGTATCTAAAAATCTGCTTTCAGACCTCATGATGATCAGTTCTGTAGATAAAAGAACAAAAAAAGCTATTTTAGAGATGATGATCCACTGAGTTTGCTGTTGGTG